>CM074192.1:3927193-4420518 GCA_037179385.1 Holothuria scabra
TTCTCCAACATAACTGTGTTGCCATATCAATAATCATAGTATTTGAGGCTAACAGAAAGTCTTGTTCTCCAAGGAAGATAACCTGTAATGCAGTTCTGTTGACTTCCTAAAACACTTAGCTTGATTGCTCATAAAATAGTAGCAGGCCTAAAAGCCACTATAAAGGTTTATGCTGGCACTGACTCAATGACTACGCTATCAAAATCTCCGCTTGTTAATAACACACTGATTAACGGTTTAAATCCACTGACACGAATCAGCTTAAACTGCACATGTGCAAATGCTCAAATCTCCCACAGAAATGATCTGTTGCCTGGACAACAAATGCCTTTCTTATGCAATGCATGAAGTTGAGTTGGCGGCAGAACATTTTTACATTTAGATGAGAGTACTGCAGGTCATTTGCTTATTTTGTGCAGCACTTAATTAGTATGTGATTGAGACTTGAATTCAAGCAATGCTAGTATTTGCACTTTTCTGCTCCCCTTCAAACCATCTTCAGTAGCTTCTATTTGTACTTGCTTTAAGTACAAAATGTCTGTCATCAAACTGTATTTTCTCTGGTGATATCAAAATTATTCTCCACATCCTAAATTGTATGCAAAATTTTAAGAAGAGGGTCATGGAAATGATTTATTTGGTCCTGGGAAAGTCATAAAAATTGATTCTCCAAAAAGTGCAGAAACCCTGTAATTATATTATGTAGCAGGTGTCAGCATTATGTAGGGTGGACAAAGTTTGTTGTTTCAGTCCATCGCTATGAAAGAATAATCAGCAACTGAATACATTTCATCAAAAAATTGATGGAAATATTATTTGCACAGTAACAAGGTGAGACTACCATATGGTACAGCACTATTGATGCAACTTGATGCCTATTATAATAACAGGAATGGCAAAACTAGACATATACCTACAGTATATGCAGTGATGCTATTGTTGAAATTAAGTGCATTGATATTAAGTGTAATATCTGTATGGGTCTATGGGTCTGGCAAGTTATACGTTATCTAAGTGTCGCAAGAAAGTTTGGAGGGGCATTTAGTATGCCAGGTAGGGAATTAAATGGATGGTGTAGGAGCTAAGGAATGAGATCAATTCCTTATAATCCATTTGATGTTTTTGGAGAATTAATTAAAAAAAGGAAATGAACAAAACAGAAGTAATGCTGACTTTCATCTGTATATCTAAAATTTTTGCATAAATGTACTGGCATCTGAATCTTCCATGATAATTTTTGGTCATCTTGAGTTTAAACTTTAAAAGAATTTTAAGCTTTCAGTGACAGTCATTTAAGAGGGGGAAAAGTGCAGTCTTTCCAAATTGATGTTGTATGCATGGGGAATTTTATATTTATGCTAAAAAATTCCCTGCGTTAAAAATATTACCTAATATGTTTAAAACATGAGAGATGCTTGTTGTACAAAGTAAGAGGAGATTTTAAACTGCATTAAGTTTATACAACAAAGTAAATGTAGGGTGAGTGCCTACTCCTTTAAAATACATTTTCAGAATGCTTACTTTTCTAGAAGAGCATACTGTGCTGTTGTAATGTAAAGTAGTCTAGCATAAGAGTACATGTCTGGATATTTCAAAATATTTATGAAGTATTCTCGGAATGATTAACAGTGCAATCATTTCGAAGTTAACACAGAGGACTGGTAAATGGTGCAACAGATAGGCTGCCTCTGCTCAAGAAGTTAAGTTTCACAGGTACAGACTATGCTGCAGTTTGATTTTTCTTCCCACAGTTGAGTCAGAGGTACTTAAAGCAACTTAAGAAGCCAGATTTCATTAATGTCAACCCAGAATTACTAGAAGGTAAGATGCTAGCACACATAGAGTATTTATAAAGCCCAGACTGTACATCTAAAAGAGAAACAGATTTGGTCCACCTCCATATGCCTATGGAAAGAAAGCTGGGGAATCAATGTTCCTTTATAAGCTGCAGGTCTATTACAATGTAGCTATAGTGTTACTAGTTGTTTATGAGACAACAAGACAGTTCTAATATTATCATGCAGGAAGTGAAGTTTCCTTTAGGAACTGAAAATTATACCTTGCTAGTTGATCCTTATTCATGCAGCATGGCATGGTAAACTACCTTTATAATAGTGATAGCTGAGTCTTCCAGGTTGCCATCCTGTATGTTTGTAAAATAGACAAAGTAATCATATTAAACATGAACAATCCAGCTTTTTTATAAAAAAAAAAACAAAAGACCAACAATCGGTCCCCTGTTTTGGAATACTTTCATATTAATTTTTCAACAACATGTAGAAGTTTGATAGTGTTATGTTAATCTTTGTGTAATTTGAATACTCGTGAAGTGTGCTCACTTAAAGTATACCTTTTGGGAGCATGACCTTCCCTGTATGATGGGCCACCAACTATTATTCATTGCAACACTGTCCTTTACCCACCTGTAAACCATTCATCATTGTTCCTTTTTTTAGTGCACTGCACTTGAATGTTTCTTTCATCCATTTATTTTTTTACAACAGTATCAGTTCATTTATTTTTTACAACATTATTCATTGATTCATTTTTTTTTCCACAACAGTTATCAAGGTGAAAAACAGTGTTGGATTTAACAGTATGAACAATTGAAAGATTGCTGAGGAAATATTCTAAAAAACCCCAGTATGCTTAAAGACAAGAGCACTCTCCAAGAAGAAAAACAAAAGAAATACAATAGAAAAACAACAAACAAAAACAGCACTTGAGCCCACCCAGTGAAGACCTAACCACCCACCAACCCACCTGTATATGACACATAGTAGGAACTTAGAAAAAATGAAACTAATCTTCTTAGGGATACTAAAGAGAGACTTGATTGACAGTTCTTGGGGAGCATAATCCAAGAAAAAATTGGTTGATAATTGAGGCTCTCTTTATGACCACTTTGGTTAAGTAAGACAAAACGAGGATCAGAAAATTGTGTGGTAAAATAGGAGTGTGCTTGCCTATTTGCTGTGAAGCATGACAAAAACAAAGATGGTAGTAAGTTATTCAAATTGTATGTAAATATTTGCAAGTTAAGAGTAATGATGTCAGGTAGTGGAAGTAACTTCAATGGGGCAAAGAAAATAACAGTTGAGTCCCATGGTGCAGAACAAATTATATGTGTGACTTTTTAGAAGAATAACCTACCTATTAAGTTAAGATTTAATTGCACTTGACCAAACTTTACATTAATACGAGAGCAAAGCTTGAATAAAGTATAGATATAGGAGTCTTAGTGTTTTTTAAGGGCAGGTAAATTTAAGTTTAAATATTAATATGCCTGTGCCCTTTAAAACTTGAGGTGCTACTAGTAAACATGATCCCCTCAATTATGCATGTCATCAGTATAGACACTTAAAAATTTGACTCTTTGCTTTCTGTAAGGACACATAATTCATACTAATATTTAAGTTAATTATACATTTTACTTGAGAAGAACACTACAAAATTGTTCTTATCAACATTTAAAGACAACTTGTTGGAAACAAACCTAGCATAAAATTTATTTAATTAACAATTCACTGTACTTTTGAGATGAACTCTACTATCATCAAAGAATTAAATATTGGTATTGTCTGCAAACATTACTAAAAGCCTGACTGTGAAACATGACAGATATTGTTCACATATATAGTAGAGGGAAAAGGTGCTTATAAAGATCCCAGAGAAATACTACAAGTTATGTCAAGAAATAACAGAATTAATATTAACAAGACATGGACTGCTATTGGGAGAAACTAACCAGTGCTGTTACTAGACTGTGAAAAAAGGCAGATGCATTCAAAGTAGGCACAAGAGGCTTTATATAGCACTTTAGGTGGTGTTCAGCTACTGAGCAAATTTAGAAGGTTGTGATTACTTTATTTAAGCACAATCTGTTTTATTATCACAATTACTCATATTATTTCATAAGATGACATTTTTGGCTGAAATGTTGGAATTCTAGCCACCAAACAAGAAACTGGTATTTTCTAGACTTTAATGGCATTTCACTTTTTTGATTTTATTAAGAAGTTAGAGTTTATTTGGCCAGTTCTAACCAATTAGCTTAAGTGGAGCAGGCCACAGCCTTCTTTCCAGTTGTAGCTCACTGGCTTGTTTTCCTTACTTAATTTCTTATGCTGAGCACGGAGCACAATGACAGTAGGTCCAATTAAGATTTCATCAAAGATCACAACTAGTTGCTGTTTAAGTTTTGAGTAATAAACCATTCTCCCATCTTCTATTTAGTTCTAAGATTGAACTTTATGTGCATTAAAGAATGATCCCATACTATTTTGCCTTTTCTGTTTTGGGAAATTCCATGTGAGTGAGTTTTTTTTTTTTCTGTGCATGTTTATAATATTACAGAATGTCAATTTTGATGAGTTTGTAGTACAGTATGATACAGTTCTTTAAACTTTCTCTTCTCCTCCTTCATAGAGCATGTTTCATTGGATGAGACCCGTGCTGAGCAACAAGAAGAAGAAATAGGTCCAGTAGAGGACTACCAAGCTCTTTCAACCAAAGAAGAGGCTGACCTTGAGAGGATGATGAATGAATGTGAATATGCCATTGGAAATGCTGAAGCCTTTGTAGAACGACTGGCTAACGACTTGTCAGTTCTTGATGGGGTATGTTTTCCAGTCTGTAGCATTTTTTCACAGTATTGCTCTTCATGATATGGGTAGGGTTCCCTAGATTGAAGGTTCACTAGATGAACTGTTCATGAGACGGTAGATTCTAGCTCAAAATTTATCCTTTCCTTTACTATATCGTAGCCTAATCCTAAACTGTGTGTTGTTTCTAACATGAACCCTACCTCTACTTTGGATTTTTGTCCAAGCAAATGTTCAGTCTAGGAAGGCAGACCTTTTTTTTTTTGGGGGGGGGTGGGGGTGGGGGGAGGGGATGCTTCAGATAAATACAAAAGTGGATGTTTTGCAGAACCAATCAATTGAATGACAATACTACCCTTTACTCTTGGCATACTTCATCTCTGTTCCACTCCAGTCTTAGCCACAGTCAACATCTCATTGTCCAGGGTATGCATGACATTTTCTGTCAACAGTGTCTTGATGTCATCTTGGCTGAAACATTTCTAGGATGAAGAAAAATTATGATGTATGTCTTTGTCTCTTCAGTTCTCTTGCAATCCTGCCCTAGATTAGTGTACATTATCAGCAATTGAATACATTGATTTAATGGCATATGTGTTTTACATCTGTTTTAGCTAAAACTTGTCCTGGCTTTGCTGACGACTGAGGTGTTTTTACCATCTCTTATCTGTCTTTTGTTTGTAGGCAAATGTCCATTCAATCATTGAATCTCAGCAGAAAGTAGCCAGTCTGATGAAATTGTTAGATGATTCTCTTAAAGAAATTGGAAGTCTTGAAAAAAGCTTGGATAGTTATGATGAAAAGCTAGAGGTAAGTATAAAAAATGGCAGGAACCTTTCCATACTGTTAAGACTGACTGCATGGTCAAGTGGTTAAAGCATCCCACTTACAGAAGGTTGACTTCTGCCAGGCTTGTAATGAATATGTAAAAATGGAGCCCACTGTCATTGTGCTCGGTTTTGAGCATGTAAGCAGTGGAGTAGGAAAAACAAGCCAGTGAGCTATAGTGACAATTGGAAAAGGCTGTGGTTGACTTGACTTAATAACCTCTTCTAAATGTAAATTCTTACTGTTCAACCAAGGTGTAGACTGGGTTATTACTTAAAAGAGTATTTCAGTTAAATTTGAAGGTTCAGAAATGATATGAGCAGTGTTGCATGGGAATATTATCATCTTAATGAACTCCTATGTCATAGACATTGTATTATATTCACTGTGCAAGAGTTTGTGCACTACACTACAGGCACATGTATTTGCCCAAGTGACTTGTTTTTATCAACATAATATCACTATGCACCCTCTCTTGAAACTGTTTTGAAATGACTTCCTTCCAATAGTTGAACAAATTTCCAGCATTTTGAAAAGCAGTTGCAAAATAAATCTTGAAGATAATTTCAAATTGCTAAAATATTTCATAGCAGACTGAGAGACATTGTAAATGGACTAGATGACTCTAAGGAGAGGATTTGAACCTATTTGCACCGTAATTGAACCAAACTGAACTTAAACTCGACCATATTTAATACTGTATTTGAGTTCTATCTTTTAATAATAATGAAAAGAAAAATAATGAAGCGGTGGAGGGCAGCTTTTTTTTTTTTGAAGAAAACTTCAAAGTTAATTTCAGTTGTTGTCAGAGGCTAAGTGACCAAGAATGTTGCAGAAGCCTTTGGCTTATGGATTACAACTTTGAATCTGGTGGAAACCAATTACACAGTTTGGATCAAATTTGGTAATTTTTCTAAAAGATAAGTTCAGATGAGAAAACTGTAGATTGCTTTTGGATGAAAAACCCACCTTACTTTGACCTGGCCAGGAATCAAACCCCAGACCTCCTGGTTGCTAAGCTTCATCACTTCAAATGCCACCACCTTTATCCACTCTGCCATAGTAGCAGTTTAATCTTACTTACACTGTGTAACACTTGGTGTATTAATAAATCTGGTCTACCTCAGCTACCTCAAAAGAAGAGACTTTACAAAACAATATTGTAACAACTACGATTAATTAAATAAGTTTGCATGATTTTTTAAAAGTTATTCCATTTCTTTGTGTGTTACTGTGAATTGCCAAACTGAGACTTTGTTTGAAAAAAATTCTCAACTCTTTCAACTCTGTTTGACTTTTTAACTTGTAACTTTTTTCTGAGACAAGATTTTGCTAGTGACATTGAAAGTGATGCTATTAAAAAGATTTGGAAAATGAACTCATTTGCATCTACACAGTGAGTTAATTATATTGAAGAGGGTTACTAATGTGTAATTAGTTCATTCTTAGGCATATTCTTCTATTGCTATGCATTATGGGTAGTATAATGAAATGTTTACAACATAGCAACTCCTTATTTCATCAGAGGGTACGAGCACACATGGAAGTTATGGAACAGAAGGACTCTATGATACAGATTCAAAGACAGAATCATGACAAGTTAATTTCTTGCCTGGATGAAATGACCAGTTCTTTAGACCTTAGTCCTGAACACCAAACAGCTCTTAGACAAACCAACATTGGAACTGTGAAGGGCTTTAGGGACTGTAAGGAAGCTGCCAGGGCCCTGCAAACTGCAATGAAGACTGAACTGCATCCAGGTGAAATTGAACGACCAGTTGGTGTTATATTCCAGTCTATAAAGAGGGATCTCTCGACATCTCATGCCATCCTATGTTGTTTAGTTTGTATATTTATCTTAATTAATTGGCAGCCCTATAGTAATGAATAATTCATAAAACATCACTAAAAGTCAATAAATATATTGGTATATTAAGTAATGGAGTGATTGCGTGGATCCACAAAAAGGGGTGTTTCTGAAACCAAAGGTTACCACAAATTGGGAAGGCATAGTTGACAGTGTTTGCCTCATTTGACATTTACTGTTGATCATTCCTTTCCAAATTAATTTGACTTAGGGAAAAAATTTGCAATGTAAACCTTATTAACTTTCCACTTAGAATGTATTCATATAATTTGTAAAGTGTTAGAGCAACATAAAATTTGAATTTAAATGGAATATTACTTTTATTCATCAGGTTTAGAAAAGCTGCAAGCAGTGATTGAGCAGCGTCAACTACTAAGCAGCTTGCAAGATGAGTTTGCCAAACGTCTTGCCAAACATCTAAATAGCATTTTTATCCAGCAGGTAAGAGTCTATTTTATTTTATAGACAAATGTAAAAAATATAAAAAGTGAAGTGATGGTCTGATGTAGTATGGGTTAATAACTGGGGACCATCAGCTTTAATCTCTTAAATTCTTTGCTTCACTGTATCATGGATGATTGCACACTAAAATAACTCTTGATTTCATCAATTTCACTGACAGTGGGGGTTTAGAAGTATAGATAGAGAATAAAATTAAGATGATTTCAGACTGAAGGACTCCACTAATGGCCAAGGATTCTAGCTGCTTTGATTCATCTAAAAATCTTTGGTAGAAATTTAAAAATGAACTGTAACTTTCTCCTGTTTGCTTGTCTTAAATCAAAGCAACTTGAATTTACCCTTTTGCTTCTGAAGGGGGCCAATTCCTCCATACTGAGCTATGCATTATTTATTTAGCATACAAGATATGTATTTGCAAGTTCCTCTACAAATTCCTCCTAAGAACCGCCATTTTTTGCAAATTGCCATTGGAATCATGTTCTGAAGAGTGGTGATTGCTTTCTTTGGCATCTGTGTGGTTTCTCTTTTTTATATCATCATCATTATCATCACTGCCCTAGTCTGTATTCAGAGCTTTACTTTTTTTACACAGATTACTGTGTATCCTCTTGTTTTATTTTGTGTGGAAGCCACTGTATTAGTATCCATTGTAACCCAAGATTGTGCATATATTTAAAAAAATATCCTCTTCAAACCTGTTCTCTTCTTAAACATGATAACTCAATGTAATTCAATACAGAGCTTTTCCAGAACTCAATGGTACAATAGTTTTGTGGCAAAATCCCAGATATTCAACAATGGTAAATAAGGGTTTCATGCTTAGCAAGAGGGCTAAGTGCGCTGCTTACTAAATGGGTACAGTAGGTCAGCAGTGACATGTGACACAGTGACATCATTCAAAGTGGTTTTCAGAGAGAGAGTGTATCAGGCATGAGCTTTTTCCTCTTTTTCGCGGATTTCTGCATTTTTTTAGTCGCGGTTCCACGGAAAAATTACAGTTCCGCTTTTTTGTATATTATCAAAATTATTTGTGTCTATAAAATCGGGTAAAACCGCGGACATAACCTGTATAAGAAGAAGCTCATGAAACAAGGAAGATTACGGATACTGTATAGTACTCATGCTCGTACAGTATGTGCGTATGTAAGCAATGTGTACACCTTCGCAGTTATCTTTATTCCCTAGATGGATACTATGCCTGACCATTGTCAAATTTATAGAACGTACATAGCTGTGCAGGCATGGATATTGCAATCGCGCAAGGAATCGAAAGGGCCTCGCGATCGTCCGCCGTATCGTACAGCTTGTAGAGTAATATTGCATGCATTTAACTCCATTCCTGCTGCATGTGCACAGCACATCAGTTACATTTCCAAATCAATTCAAGATAAAAGAGATTCTCGATGTGTAGTCTTTGACAAAATTGCCAAAAACAAGTGGCTCTCATGTTAGTCAATGCTGGAATGGACTGAACATTTGAATAATCTGGTATATGAATGCTGTTTGACACATCGTCCTGCGACGTCTTTCTTGTGTAGTGTAACGACTAACGTTAGGCCTAGCCTAACACTGTAACGTTAGCCCTACTAAGTTATAGCTTCTTGTACAGTGAGTTAGGTTTCGTAGGCTCTGTCTGTCTGTTGCACAGGAATCGGGTGTTACTTTCTGTCTGTTGTTACTGCATTATCCATATGCACCGAATCCATTTTTAAAAGATTTCGTTAAGAATAACCTGGGCCAACATTTGGTTATACAGGCATAGGCTAGGCTAGTTTACATATGACAAGCCTAACGTTAGGCCAAACGTTAGCCCACTCCAGTAGTATTACTTAGTAATAGTAGTAAGCACTGAGCAACGCTAGGCCAAGTCTTGTTGGCCTGGCTTTTAAAATTGAATTAATGAACATTTTGCCGATAATATTACAGTCACTATTAGCCCATTAAAAAGTTAGCCCACCAGGAAATCTTAACCACTTACCTGAGCAGATCAATGAGGTGACAAATTAAGCACAGGCTACAAGGCAGCACTAACAAAAATGTTGTGTTTAAGAGTGCATTCCCTGTAATCCAAGGTTCCAAAATTTCAAAATTTTCTCACCTCAGCCCCAACCATGGTGGGACTGAGGTGGGCTGTGACCCCCGGCGGTGAATTTTCCTCTTTTTTTTGAAATGCCAGGCTCATTCCTGGTGTATACACTGTTCGGATCTGATGTAGAGATATTTTCACCATGACGTCATGTCCATTCAGAAAAATTTTCATTTCAAATAAGGGTTTCAGAGCGATTCCATGCTAAGCAAGAGGGTTAAGTGTACTGCTTACTGAAGGGTAGGTCAGCAGTGAAATGTGACATTATTCAAAGTGGTTTTCAGAGAGAGAGTGCATACACTGTTCAGATCTGATGTAGAGATATTTTCACCATGACGTCATTTCTATTCAGGAATAATTCAACTTTGGATGATCTAAAAGAAATAATTGTCATTTCAGTATTTCCACTGATCATGAACTGTTATCATCAGCTGGTCAAATATAACAGGAGATATAATCTGTAAATCAGTGTTAACTTATAATAAAAAAAACCTTCCAAAATCTTTCTTTGTACAACAGCATTTATCATTTAATTATTATTTGTATTTCTTCTCTGCAAATTCTTGAAAAGAAAATTTACCTGTGCTTCTTTATATGTTGCAATTTTGATACAAGGAAAATGTGTGTGCAGGTGCAGCAGCATTTTGTTGTTATTCTGTGTTTTATCGATTGACTTTTAAATTTTTTTGTTTTTTAGGGTAATGAGATGAGTGAAAACCTATCCAACAACCAGCTTTCACTACCAAAACACATTAGTTATCATCGAGAGCTTAGACCACATTCAGAACTCATGCAGTGGCTCAAGTGGGCTGATAAAGATGCTTTTCAAAAATTATCAAAGGTACATACATGCAAAAGGAATCCCAAAAGTTTTGTGTAATGGTCAAGAGTCAACATTTGCAAACCATATAAAGATTTAGTGGTGAACTGCATGTGGTCTTTACAAAGGTTTCTGCAAGATATGCATGGTAACATTCTCACTGGCTCATTCTGTTTGATTAAAATCTTGATTTTATTTTATGAGGATTTGTTTAATCTAATAACCTGGAAAAAATTTGTTAGCCATTTAATTAAGAAAGGTATGTCCATTTGTTGGTAGCTTGTATCATTATGAAGCAAAGAGAATATTATTTGGCATGCATTTATTTTTCTCACCATGTGGTTTTCTTTTAATTGCAAAAAATGTTATCAGTTAAAGTGGCAATTAGAGTTTGTCTTTACAAGTTTCCCCCAACTTTCATTCTGCTCCACAATTAGTACATTGAGTTAAAACTAACAAAAAATTATCTGTTGTCATGGTTTGACGTTGTGATTGGCTAATGTATGGATGAGGCTGATTAGTTTTGCATTTTTGTTGTTTTTTGTTACCCAAACAAAATAATGAAATTCTCATTCAACAGTAATCAAGCTTTCTTCTCACTTAAAATACTTTTTCAATGTGAGTTGCTTCTGGTAAGTAAGTAGTTAAAAATGAAAACAGTGTACTGGAACCAAAGGTTAATACTCACTGTCAAACCCTGATTGCCTTGTTTATTTCAAATTATGTTAACAGCTGGCCAGGGACTGCTAAGGTATAAATTATAGTTTGTCCTGTTTTATAAGAGGGATTGTAAAAGTAGTTCAATTAATCTGGTACAGTAGTTGTATTTACTTCATTACAGTGTCCCTTTTAATTCCCATTTGCTGACATTACTAGGTGTTAGCAAAACATTTCAGATTTGTCCGCACATGGTGCTTTCTTCCCATGTATTCAAAGAGTGATGTAATCTGCTTTTAACCAGCTGCCACCAAACTGCTTGGATTGGTGACCCCAATTTCCTGCTCTGGAATCTTGAAGGTTCTCATCAACTGGAAGGTATTTGAGCAGCATGCACACATCTAGAACTTCGTCATGGAGTGGATGACATCTGTGGGTAAACACCACAATGCTCCACAATGTTGCTCCAGGAATTCTGAAATATCTTGCCCAAAACTTCTCCAAAATTTGCTGAAAATTTCAGTTTTGGGGGCACATAAGAATTAATGTAAAAAAGGCAAAAATACCCCAAAATGCCTAAGGTGGGGGACTGCCCCCTGGGATGCACCTAGAGAGCAGTTTGATTGATTAACCTGGTTATGCAATCATAAACTGGACTCTTGCATCATCATAAGTCTCTGAAGTTAATGTAGCAATGCCTTTGTTGATACTCACTGTATATTGAAGCATTGATAGTGAAGCTTTATATTAAATGGATTAGTGTTAAGGAAATTGTTCAAATGGGAGATTTTACTCTGAATCCAGTGTAGCATATATATGTCCAGTGAGCTTTTAGTATGAGTACCTCAAATTATAAAAAAGAATATTCACTTTAGTTCAATGGCACACGTAGGAACAGAACACATACCGATAGGTAGGCTCTTAGATTCAAATTGCATCTATGCTAGTTTAAAATGGGAAAATTTGTCATTTATAGGTTGTTTTCTTGGATTTTTTTCACAACCCTTTGAAATACTTCTGCAACCCTGAAAAATGTTGTGGCCCAGTGTGCAGACCACTGCCATGAAATTCATACATACAGCAATATTTGTATTCCTTGCTCCCTTTTTGTTGCCAGCCAAAGTATGTCAATTTTTGTAAGTGTTCACTATTAGACTGTTATCTGAACATTGTTATTGATGTACCACTTACTTTGTTCCTACATATATCTGGTCTATTCCATTTCTTAATAATCCTATCTGTGTCAGGTTTCTGTGGCAGTTTATTTCCTGTATCCTTTTGGGAAGCCTCTACTATGTAAAATGAAATTCACAATAGTTTAAGTAGTGTTTTATACTCTAATTTCACAGGTCTACATTGATTCAATTAATAAACTGTATGAAAGGGAGCTTCAAGAATTCTTTGAGAAATGTCGGCTTGCTCTTCAGAAACCAAAATATGCTGAGGGTAAGAAACATGGATTGGGCAGAGAAGGCAAAGGATCGACAGGAGATTTGTCTAAGACAGGCACCAGGAGTGGAAAATTTGGCTCATTCCAGGACTATAAAGGGTCTGATCAGGACTTGACTGGAAGACAGAAATTTGACATGGTGAGGGTAGACAGAACAGCTAGTTGTAAACCAATTTAGGTTTTATTTATTGGTAGTGCAAATATTCATTAGAGAGAATGTGTGTTTTGGGGGAATCCTATACTAAATTAGGCAAAGATGACTGTCTGGAAGACTCATGCATTCTACACCTATAAAATCAGATGGTTAGAGGTGTGGGGTTACACCAGTCATTCCTGTTACCATCCCATCCCATTCCCACTATGTGGTTCATGTTATTATCCCCTTCTGCAGTGTTTCAAAATCTTTTTTGTTTACAAAATTGTAATTTAAGTTAAGTATGTTTTGCAAACTATTGTAGTAGAAAGTAGTTTCAGAAGTAATGTTGGGTTAAATTGTTATTTTGATTTGAACATGGCAGCATAGTTGAAAGACTGCCCTTTGCCACTTTTTGTGACAAGTACTGAACTACCTGTGTGTTACTTATCGAAGAGTTTCACTTTCATCCTGCATGCTTAGAGGCTTTCATGTTATGTCAGCACATTTCAATTTGTCATTCTGGCTCTCCCAACTCTTGAAGACAGTTGTGTTGACAGTGTACACTTAGAAGAACCTTAGATACAATTACGGTGATACAATAAAAACCATCAAAGTAACCAACAGATGGGCACAAAATATTTTGATGTCGGTGAAATTGTATAAAGCTAGCCGCACACTACACAACTTTGCATGCACCAACTCAACTCATTAATCATTACAACTGTGTTTGGCAATGTTGAGAACAGTTTTAAGTTGCACAGACTTCAGTCAGGAAGAGCCAACATGTTGGTTCTTTCTGACTGAAGTCAGCGGGACTTAAAACTGGTCTTGCAACTGCCAGTCTCAGTCGTAAACTCACACACATTACATGACTGTTGGAGGTCTGATGATCGAGTTGTGTTGCTGTGTGCAAAGTTGTGTAAGTGTGTGGCTAGCTCAGGTTAGACCTCTCCAGTCTGTCTGATAATTTGGACATTCTCAACCAGTATTTTCCCAAAGCTTGGCCTATCCAGTGTGTCTAATATTAAGCCCTTGGCCTGTCCAATGAATGGGATAATTAACTTTATCCTTTGTATTTACTCCTGAAAATTTGTCCTGTCCAAAATGACTTGTATTTGCTATATTCTTTACAGGTATTCACCCAAATCTTGTCAGAGCTGAATCCTGTATGTAAAGATGAGCAAGACTTTGCGGCAGATTTCTTTGGTTATGAAGAGGGAATTGTTACTGAGGTATCCAATGAATTTCAATTCTGTTACGCAATGTTTAAGTCTTTTGTGTTTCTCTGCTAGTAATGAAAAACTTTATTGATGTTTACCTTACTATCTTTTGGAAGTGTTCAGTGGCTACAAGAATGTTGAAGTCAGGAGACAATTATTCACTTAAGATCTAAAATTTGAAGGTTTCCTAATTTTTTGTTTCTTATTTGTTTTTTAGTGTAGAAGATGTACGTATTTGCTGTTAATAAAAGAGTTGAATAATTTGTATGTGGAGTGTAATTTTATGAAAGTCACAGAATCAACATGCTTAACTCACCACATTTATACTGTCTGCTAGTATTATTTTCATATTTGTAATTTTAGTGCAGAACATAACTATGACATTAATCATTTGTCTATTCCTAGGTAAGCTCAGCTGCACAAAAATATGAGGCCCTGTCCACCTTATGGCTGATTATACTACATGGTTTAAACTACAAACAGACAGTATATATGTTTAGTTGAGAACACAAAGCCACAGACATGTCTCCTTATTTGTGAGATGAATTTGAAAGAGTGTAATTCTATAAATTTTTCCAGAAACTCAAAATTTTCGAGCCTATGTTGTAGGTGTGGGTGTGAAATGTTAATGTGTAAAGTGTAATTGATTGCAGTTGGCAGGTTTTGTCATAGAAGTGGTGTTCCTGCTATTTTATTCTGGCAATCTGTACATCAATCCCTTCCAGCCTGTTTGTACTTAAATTGACATGATTTTATTTTAACCAGCTTGTTTCAGGTAGATTTAGATTTCTTCGGTCCTCCTGGGCATGTTCATTTATTGTGAAGGGCCACTGGAGACCTTACAAAATCTTGCTTTGTAGTAATATGTGCCTCTGTCCCACTAATAATTAATTCTAAATGATTTGTTTAAAAGGTTAGTCATTTACAAATTGTGTATCAAATATAAAAATTTTATGTTAGAAATCTGATCTTTCTCAATTATTTTTTAGATTGATGAATGTGATGGAGGTTTCTTGAGTCGTCACAGAAAAATAGAGTGAGTTTAAAGTGGAGTGATTCCTTGATCTTTAATGTGACCTGCTGTATTCTTAGCATGATTGTTTGACACCTTTGTGTGTATGAACTATTAACATGATGATTGGCTTGTGAATGGCATCCCATGCACAGTATATTTGAAAGCATGTTAATGTGTCAAAGTTTTGAAAATGTCTTCATTTTAGTGGAATATTTCAGGCACACTGTCATTCTATGCTGGAAACAAGATCAGGATCTGAGTTTCAAACTTGTCCAAGGCTGGTTAGGTTGAGGTAGGGTTCTTAATGGTGTACATAGTGCTTGAAAATTGTCTGAGCTTGTAAATATATGAGAGGGGGAGAGAATGAAATTAATGGTTGTTATCAGAAGTAGCATTTTCACAGATTGATTGTCAGTTGACAGTTGTAGATAGTGAAGGATGCAGAGAGTGTATATCTTTTATTGGAGTGTGTGGGACTATTTGGTAGGAAAAACAAGGCAGTGAGCCACAACTGGAACATAAGCCATGGCCGTTGTGACTTTCCAGCCTGACTTAAACCAGTTAAGAAATTGAGCCATGAAACCTGAGAATCTTGTGTAGTTAGATGAGATTTAACAACATACCACACGAATTTGTTGTTTAGTGCCAGTCAACTTGATAAAAAGTAAAAAATTCTAATTTACTTTCAAGTATTGTACAAGTTCATGTTTGGTTCCCCTTAAGTTGCCTCCTACGACAGGCCGGCAGGAAATACCTTGGGCATATTCTACAACCCCCAGCCCACATGGGCAGAGGATCTAATTGTGTAGAACTGTTTCTCAAGTACATAGCAGTCTGTGTGGTATATACTTTTGTGGTTCTGAATGGTCCACCAAATTGTTTATCAATTTAATATTTCTAGTATGTTAATGTTAAAGGAGAAGGCAACCAACGGATTTAACACCTATCAGCTAGTAGAGACCACAATTCTAACACATTTTCTGAAAAAAGCTAATCGAATCAGCATAGTTCCAAATTTTTATGAATTTTTCAATTATTTTTCTTCCCTAATGAATCACCATGATGTTTGTAGCCATTTTCTGGTTTTCTAAAAAGAGGGCGCTTTAATATGACGTAAACGAGCCACATCGTAAGTTATACGATTTCCCATTCATTGCACATGGCGTGTACACTATTCCACAAACTGAAGGGATGTATAAAAAAGGGTCTGAGCCTTCCCAGGGGCAATAAAGATACCCTAGCCATGAAAATATGTCTACGAGGACTAGATAGCATTGTTGACAGCTTTGGGAATCTCAAAAGATTGTTAGGACCTCACAAGGCCTAATGAAGCTGGCGCTTGCTATTTCGCTACGGTAAGAATTGCAAACTGCCTACCTTGTCGTTATGTTCACGCAGTCTTCTCTTCTTTGCCTCAACTAAACAAATATCGGCAGTTAAAAAATCTGCATAGGGACATTCTGGTATCTTTCTCACAAGCACTTCCCCAAGATACTGTTAGTTCACTCGCTATTTGCGTAGAAAACAGACAAGATCATACTGGTTCGGATTAGTGTCAAAACTGGTACAAGTGCTAAGCGTACTAGCCGCATGCTAGAACCTTCATAAGAAATCCTGCCTACTGCCACCTTGTCCTGTTTTCTTTCTTTCTTTATTCTCTGAATACTTAGGCTACCAAGCATACCGTTTGATTCAATCTTTCTATACAAACGTTCCCGTCCTATATTCCATGTTTAGCGGGAGAGTGTACGACAAAGAGTTCGAGTACATCCTGCTCGTAAGTTGTAACGTTAAATTCTGTGCGCAGTGTTTTCACACTGGACACTGCACAACAGTTTACTGTATATTAGTCAAGGTCACCTTGCCATGAGAACGTGTTTGCAGTTCTCTACATACAGTTATTTCCTTTCATCAGGGTTACCTGAACTGTAAGGGTTACAGGCAAAGTGTATGGTGACAGACAGCGGTGCGATGGTGTTGCCAATTACGCAAACTATTTTTTCAGGCTCTTGTTAAAAACCTGTTTTTCATTTTACTTTATTATTGTATGATGAAAGTAATTTCATTCAAACGTTATGAATTTTATCTCCTTTTTCAAGGGGAATTCAGAAGATGTGTTATGCAGTATATGTGCAATTATAGATAGTTTATGTGGGTTGGTAACTTTTCTGTTGAAAAATGATATGTGGCTCGCTTTCGTCATTGTACATCCAGGAACTGGTGAATTTCAAAAAACGATGGCGCGGACCAGTAGCTTCTTAAAAATCAATTTTTAAGGTTGAAATGAATACTTCAAAAACTTCTTTGTGCTTCTTTTGGAAAGAGCATACCATAAAATGGTAGTCTGTAGGCAGAAAAAGCTAGGGTTGCCTTCTCCTTTAACGTCTAATATGTGCAAACAAAAAAACAAAAAACAAAAATCAAACAAATCTTGTGCAGTAGTTAAATAGTTCATGTAGATTTTTTCATACATCACAAACCTCTCAATTTTGCCGTGCAAAGTTCCACATTTGCATTTAATTAATTGAAGGTGATGGTACATTGAGGTGATTGGGAATTTTCCAGACAGTAGTAGTGTTTCCACACTTTTGTTTTTGTAATCCTCTAACTTAGCACCCTTTGTCCATCTTTTAGTTACTTATCCTTCAAGAGGAGAGAATTTAAAAAATCCCTTAACAAGAATTGAAAATGAAACAAAAATGTAAAAAGCATACAGATTTCATAATGAAAACCTTTAAAGAAATGGACAAATGGTTTCATCAACGGCAGATGAGACATTACAAAGGGGTAAAGGGGGAGAACTTTTTGTACAAATTTTAAATCCTGTTCTTATATTACTGTACAACAGTGGGTGAAAATCTAATGAAACATGCTCAATTATAAACTAAGAATGATGAAAAAGAGTATATGAAAATACAAAAATATACAGAACATTAAAAGATGAACAGGGTTATACAGGAATGCAGTTACAACACCTGTTATCAACAACTTTAATATTGCAGTACCCAAATTATATCTCTAGCGTGTACTTCACAAAGCAATGGAACACGAAAGCGCTATACAATGTGGATGTAAGCAAAGAACTGTGGCCAAAACCTTCACCTCAAACAAATTAGAAGAGAATGCTTGGTAACAGAATGATCATCTAATTACTAGAGGATGTTGGTTTGAGAATTAAAGCAGATTAGATTGGTAACCAAATGAACTACAGTTTATAAATTAGGTGGGTTGGAAAATCAACCTCTTTAGTGTATTTTGTTCAGCATGAAATGTATTCAACATTTTTGACACCTAAGTTCCACTCTGTATATTGCTAAGTCATGTTAATTGTGAGACTCCTTGCTGTCTGTGTTTGTAAAGAGAAAGACTTAAAAACAGATTTCTAAGACAATAGATAAATGGCCCATTCAGATATCTGCACACAACTAGTGCTAATAGGGCTGAATTTCATATATACTATTTAGTATGCAGATGCATTGTGGTTATCAAGAAAGGGAAATCCTTATTTTTTCTGGGAGAACAAAAGTCATCTGGGGTTATAGAACCATTGAAAAAGTAAATTCCCCAAGAGTTTTTGAGATTGTCATTTAGGGTCACCAGATATCAAAAAGTAGAATTTCCTTTTGGCTAGGAATCACTAACCCTTTGAACCTTTTGGAAACTGGATGGCTAAATTTTAAAGCTTAAGTGTGATAGGAAAGTCTGTAGTGTTGGGATGCCATGGACAACTAACATGTTGGCTTTTGAGAGGAATGGTTTCATGGGAGGGAGGGACATTGTCAGACAGGGGATTGTCCCAAATGTTTAACCTTCCCTCTTCTGCGGTTAATGGGGTACTAAAGCAAGATTGCCTTTAATTGCAGAGTCCATATATTGCTGTTGACTTGAACAGGTGGAAATGTAATATCTTAAGCAATTGAACTGCTTACATAGGTAGGGGTGGGATGTTGATTGTCACTTAAATACCATTGCATGTTAACCTGAAAACATGTAAATGTTGCTTAATTTGTGGGTTTTCAAATTTACTGAAGAATATCAGATGTCTGAACAAGTCTGTGCCTTACATGCTTTCATGTTTACCACAAATGGCAGAGGGGGCAGTGTAGCACTCTGCTGTCTGTGCCTCGCATGGTTATTTGTATACAACAAATGACTTACAGGTATGTATTCTTCAGCTCAGTGCCTCACATGCATATTGTATAGACCACAAATGACCTACAAGGATGTATCCTTCAGTTCTGCTGTGCCTCACATGCATATTTATAAATACACCAAAAATGATTCATAAGAATGAATTTCCCACCTCTGTGCCTCACATGCATATGTATACACCACAGATGACCTCTAAGGATGTATCCTTCAGCTCTGCTGTGCCTTACATGCGTGTGTACTTATACACCACAAATGATCTCTAAGAATGAATTTCCCACTTCTGTGCCTCACATGCTTATTTGTATACTTATAGATTTATTGTAAAACACAACTAAATTTCTTCTTTCAAAGTTTATTTCTTTCAACTTTATTTTCTATCCTCTCTCATTTTAATTGCACCATTTTCTTTACTTTAATTGTTGTGGCATGCTAACAAACTTGTGTGAATTTGTCTAATCCTTGTATCCCGCAGCACCAAGTCCATGCCCCCTGATCTAAAGTAAGTGCCAAGCTTAATGGTCACATATTGTTGTGACTCTCAGCTTTATGTCAACTTTATTTCAAAAGTACTGTATTTTGGATGTTCGTTTTGGCATTGTGCATTGTCACATATGCAAAATTCATTTGCTCAATGTCTTTATCACTGCCAAAATGTCACTATTACGCTTATAATAACTCACACCTGTCAATAGAAATAATGGTCACAGAATTGTTTCATTTTGAGTCATTTTTATTTTCCCTTTTTTTTTCATACCTGTTAAAGTATCAATCAGAAGTATAGTCAACTTTTGATTTTGAATGAGGAGAAAGAGTGGGGCTGTTCCCGATATTACTTCTTTCATGATTTGAAGAGGAGAATGGGGTTGTGAACATTCCTTGTAAACTGCCTCCTATCTCAGACTTACTTCTAACAGGATAGCTCGAGATTAAATCAAATTAAATATTTACTGATCTAATGCTTAAGATTTAATTTTCATTTAATGAACTGTTAATAGTGTTGTCATAAATTGTACTAAAGAAACACCAAAGTTTTTACATCTTTTCGTTTATTAATTTCATTATTCATTATTTTCATCATGACTTCTTTGTTATCATATTTTTGTATTTCTATGAGAAGTTTTGGATGTCTTATTTTGAATCTTTTTATTTGGGGGATTAATACCTTTTTGCTTTTCATTGTGAAGAAGTTGTATAGAAGAAATAACCTGCAACATTATCATTGCTGCATCAAAGTCCAGTTCTTCAGCTTGTTATTCAATTTTTTTTGTATTTAATACTAATTTCTAACCCATAGACTAACATGAAATTTTAGGTTTCTGCATTGAAAAGTCCAGTTTTGGTTGCATGCAAGGATATTGTCATAACAATACCTCTTTTCCTTTCTTTTGCAAGGAAGACTTCATTGGAAGTTTAAATGTTGTACTTTCGTTTTGAAGCCGAAGTATAGTAACAGTATATCATATGATCTGTCAGTACTTACACAAGAAAACTGTTACCCAAAGAACATTTATTCATCCAGTCATTACTTATGTAAATGTAAAGGATGCCTTCCTGTTTTGATTAATTTTACCAATGTTTTTTTCTTTTCCCTAAAACTTTGATAGATCTTTGATGTCTATTCTGTTCTCCTCCTTGGAGCAAGAATTGAGAAACTTCATTTCATATGCAGAAAAGATGGATAGCTTGTGAGTTGCCTTCTTGTTTCTCATATTTTTTGTAATAAGATATAAAGTAAGGGCTCCATCCATTTTGTAAGGCCCACTGGGCGCTCTACCCCTTTTTTTTTATCTAAATACATAACATGTATTGAGATATTGTCACACTAGCCAGTTGCTAACAGTAGCTAAAATCCTTTTTAGCATGGCCATGTTTGGTAGGTTTTACATTTTTATCATACTCCCTTGTGAAGCATAGCATTGTTTTATTATTGATGCAGTCAGAATTTTAACTTGATAATCTGATAGGGTAATAACTTAGGAATTTTTTCTCTAAACGGTGGTTAAAAAGTTTTGCAAAAGAAAAGTGTCATTTCAGCCCATTGCTTATACTCCTTTTTTCCCCATATAATGCTATTGTGTGTATTTAGTCTGTTGTTTTGTCTTTGGCGTCAAGCCTTTGCTAAGGGATCGCGCGGGATTACAACCGGGGAGTATCGAAGGTTTAAGAAGCAGTGTAGCACTGCTCATTATGCAGCCTGCATATCACTCACGCTTGAGTGCACACAGCAACAGAACCTCCGTGAAAGTTAATGAGCACCAAATTGCCAGCAGAGAGATGCTGCTATTGTTCATTAACCATAGCTGCTCTTGGCTTTTACTGCTCTGTGGTTTTTCACATAACAATAGCACTACTGGCTGAGAATATCGATCCAAACATGTTTAGTGAGGAAGGATGTGTTGTTGTGTTTCCCTATTGCATATGTGCCACAGATACTTTCTGATTACTGTTCCTTTTCATAACATTTTATTCACTAACATTGCATGGTCCATAGACTTATTTTCGTTCGATAGTTTACTAATGTGGTTTTTCACTGCCGATTCCCAACATCGGCCGATATCCGATCCGTCCCGATGTTTTCGCCGCATCTATGCGTTTAGGCCCACAATTTTTTTCCTGTTTACTAGTAGGTCTAGATTCCCTTGTTGTAACTATAAGCAATGCCTCTTTATGTACATCGCCCACGAATTTACTCCTGTTAAAAGTCATCTTAAACATGTCTAATAGTTTGCAAATTAGTATGAATTTAATAATCAAGACTGTGAATGAACTGATCACCTGAAATTATATTCGAGTTTGAATGTTTGTTTCACTCTATTTAATTAAGTTGAAATTTTCACCGGTGCGAGGGCCAATCATGCTGATGTACTGTTGCTTTTCAGATCAGTGTAAGCTATAACGTACACTACCTTTAGAATCTGCATGCAAGCTATAGTGATTCATACCGTAGCAACGGGCGCGCCAACACTGCAAGTCAAGTTTTCAAGTTATGTAGAAACTTGCAGACAAGATGTACTGCCTGCCGTATATTCTGCAAGAATCTTTAACAACTCTGCCTAAACCGAGCCGATTTTGCGTACAGTAATACTAACGATTTCCTAAAATACACAATACGGGACGCTTCTTCGAGTATACCGAAATGAAAATCAAACCTAAAAATAAATGCGAGACTTGTACAGGCTGATATAATGGTTTATTGTGTCAATATTTTGCAAACGAACACTTTTCCACTATAGCTTAAATGAATTTATTTGTTGGTTTTCATGAACTTAAAAGAAACGTAGCTCTTCGCACTTATACATGTAGCGCTCGACTGATCATGCTATAATCGGTAATGACCGATTACTATTTAATTTAACTATAGGCCCGACGCCGATTACCGATTTTCAGAAAGAGGGAAGTTTGTAGTTTGTTTGTCGCTTAAGTACGCGCCCCTTGCTTTGTGCATATCGTGTTAGTTCAGGTTGGAAAATATTGGGAATAGTTCCGTTCATTTCGGGAACAGGATATCATTTTTGTACGCCTCATATTTTTACCTCAAAAGTGATGATAAAAATCAATCATTAAAACAGTCGGAATGTTTGCAGTCGATGTCAAATGCCCATAATATAATTCTTAGGCCAACATCATGCATGCGCTAATTTTAATCGCCCAGTGATGTCGGAACATTTGCATTATTTTTCTGTACTGGGTTGTTGTTGCGTTAATAATGTACTGAAGAACCCTACGTTAACAAGACCAATATGTAGAAACTTGTACGCAACCATATTAATCTTAGCGGTTCTGGGGTGTAAAACAATTGCACCCGATTACCGTATCCTATGGTTCCTTTCTGATAAAAATATCCCCGAATATTTTTAGCAGTTTTTGTCCAAAACTTACGTCTTGTTTTAAAAGAATTTGCAACTGAAATGCACGTAAGTCGGGTCCCCGAAAATTCCACCTATGCAGAGATTTGTGATGCCGTCTCGTTGTTAATTTGGCACGGGGCTCGGACAGATTCGCTAACAGGCTATATATAAGCATGGAAGTGCGATCGTCGTAACACAAACTCAATAGAAAAATTTGTCTCGAGGCCTCGTATTTTCACACACTAAATCACATAGGCGAAGGCGCGAGTTGTGATTGGTTGGCTAGAATAAACACAATTGAACCAATCATGATGCAAGGGCAATTTAAATTTTGCAGTGGGTCGTATGCATATGATGTCACGGAGCAAAACATGATGCCTTGTTTTGCTGTAAAAACGGACACGCACGTAAGTCTAATGCATACGTGAGCTTAGAATTTTGCTGCATATATGACCACGTGCATCACTGTTTTCATTCGCAATGACGTCACATGACAACATTTCATAAGTCCTACTATAAATGACGTAACGGAAGGAATGCTGGGGTTGCTTAATTTATGCAGGATAACAACCGCTGAACTTCGCAAGATTCTAGGTGCTACGTGTACAAAACGTGCACAGATATATACATGGTAAGCTTGGGAACTTGAAAATCGGCCAAACACTGCAGCACGATAGTCTGTACTTTGTGTTTTTGTGCGGCACAATTTGTACGGCAACCTACGTGATAACTTTCGGCAAGACTGCAAAGTGTCCTTGAATGAGTTCTAGATTTAACTCCTGGTAATACTAAGTTTTACATGGGAAAATTAGCAACGATCACGCCCATAGCAGGGGTTAAATTTACACGTCTGCGATTATCAGTGCATCCCGTTTTGGCGGGAAGTTAAAGGATTGAGTATTTACGGGAATTTCAAAGAACTTAAGAGCAAGTTTCGAGTATATTTGAGCCCCTTTTCCAGTTTGCAAATAATCGGTTGAATGGCAGAATTTGCCGATGCTATTATTTACCGATTTTCTTGCAAATACATATCTACCTGCAATCCAATCGGAACGTTCTCACTAACGACTATATAAATTCATTAGCCAATTGAAAATTGTGGTTTTGTTTTAGGTTTCACATTGCTTGTGTGCATTACTGAGACGGAAGATTTCACTTAAATGCTAAAATTACGGGGATGACAACCTTGCCACAATCGCACATAGTCGAAGCGGCAGAGCAGGTGGTTTTGTCTTGAAGGAAATATCAGCAGTCACCGCACATAATATTGTGTAGATCGTACTAGTCGTAGGCGTACGAAACGGGGTTACGGGGGGGGGCACTCATCCTCCTAATTCATGAGATGAAAGGGTGTCATTACTCGGGCAAAATATCCTCTTGTCCTCCCCACAAAAATTATTCCCGTACATAGGCGTAGGCTACTAGATTCAACTTCTGATGGCTGCTTAAATGACGACGACTTCCAGGGAAGGTTTTCGTGCCGCTCAAATGGGGTGATTAACAAGTGAATTAAGAGCACCAAATACGCAAGAACATGATCTGTTGACACTTCAAACTAAAAGGGATAGAAACAATAAAAGATATACTCTGGGTACGCGTGACAAGCATTACTACAGATTAATATTTCATTTGCGGCATAAAAATACGAAGTGACTTTTTTGATGTGCTATATAATTATGAGGGCCGGCGGGCGGGTACCACGGGTTTTGGGGTAACCTCTGCCAACACTAGTTTACATGTTGCAGCTTAATTGCGACGATTGAAAGAGAGTGCTTGTGAGGTACTTAACATTTACAATGATTTGAAGATTGCTAAACTATACCAAATTTGCCTTTACAATTTTCAAATATTATGGGATAGAACATTCTATCCAGCGTCGTAAATTGATTATTGACAGTGAGTTTCAGCACGAAAATAAATCGTTAACAATAAATTCACTCAGATGTGTTTCTGGGAATTTATACCAGTATTTCTGTAAGTACGTGTACGGTACGGTACCACCGACCATCATGGTACTGAAGAATTGTGGAGACGGGTACTCAACTATAAGCTGAAAATCTTTTCCTAAAATTTTAAAATTTGAACGTAGTAATACTAAAATGTAACTGGAAAACCATTTTATAAATGCCCGTGTTTTTAATCATTACAATATAAACAGGAAATATTCACTTCTTTTTGCACCATTGCAGTCACAAATTCCCCCTAAGAATTTTGGAAATTGGCGTATAACGTTAATTTCGCAGAACTAGTACCTTCCACACTAACAAGGAACTTGCTTTTTTTTCGACATTCTGCGCAACCTCGAACGATCGTTGCTCATCGACAGAGGCTTTGACTTTGTGTTTAGTATATTTACCATGCATTGATTCATTGAATTTACTTTCCTTACGATATCACACAACATTATATTTTTGAGAAATTCATTGTAAGCAGACAAAAAATCATAACATTGCAAGCTCTGACATGAACATTGCTTCGGCGATTTCTGATTCTGACACAGTGACACATTGGGAATTCTGCATAAAGTTAACTGTATGTGGGAGAAAAGCTTGCGTACGAACACGAACGTTCGTTCAAAAAATTACTTAAGTGAAGCATTTGGGCTTGACACACGGTAAATCCCGCATACAATATCAGCAAGTGGTCACATGGAATGAACTCGCTCGCTACCAGTGAAGTAGGCCTAGTGATATTGTACAACGGATTGCTGCGGGATGCATTCCGTTTATTCAAACATGAAACACTTTTGAAAAATGTTCCAATAGTAATAACTCGGTGGGGAGAAAGCTTGACAAATCAATATTTTAAGGAAAAAATAAGGTAAAGTTTTACATAATAACTTTTGGTTACAATTTAGGAAGGCGATTTTCCTTTAGAAATTATATTTGCAAACTACACTACAGTTCTGAGTCTTATCATCTTGTTGGACTCTTAGGTGTGGAATTGTGGTGCGGCACTGATTTAGTCTCAGTCCGGTATTTATCGGACACTCATTTGCAGAGTGTTTAACCTTTTTCGTTTACCAATATGTTGCGTGTGGGATAGTCTAATGTTATAAATGTGCAGTGGTAGGCAAGGGTTATCAGAAGAGTTCCCTCGTGTCAAAGCATGGTGTTTTAACGGATACTTGCATGTGTTAAAATCCTACTATTATACTCTTCAGCTGTACCGACGGTACTAATCATCAGCGGTACCGTGAAAACTTAGTCTGGACGTGTTCATATGAACACAGACATGCACATTATGAACTTAATGTACTGTGTACCAGGTACAGTACACATAGCATTTTGCTTAATATACCATCCTCTGATCTGTGGAGAGAAATCTATAAAAACCTTTTGTGTACATCCTGGACAGCTCTGGCAAGTTCATTGTTAGGTTTTCCTTTGTGGAGGGAGCGCATTGTTAGGTCGTCTTTTGTGTTTGAAAGGCTTAACTTGTGGTCACCTAAATCTGTGCATACAACTGTTCACAGACTCTGGGAGGCCAGGATCCTGTGTGCATTGAAGCATAGCTCATTACAAACTGGTTGCTGTGCTCTTACAATGGGTAGCAACCACTGACTCTTGGAGGCTCGCGGGTTATATTCATGAGCGAGCCCTAAATCTATTTCACTCCTACTTACCTCATCTCTTACACATATGAACAGCTCCATCTATCGCGGAAGATGTACTGACGAAATAAGTCCTACAGAGGGCGTGCGCTAGTTAACCCTTGACCCGTCCTTGCTTTATCGTCAGCGGAACGATGTACCTCGCGTGTCTTTTGCTAGTTGGATTTTCTCGGATTTTGGATTCTTCTGGAGCCTCGCCCGTTCTTTTCACCTACGATCTTGACGCTTTTGACGTTCCGAACCTTCCCATCGAAGTTTTGATGAGTATCCTTCTTTTTAGGGGTGGTTTCTTAGAGCGTAGTTTTTAGGCTCAGTTTCCTCGTGTTTCGTTAGGGTTAGGCTGGGCTGCCTCCCACTGCTAAGTGTTGGTTGTTTGTGCCACTATGTATGATGTTTTATATGTATTATGTATGCCTTATTTTGATGCTTGTTTTTGCTCCGAGACCTTGTCATGTTATCAATTTTCTTGTTGTCGCAGTCTCGGTTTCATCTTACATTGCTACTTTACCGTTTTTAGCAGTATTTTATTCTGTAGGTCGTTGAGTTACATTCTTTTGCTAGGCTTTTATCTAGTCTAGCTGTTACGTTATTTCCTAGTTGGTTGCCCAGCTAGGGCTCACGCTTGGTTAGGTCCAACTGTGCACGCTGTTTTGTGCCCGGTATTGTTCCCCGGTGATTTTCCGAGCTTCAACTAGTACAGCTAGTGGTCACGCTTGGTTAGTCCCGGCTGTACACGGTAGGTTTGTGTCCGGTATTGTTCCCTGGTGGTTTCTTTGTGAGGAATTTCTAGGTTGTTCCCTGGTGATCTTGGTGTGAGCTTTCAGGCTGTGTCCCGGTATTCTCTGTGTGAGTTTCTTCTGCCCCGAGTCCACGGGGCAGGTTTTCTGATTGTTCCCCGGTGATTGCTGTGCGGGACTCCTGGTGTTCCCGGTGACCACCTCAGGTTTTAGGGGGTCCCCGGGGTTTTTCCCCGGGGCTCTCCGGTGTGGGTTTCCCAGTTCGTTGGAGCAGTCCCGGTTGCCCGGTCATGTGTATTTATATGTTTATATTTTTATGTGTATGCATGCATGTTTTTTTGTTGCTGCTCTCAGTATTATCCTTCCTTAGCTAGGGCCTCAGACATGAATCCTCTCTGTCAGGTTTATTGCCGCAAGTTTCGGCCTTTCAGAAGTTGGGATAAACACACCAGCTGCCACTATGTGGCCTGTGTGGGAAGGACAACACTTGTGACATCTGTTCTGACTGGGATGAGACGTGCTGGGCTTGTGTGAAGAAGTATGTCCAGTCCAGATCTAAGCCCGCTTCCAGGGATACCACAGTAAAATCTGATATCTCAGTCAGCGACTGTGGACCTATGTCGCTTATGGCTCAAGATGACCAGGATTCAGTCAGCGTATGTGGACTTTTGGCGCATATGACTCTTGATCCAGTTAGTGTCCGTGGACCTATGGCACGTAATATTAATTGAGGAAACAAGGCTCCTGACCCTACCAGGGGTAATAAATCTTCTGCTAACCGGACTCCAGCGGAGGCTACCCAGGCTCCTAGTTCCTCGAAGGGCAAAGCCCCGGTGAAAGGCCGGGCCAAATCAAAGTCTGCAAGCTCCAGTAAACCAGGGGATCATCCTTCCGGTTCAGGTGTTAGTCGATCCTCGAGCTCACAGGCCCCGGAACCCCCTTCCGGGGATTCTCAGGGAACTACTCCCGCTACACCAAACCCGCAGGCTGGAGAGCTTTTTGATGAAGATTCCTTTTCGGGGGATCAGAGAGATTTCGAAGGCGTCGGCCTTCATGAGCTGCTACAACAGACACAGGACGATCCTCCGTTGAGGCAACGTACTCAACAGTTGGCTACTGGTATTCAATCTTCTGATACCACCCACCGGGGAGAAAATAGAGGTAGGAAAAGAGGCCTGGGTGACAAGGACTCGACAGATTTGATGTCCGAACTGCTTTCTTGCCTCCGCCAAGTCTTGGAGCCACAGCGGGGAGGCCAAAAGTTGTCTCGAGATGTGGTCCATCAGCCTCCCTCGGACCCGGAGGAGGAACCTCATTACCCTGCCGATGAGAGAGATTCTGCGGGAGAAAATGTGGGCGATATTACACAACCCCAGCGCCCTGATCCTTTTTGCCCAGAGATTTCGTCCTCGGAGGAAGGCTCCGGTGATGAGGACCTTGTGACTGGTACAAATATTCCGGCTGAGGCCTTTCAGAATGCGGTCGAAGTAGTGAGAAGGGTGTTGGGTTTTGACCTTCCCCCGGAGCAGCCCCCGGCCAAGAAATCGAAACTGACTCTCAATAAATCCAGCCGTCCTCCGCCTGCAGCTCTTCCGGTGGACGTGGAGTGTATGGAACGCTTTGAAGCCATTGCCGGGAGTAAGAAATGGACGGCTTTTCCTAGACGCTCCTCTACTGCTTTCAGGGTGGAAGAAGCTGAGTGGAAGGAACTATTTTGCACCCCTCAGGTCCCACCGGCGGCTAGAGATAAACTTCAGTCGGCCAATATTGTAGATTCCAAGGGACGCTTTTTCTCAAAGGAAAGGAGAACTTCAGAAGCCGAGTTGTCCAAGATTGATATGGCGGCTAGAACAGGGATGAAATTCTCGTCGTCTTTATTACTTATTGCGGAGATTGTCAATATGGCATTTCGACAGTCACAGGAGACATTGGTTTCCAGACGGGACACCGGGGTGTTGATCAACCTTCTGGGACCTATTTCTCGTTTAGTTTTTGATCAGTTTGCGAGGGTTTCTGTCAAGGCTTCTATGCAGCAAAGAGCTCTTATACTAAACAACCTTACCTGGCCTTCTGACTCAATCAAAAAGAAATTTGAAGAAGTTCCCCTGCTTGGTCCGGACTTGTTTAATGGGAAGTTCGAGGGACTTTTGCAACAGGAAGTAAAGCGACATAAAGATATGAAGGATGCAGACTTCAGACCTAGGTCTTCCTTCAAGCAAAGGCCGTCCTCTAGGCCCTCAACTTCTTCGTCCTCAACACGCTTTATCAGACGTTCGGAGGCCCGGCGCCCTCTACATCAGCCTCGTTCGGCCTTTCCGGGCCCAGACAGGGATTTCTTTCGTCGACGCATGAGGTCAAACAACCGTCTCCCTAACAGACAGGCAGGCTCCTGGAAACCTCAACCATCCAGACCTGCGACGGGAAAGTTTTCCAAGCCCTAGGGATGCCCACCCCACCGGTCTGCTTCCGACGGTGGGGGGGAGACTAAAACAATATGCACAAGAGTGGGAAGCAATTCAACCCAAGGCTTGGGTGCTCGACGTAGTGACTTTTGGTTATTTAATAGAGTTCACAAGCGACCCTCCAGCAGGAGGGCTTTGGAAGATAACTCAAATCCCGACCGATCCACCCCAAAGACGGGCTCTGGAACAGGAAATCACAGATCTTCTCCAGAAAAAGGCCATCCGGCTGGCCACACACGAGGAATTACCATTCCTCTACAGATCATCCTTCTTCCTCACGCCGAAAAAGCCGGATACGTGGAGGCCCATCTTAAATCTGAAACCGCTGAACAAAGCCTTTATTCACCCGAAACGATTTCGCATGGAAACTCTGGCATCGATCATTCCTTCCTTACATCAGGACATGTGGGCCACAACTGTGGATCTCAAGGATGCCTACTTGCACATCCCAATTCACCCAGACCATCAGCGCTTCCTGGCCTTCTCTTACAACGGAACAGACTATGTGTTCCAGGCCATGCCCTTCGGCCTATCAACCGCACCGAGGACCTTCACCCGGGTGACAAGGGCGGTCCTGGCCTACCTAAGAAGACTAGGCATCTCTGTCTTCGCTTATATTGACGACTGGCTAATAGTTGCAAATTCCCGACGGGAAGCTCTCAGAGATACGACGCTGGTAATCACCCTCCTTCGCCGTCTGGGCTGGATCGTCAACCTGGCCAAGTCCAACTTAACCCCATCTCAGTCACTGACTTACCTAGGGGCCGTTCTCGACCTCAAACAAGGAAGGATTCTCCCGTCCCCAGAGAGAAGGGAATCCATCAACGAAGTCATTCTGCAGCTTTTGTCTCGGGACTCCCATCCAGCGAGCCTATGGCTGAGGTGCCTCGGATTGATGGCAAGCCTAGTAGACGCTCTGCTTCTGTGTCGCCTAAGAATGAGGCCACTTCAGTTTCATGTCCTCAAGCATTTTGTACCCAAGTTGGACAACCCAGAAAAGCACATCCCGTTGACAGAGGATGTCAAACCTCATTTGACCTGGTGGATTCACGACCTCAGTCTCACCCAGGGCAGACCACTTCAGACGCACCAGCCCTCGGTGACTATAACAACAGATGCGTCCCTGACGGGATGGGGACCAACCTGGGACTATCGAACTCTCGCGGGGAAGTGGACCCCTCAGGAGTCAACCCGTCATATCAACGTCCTGGAGCTGGAGGCGGTGTTCCAGGCAATCAGTCATTGGAAAGACCTCCTGGCAGGAAAGGTAGTAACAGTTATGTCAGACAACGCAACCGTAGTGTCCTACGTCAACAAACAAGGGGGCACGAGGTCGGAGACACTATGCATAAGGGTTCAGAGCCTCATTCTATTCTGTCTGGAGGCAAACATCTGGCTGAAGGCCTCACACCTAGCAGGAAAAGACAACGTCGTGGCAGATGCTCTTTCAAGGGGCTGGTCTGTGGATCACAAGGAATGGTCTCTGTCTCAGGTCTGGGCAGATCACGTGTTCAGCTTATGGGGACGGCCACACGTGGATCTATTTGCAACCCCCCAAAACGCCAAGCTGCCGGTCTTTTGCACAAGATTCTTCAACCCGTCAGCGTGGGCGACAGATGCTTTGGCGCTGGATTGGTCAAACATGTTCCTGTACGCCTTCCCGCCCTGGAACCTCATCCACCTAGTACTAGCCAAACTCCGCCGTTGCAACGCCAGAATGATACTCATAGCTCCTTTTTGGCCGAACCAGCCGTGGTTCCCCCTCCTTCTCAGCATGCTGGTGGACGAACCATACCGCTTCCCAAGGAAATACAGTCTGCTGACTCAACTTCAAGGCAGAGTTTGCCACCGGGGCCTTCAGACACTTCGTCTTTCTGCATGGCTTCTTTCAAGCAGCACCTCAGAGCGAAAGGCCTTCCTACAGACGTTGTCAACATCGCCGCGGGATCCAGGAGAAGATCGACTATTCGCACTTACGATGCCAGACTTAACAGATTCAGGCAATGGGCGTCAAACCATGGTTTCAATCCCGTGGAAGCTACCCTTCTCCAAGTAACGGAATTCCTGACGGCCTTATTCCACGAGGGGAAGCAGGTCAGTACAATAAGAAATTATAGATCTGCCATCGCCGCGGTTCACAATGGGTTTGAAGACGGTTCGGGCACAGGTGACAACCAAACTATTGTCCACCTACTGAAAGGGATGTTCAACCAGAGACCACCCTCTAGGCACTTACCTCCGTCCTGGTCTATCAACTCTGTTATCAGTCGGCTGTCCAGCTCACCTTACGAACCACTATCCTCAATCAGTCTAGAACATCTGACTCACAAAACGGTTTTTCTGCTGGCGGCGGGTTCCCCAAGGAGGAGTTTCCTACACGCCCTCACAGTGAAGGAGGGCTTCATCCGGTTTGACCCGAACGGTGTGAGATTACTGCCAGATCCCGCTTTCCTAGCTAAAAATCAGACGATCTCCTTTAACCCTTCCGAGACGTACATCCCTGCTATGCATTCGGTTTCCTCAGTACAAGAGGATAGTCTGGTATGCCCGGTGAGAGCTCTCCAAGAAGTACATTAAGATAACTAGACACTTAAGGACGTCCGACAACCTCTTCCTAATCCCGAGGAGTCCTTATAATTCAGCTTCAAAGGCTACAATCTCCAGATGGATCAGGGACCTCATCCAGCCCTTTACACTTCCATCAGAACATGTGAGAGCCCATGATGTCAGATCTCATGCGACCTCTAAAGCATGGTTTCAAGGTGTCCCTTTGGAAGATATCATCAAGGCGGCGGCGTGGAAAACACCGTCGTCCTTTGTTTCCTGTTACCTCACAGATACAGTTTCGGCTGAGGGGTCTTTCGCCAAGGCAGTGCTGAGTCACCACCAACAATCTTCTTCTAGACAGTCTCCTCTATCGGCTCGGTCTCCAGTCCTAGCCGTCCCGCCATGCAACCGGTGCTAATCTGTTCATATGTGTAAGAGATGAGGTAAGTAGGAGTGAAATAGATTCCCCAAAACTTACCTGGTTTGGGAATCTATAAACCCTACTTACCTCATCTGGATCCCGCCTCCCGGCCCCACTCTGGAACCTGAGAGATCTCGCCTAGGAATCTCGTCTGCACGGTGGTTTAACTTCACTTACTAATGTTTATTAACTGCTGTGCCTGCCGGTGATGTCTCGACATTCTGTACACAACCTGAACCATCCTCCGTTAGAGTCGGTAAGTCCTGTGGACTTTTCCTTCTTGCTTTTAGTGCCCTCTGTTAATCAGGTGGTTTCCGTGGTTCATTTGGTGGTTTACCCATTGGTACTGCACTGGTCTAAATGTTCCGAAGCGAAGTCTCTCGGGTTCCGCTGCCGCTTAAGCAAGGACGGGTCAAGGGTTAACTAGCGCACGCCCTCTGTAGGACTTATTTCGTCAGTACATCTTCCGCGATAGATGGAGCTGTTCATATGTGTAAGAGATGAGGTAAGTAGGGTTTATAGATTCCCAAACCAGGTAAGTTTTGGGGAATCAAGCATAAGATAACTGTTAAGATGATCTTGTCTGGTCTGACCAAGATGTTTGCCCAGCCATTGTCTTGTGATGGAGAAGTTTATTTACAGTTGATTGAGTTTCTAAACAAGATGTTACAGTAGCTCTTAACCTTCAAAAGTTGTGCTCTTATCAACAGGTTTCAATGAGATAATAAGAGATATGAGGTTGATCAGGGTTTCCCCTGGTACTTAATTGCAGGGTCGGCTGCCTCACAGCTTTTTAAGACCGCCTCGCCAAAAAATGTTGTAATTACTGCCTCACACTTTTGTGTCACAGTCAAAATCATAGAATCACTTGTTCTTGAAGAACCTAAGTATGAATATTTACCCAAAATTGACGAGGCGTTGGTTTTCACCCTTTCTGTATTAGCGGACTCTAAATGAACAAAGTAATTATACAATTCACAAGAATACTCACAAAGCTATGGCAAAATGAAAATTTGTGACCAATGCGCAGTAGAAAAAATTAAATAAAAATTGGTAAAATGTATTAAATATCACTTCAAGATATGTTATCTTCCTTGTGACTTAATCACATTTGGATTTCCCAGTCGATGCAATCGTTTAACACCAACCTTGATTGGCTGAAACGTTAGTCTTCATGTAATGTGTAAGCAATGTGGGTTTGGTTTTAGGCAAGTCCTCAGAACCTTGAAAGAAAAATGTTCGCCGTATGAATTAAAGATGAGTTGAAACGAGAAATAACCTGACAATCATGATGTGTGCAGCTCGGTTACTTGCCGTTTGGTCTACCCCCGGAAAATAAAACGATATTCCGGGTGTCATGTGATCAAAGTAGACACTAAATGTGCCTTCGCTATCTCCGAAAACACAAAATCAAGACACCTAATCACGTGGGGTAGACCAAACAGCAAGTAACCGAGCCGCACGCGTAATGATGTTCTACAGTGACAATTCTTGGCATTCGTAAAAATTAAAAACACAAAGTTCCTAGCTCCACAACAGGAGAAATTTTAGTCCAAAATACATGGTTCGATCGAACAAGGGAGCTGAAGTTACTGCTTTCTGCGTACACGTTTGAACTAGTGGCAGTACATTCCTTCCACAAAGCAGGATCAAGTACAGAGAAGCGTCGACAATAATCCACATGGTCAAGAATGGCCCAAAATATTTACAAGGCATGTGCAAAATATCCTCAAAAAACAGTCTGCAATGCATTTGTGAGATTTAGGTGTAAAATTTTTCTCTACGATCTAATTTTCTTCAGCATGTCTGACACTTTTGCCATTGCCTAACGTGTAGCTCATATGTGTGTACACTGCGAACCTAGCCTACACACATGTATCTTCATAGTTTCTTAACTGCAAAGGCTGTGCAATAGCTAATGTTTTCGAATTATTTTTTGTTCTAAAGGGCCAACCAATGTTTCATTTGTTCTCTAACATGGTCTTAAGCATACAGCGGCTTACTTGATTGACAGGGAGGCATATGCGGCAGGTCAAAACTTGAAAAAAATGTTTACAATTTTTGCCATATATATCACTGTTAGGAGAAGCTACTACAAAATAATAGCATGACTCTATAGTCTGCAAGTTAATCCAGAATGCAGTTGATCTAAGGTTACCATTTTTATTTCCTGGCAAGGAGGACATGGATTGCCATCCTGAGTGAGGGGTACAGGGGAGGGAGTGCCCCTCTCCTTTGAATGGGGTGAGTTGAAGGGTGTCTATAGCTGGAAAATAATGATGCAATATTTGTTCATGGCATCTGCATATCACTTTGTCAGACCTATAATACCTCTAGTAGAGCTTTCAGAATCTTTGGCCCACAAAGAAAAATTAGGGATCATGCAAGAAATATCTGAAATCGAGACCTTGTGGGCAATTGAACCAATCTGTCCAGATGTTAGAGTGAACCAGAAAAAGGAGGACTTGTTTGGGTAAAACCAGACATCTGTTAACCCTAGGCAAGGTTGTTTGGAACCTTACTCTCAATCAAAGCTGAGTGCATGGCCAGGGGGTAGGGGGTAGGGTTTTCAAACTTACTCCTTAACTGTGAACACCCTACCCACATTCTTGTCCCCATTCAAGGTGGCAGTGAAGACCAGAGGTATGCCAAATACACACACACACACACATAACCAGAGCCTCTGTCCCCATTTAAGTCTTCAGAGATAGAAAGACAACACCATGCTTACAGTTGTACTTTTTTTGACATCTGTTTTAAACTGCATGGGATCTCTGGACCTCTGACAAGGGATTTGGGGACTTGGTCCTTCTGTATTGTGCACTCTGATGTTTCTTGATTGGGCAACAGCATTGGCGTACAGTTTACATGCCTACATGCATTTTTGCATTTTTTTTTTTCAAGTTAAATTTTATAACTTTGAATTGTTTTGGACTTAGAGAATATTTAGGCCAATAAATGTCTAGTAATACTAGCATGGGGAATACAAAAATTTTGGATGAGCAACCAAAATCTTTAAGGATCAGCATGGTGATCAAGCCTCCTATTTAACTGTATGTCATAATAAGTAGGGTTGAAAAAAAGGATGGTAGTGGGGGCATACTGAGAAGTAGCAGACTAATGAAAAACATCTAATCTCTTAAATCAACATTAGGTAAAAGTCCAGGGTGAGGGTAATATTAACCTTTTGAAGCTTCATGTTCCTTATACAGGCATGCAGATACCCAAACACATAGGCCCTATCTTTCTTCCCAGTATTTCTATTGACCAGCTTAATTGCAATGCCCATTATTTTCTAAAATCTCAGAGCTTCCGGGGGCTTCGCCCCCCTGCATCCCCACCGGGGCCTTGTCCCTGGACCCCACCAGGGGCCCTAAGGAGGGCCCCTGGACCCCAAGCCCAGGTGGGGAGCGCTTCGTGCTCCCATGGCACCTTAGGTGCCAGATGAACTGTCCTTCACCACCTCACACTCCCAAAAACCCAGGGGAAACCCTGTTGATGGTAAGAAAACTAGGTTGGAAAGTACTTAGTTTTGTTGGAACTGGCAAGAAGCAGTTTTTAAAAGACTGTCTCCATCTAGCTGGATAATTGCTAGTGCTTTGCAGTTTCAGTGTGCTTTACAAAGATTATTTGTTTTGTATAACAGTATCAATATTGATTTTTTTTGTTTTAATATTTGAAAACCATTTCAATTTTTTAGCATAAAATGTACAGTATCAGGATATTATAAATCTCTGTCATAAACCTTTGAGTGACCACAATAGCTTAACCAACCTGTACTGTTGGTGATATGAGAAGTTTGTTTCATATTACATTTTTATGCGTGATACTGTACCTGATCATCAAAAGGATGTTTGCTCTTTTCTGTTCATGATTACCATTGATCATACATAAAAGTATTGAGATTCTTAAGTATAGCTGCTCTAGTTATGATGGGTGTACTCCTGTCTTCTTCTCTGAGTACTCTGGCAGCCTACCCAATCCCCAAAGCAGTAATTCAAAATTTAAAAAAAAAAAAGAAACATCATTGCAGGGATTGCCAAGCAAATGCAATATTTGCTGGTGTTTACTTTGTTTAACATTTTTGAAAAATTATCCTATTTGCAAATCTTAATAAAGAGTGCTTTATATATATGCTGGGACAAAGATATACTGTCCAAAGCTGTAGTCCAGACAATATTTGTGATTGTGGTGCTCGCTTCTTTTTACTTTCCAGAAAAATTTAGTCAGAGTCACAACAGCAAGAAATTGTAAGCTGTGTTCATATACAGTTTATTATTTTACATATTATTCCTTATTCTTTATGTTACAGTTTCTCTGTGTTCATGCTGGTCAGAATAAGTCATGATGTATTGTCTCAGTCCCAGACCAACAAATTGTCAGCATCCTATCTTCATCTTATTCTTGCCAACTGCTTGGTAGAGGTTAAAAGGAAATTTGACAACTACATTGTAAGATTTCTTTTGTGTACATGAGTAACCATTAACTATAGCTGTACTGTATGTGTTGTCTAGTTACTGGTGGTGTCTGTGGATAGTGTAAACGGATGGTGTGTGCACACAATGCCAAATGAGGAAACATCATTACAAGTTTTTCCTTGGTTGAACTGATGGTGCATATCTGCCTTTATCTAATTTCTATTGGTTTTACCATAGTTACTGTAAAGCATTGTAATGTAGGTGAAAACATCAAGTAAAATACTGACTTTCCCCTTGAGGGTGGGTTAGGACTGTTACAGTGGTTGGCTATTTTATGTGCAGGGGGCTACTTGAACTCTTTCAGTCCTTTCTGCCTGTGAATGAAGATGTTAGATACTTGAATTGTACGAATAATGTTGTGAATATCAAATCCTTTGTTAAATGTATTTTTCTGTGGAGATATTTGATACCTGATAATATTGTATAGTTTCCTTTTTGTAATTGAAAACATAATTTGAGTAACTCTTTCTTGATTTAGGATACCATTGAGCATTCCATTAAGGAAACCAGAGTGTCCAAGAAAAGTCGCTGTGGTATCCTTCCTTTTGTAAAAGACTTTGAGGTAAGAAACTCATCAATAACAATTCAATAATAAGCAGTTGTTGGTTCAATGTGAAATTAATACTACCTTGGAAATTCTGGAACAGTCCTTTTTATTGTAAAATTGCACTTGATTTCTGTATATAGTGGTAACTTAAATTTTTTTAAGAATCTCATTTTCCCCTTATTCCTACCATTTGTTTGTTGTAGAATTCAGTATAATTACTATGTTTGCGCAATACAAAACAAGCTTGAAAAGTCAGAACAGTTTTAAGTTAATGTCTTTAGTAAGAAGTGGCAGAAATATCAACAACCAAACAAGATGTGAACAATTCAGTTTTGCTTTTTATTCCTTGCTGGAGGCAGGCAAGGTATCTATGCAATGGTGATGTTATGTGTGTGTGTAATGCCATAGCTTGCAAACCTGATATCTCAAGTGTGACTGTGTATGTGGATTAGCCAAGTCAAGTGGATAATCCCTTTTGTTTGGTGGAGATCAAAGGTCATTAGGCATCACCAGGGTTGAAAAGGTCAACACCTTGTAGACATGATTTCTTAAGGATGACCACTCAGATAGATCTCGTATTTAACATGTTGGTTGCCTATATCAAGTAGATGGTCCTTATTATTAATTTTGGTAAAGGCAAAGGTCATGTGGGGTCAAATGCTGCTACAAAGCACCCTGGAAATTGCTTGTTAACACAATATCTCAATATGGGTAACCTAGAGTGATCTTTTACTCAGCAAGTGGATTGGCACTGGTAGTAGATGGATTATTGCTTTGGTAGAGGTACAAGGTCCTTTGAGGTCCACCAGTGGTCAGAAGGTTATACAGGGATGCCAAACTTCCGGCTATAGCAGGAATTCTGGTTTTACTGGATTTTGAACTATGGTTCCATCCCTTCACATTTCTTTTGTTGCCAAGCTTGAAAGTTAAGCTGAAGCTGATAGTTTGGCCGGAACTCTCTTGTATTTATAAGCCGCATTTTATTCAGCTTGATTTTTTTCTGCAAAGCAAAGGAGCATATCATATCATTACCAAATGGGCAATATCATTTTTGGTGGGAGTCAAAGGTCATCAGAGGTCATCAGAGGTCAGAATGTTAAACCCACTTACAAAAATATTGTCTCAAAAATGGTAATCTTGAGGAATAACATACTTAGCATGTGCCTTGTCCATATTTAGATGAACTCTATCATTTTTGGTGGAGGTCAAAGATCCTTTCTAGTTCAAAGAGGTCGAAACCTTAAAAACATGATATATTAAGAAGTGGTAGTGAGTGATCTCAAACATAGCTTGTGCACTGTGTGTTGACCATATTGAGAAAATGAATCCTATTGTCTTTGGAAGTAATTAAAATACTGTCATTTTAAAAAAAAACATACAGACTTATGTCTCAGCAACAAGGAATCACTAAGCTCTTTGGCTTTCTGGTTTCATTCATTAATGAATTTGTGTTTTCACCAGTTCAATTAAACTGAGATGAAAATTTTTCATCTTGTTGTAAAGATGCTTTTCCCTTTGTTACATTGGCAGATATTTGCAGAGCAAGCAGAAACCGTCTTCAGAGGTTCGGACCGAAGAAGGGACTTGGATAAAGCTTACAGTCGTCTGATGGTTGCACAGAATAGAACCATCCATCGCATTGCCATTGAACATCAAAAGACTCCCAGAGATGTTGTTATATTTGGTAGGTCATGTATTTATGTTTCAAATGGTTGACATTTTGTGCAATGTGTTCTATGCCTTGTTATAACCAAGTTTGGTTGTAAGTTTTGAAATTGAAAGGGTAAATTGTACCTCACTCAAACTGGCATGTCAGGGGTCATTAATTGTAGCAGCAGGCACTTTCCTGCTGCAATGGTAGAAGAAGAAAGGCCTAAAAAGTTACCATTTTGGTGTTCAAATGCTGGTCTCATCTTTCTCCATACCAGTATCTTTGCTGCCAGGGGTGTTGAACCTGTGTACAAACTTTAGCACAACATAATGTCCTGAGATAACATTCCACCTCCATGCAGTTTCTAATTGGAAAGGTTTCCCGAACTGGCAACCCTCTTGTGATGCCCCTCCCACCTCTGGAATGTCCCTTCAACTTCCTAGACAGTTTGTGCCTCACACAATTCCCACCCAGGATCATATACCAAGTGTCCTGGTTAGAGGGCGTCGGTAGGGAGTCACGGTTTTGAATTGGCCATTATGAGCTCAATTAGCAAAGTGTGGGGTAAAGTTTATGGGGTACTGTGGGGTAGAGTTCGTGTGGCACTGTGGGGTAGAGTTTATGTGGTACTGTGTGGTGAAAGTGTCTGTCTTTCTCTGCAATTGGTGGATATTTGTTGAGAAATTACACATGTTGTGCCTTGGCTTCATGTTCCAACAAACTTGTGGCCATGTCTGGCCATTTTTGGTAGTTTTGTTGATTTTGTATTCCCTTTGGAGACTCTCACCTTGTGTAATTTGTTTATATTGCATGGTACTCAACCTTTATCAAGTTTTGCTGGAAGCACATGCTGCCAAGGTAAGTGAACAGCCTCAAGGGAAAAGGCAGCATGTTCAGTTTTGATTGCTACATCAAGGTATTGCTAGTATTTCTAACAGTTGTCAATGTCTACTTTGTTAACAATTTATGTACAATAATTAGGGCTGCGACGGTTATCCGTTTAAACTGTTAACCGACCGATCGACCGGTTACATGGTTGCCGTTTCTCTAAACATTTAACCGTTTCTGTATCCTCATAATTCAAATTATTCAGTGCCGCAATTTCCGCTGTGTTCACTTAAACCGTTTGTACCATAAACCACAAAGTTCTGGGCCTAAAATTGCACAACAATTGCTAATCTTGCCACCCAAAATGATAAAAAGATATGATGAACTGATCGTCAAAAGTTTTTTTCCCTACCCTGCATTAGTATGTAGCTTTGTCTTGCTTATTGATCAGCTTGCACAATGAGCTGTTATTCTTCTTGCTAAAAATCCCATTGCGTTAATAGGCTCGTTGTACTTATCTTTGAAGGAGCCTTTCAACAATCAACTTGCCTTCAAAAGCCACAAGACAAGCAGGGAGCCGTAACAAAAGTGCGTAATGCTGCTGTAAAAAAGTTACTAAGCTTTGTACTTCTATGGCAATAAAACCTCCACAAGACCACAATTAGGGCACAAAAGTATATTTGAATAAATCTCCCCACTGTACCTAACCGAAATATTTTATCATGCTGCACCTCCATAAATTAATCAATTTTTCATTGTTAGTAGCAGTATTTGGAAAAAAACTTAACCCATAAAAATACGATCGTAAGCGCCAGATAATTCCTCCCATTTTGTTGTTTACCCAATATCATATCAAAATGGAACAGTCCATGTTGATTTTTATGAATAAGCATACGCAGTTCGTTTGTTGGCTGGTCGAGCTATGTACAGATTGGGTTGTAGTAGCGATAATGTACTGTACTGTAGAAGCCCACCTAACAATGCACGTAAAAATACACAACTATCTAACCTTAGCAGCTCTGGGCAGCAAAACAATTGCACTTGATTAACGTTTCTTATTGTTCCTTTCTGACATAAATATCTCCGTATTTTTTGGCACTTCTTGTCCAAACCTTACATCTTGTTTAAAAAGAATCAGCAAATGAAATGGACTGAAGTCATATCCCCGAAAAATCCATGAACGCAGAGATTTGTGATGCCATTTCTTGGTGAATTTAGCACGGGGCTTGGCCGGCTGCACAGGCCAGCTATGTAAGCATGGGAAGTGCGATCGTCATAACACAAACTCAGTGGGGAAATTCGTTTCGAGGTGTGGTATTTTCACACAGTGAATCCCATAGGAGATGGCACGAGTTGTGATTGGCTGGCTCAGAATTAAAGCAATTGAACCAATCACGATGTAGGGGCAATTCAAATTATGCAATAGATCCTATGCCTATGATGTCACCGAACAAAACATGATCCCTTGTTTAGTGGTTAAAATGGATACACACGTAAATCAACTGCATGCATGGGACCACGTGCATCATTGTTTTTGCTCGTAATGATGTCGTATGATAACATTCCATAAGTCCTACTGTAAATAACTTTACGGAAGGAATGCTGGGAATTCCTTAATCTATGCAGGATAATAGCGCTTGGTTCTGCTGTTTGTAGCTGATGGGCCGTTTACAGTGCAATTGTACAGATCACTACCGTGACAAATATGTGAGTGCCGTACATGTAGTGAACACTGCATCGCAAGCAAGCTGCATCAAAACAGCAGTGTCGGAGTGTTATGAAATGGTCAGTCTTCGTAACTGACGATGTTACATAGGATCAGGCGGGAAAATACAGCAGTTGGTGGAATGTTAAAAAAAGCACATGGATTGAAGAGAGCTTCAGTAAATGCGGGATGGGCTTTTACTGTGAAAAGATGATATAAACTCAGCGCAAAATACCAACGTTTTTGCCACATGCTAACATCAGCGAACATGATTTACGACGCCATTTTTAGACTTGTACTTTCCTGTGCAAAAGTGATGGCTCTCTTTGGAAATGTTGCTTTTTTTATGTGCTGAGCATGACGTCATTTGCGGTTAAACGGTTAACCGCCGGTTAATAAAATTGGTTAAATGGATAGTGAGTTAACCGAAAATGCACAGCCCTAACAATAATGGCTGTTTCCTAAAAGCCTGAAAGCAATATTTGGAATTTCCATCTTGAGCTAACTGATCTTTCAGCAATGTTAGTATCTGTAACACGGTTTTCTTTGTTGTGTGAGGACATTGCACACAGAGGTGTCATTGTTCACCAGGTATTGGCTCATCATCTCTTGCTCTCATGGTCTAGCTGAAACAGAATCATGAAGAATGTTGAAGATTTTTACTTTGCTCACGAAAAGCCCAGTGCCAATTCAAGGGTCTAATTTCTGTGTAAATATACACAAAGCAGCGCTACCTAAATCTTAAGTGCAATTATGCCCAACTGCTAGGTTTGAAGTGTGATATGCTGGAAACCCAACATTAGGTGAATGTATGTATAAAGTGTTGACCATGATTTTCTTCTAATTAAATCACAAATCAATAGGTCATTTGACATCAGAAGGTTGAGTGACTGCATCAACTGCTTCCCTAGTCCAAAATTCATTAGCAGCATTTGCAAAAGTCTTTTAAGGCAAAATAGTGTCAAAAATTTAGGTTTTTCATCTGAAAAGCCATATAATTGTAATGCGATTTCTGCTATTGTGACCTAGGTTTATGTAAACTGTTGTGGGAATTAAAATAACCTGTTTTGGAAAAGACAATTTATTACATGAGTAGTTACTATATCTCTTTTCTTTCTTTTACAGAAAACTTCCATTATTTGCATGGTGAGTAAACTTTTGCCTTTAAATGTGTGTATAATGTAGAACAGTGATTTTTCAGTTTTACTTAATGTATTTTTAAGTTTGGCGAGACCATGTGATGTATGGAAGAAGAGAGGTATTCTTTTAAATGCTTTCTATTTTTCAGCTATTTTGTCCAGACTCAAAATTACAAGTCTTGAAAATGAAAGGAAAGAAGCCAAGCAGAAATACCAGGATCACATGAAATCATATGTCATTGACTCCCTAGGCAGACCGATGGAGAAACTTACGGTAAGGATGAAAGATTTTTTTCTTTTATCATCTGGGTTCCTAAGACCCATTAAACAAAAAATATCCAGGGCTGGAAATAAGATATGAAGAGAAGGGCATTGTCATTACAACAAGAGTATGTGGTACAAGCACATTTAGTTCAACTCTAAGTGCTTTAAGTTGTTGGTCAACAGAATTTTAACTTCAAAACTAGGGCTTAACCGATAATCGGATCGGATATCGGATTGGGCCGATATTCGCCACCATCGGTAAAATATCGGATCGGCATTATTCAGCTAAGTTCACTTGCCGATGTTTACCGATATTCTGTATCCTGAAAGCTTTGTAAAAATCTCAAAGGAACTTTTCACTGCGTGGTCTTGGGCCACCGTATACAAGCCATTTCCTACGCCTCAGCTGCAAGAAGTTTCTTTTTTCTGAAAGTCCTTCCCCTCTCTGGTGCAGAGTCAAGGGACGTAACCTCAAGTTCACTGCAGATACATAATGACACTGTGAATTCTCACTACAGGATAAGTAAAAGATAGTAATAACAAGCCAGCAAAGTTGTTATTCCGTATGTAATATTTTACAAATTTCAGTTGCATTTTCCCTTCACTTTTGTCCCATAGTTGTTTGATGGCAGTTTCATACATTCCTTATGCTCAAATAAAGAACAAACCTGCAATACATGAAGTGTATAATTAAATTTCTTTCAAGAGTTACTCCGTTGTTGTTACAAACTTTGCTCCGCCTTTTTCATGATGGAATGATCCAATATTGGCATGGGTAAGGCCTAGTGTTTGCACCTGGTATTAAAAAAAAAGTTTCAAAAAATGGTCCCGATCGCAACAGCCCTCAGGTTCCGTGATTACCCATTTTTTTCTTAAGTCCTCCCGATTCTCTGGTGAAGAGTTTTTTGGGGAAGACAAGCAATACTCCCGAAGATGAGTAAAGTAGACGTAAAGCAACGATTTGTTCATGCTCCTTTGGGTACTGTATATGCATGAGAAATTAACAACTGTATCGGAGAGGTATCGATTACGTTCACAAGTTCAAATCAAACCGACAGATATTAGAAATATGACAGAAAAAAACCCTTCTAAGAAAATCAATACTTCTTTACACCTTTGCCTTTTTCAAATTTTAATTTTTGAACGTTTTTGGACTCAGAAAGCAATCCTGCTAACTCCACCTCGAAGCTGTTTGTGTTACTTCTTTCAAAACATAAGGTAAAAATATCTACTGATCCCGGCATTTGTTTACAGTATTCTCTATCACGTCCGAAAATGACGTCATTCGTGTTAAATTTGCATCTAGCGTACACGTGTGCCAACACCCACGCTATCGTGGCCTTATTAGGAAGTCGCATACCTGGGAGTACTACATAGGTTCATTCATAACCGCCCTGCCGTTCAGGTCGGGACACCCTTCAAACTCCTGTCGAAAGGAAACTCTCCATCACACGTGTGTAAAAGGCGATATTTTGGGGCTCACAAGATAATGAAATTTTGCGTAGATCGTTATTTTTCCCAAACAATTTTAGTGTTGGTAGTTACATCCTAGTATTTCATACATAACACGAGGTTAATGTGCTTCGTGGTGAAGAAACAAACCAACAATTCTGGTGTCTTAAATTATCGTCAATATTTATGAAATCGTTGCAGTCATATCTGGGCACTAAACATATAGTGGAAAAGTGTTCGTTTGCATAATATTGACACAATAAACCATTATATTGGCCAATTCAAGGCTCGATTTTATTTCAAGGTCTGGTTTTCATTTTGGTATACTCGAGGTAGCTTGTAGTTGTGAAACAAATGCTTTGACAACCAGATTTCCTTTCGAACACTCCAAAAATATTACAGTTTTTGCTCAAAGGACAACTTTATTTTTTTTTCTAAAATAGAGGCATGCCACTCCCTCTCATAAAATATTTGCACTGCAGGTAATGTTGCATTTAATGAACACAACATTTATTCCATTACTGTAATGCAGTACATAACACATTACATGAACAATCAAGTTTGAATTTTCCTTCATTTCATAAGCAAATTGCAAATCCAGCAGAGTCCATACACAAATATCAGTCAGGCCTGCAGCCAGAGGGTTCCTATGGAACATTTCCCCCCCCCCCCCCCCCAGCCTTTTTGGCTATCATTTTTAGTGAAAAAGTTTTCCATAAAGCTTAAGACTATTATTGAGCAGCTTTTTATACCATGCACCAATCTGTAAAATTAAGACTTGTACCTAACTTGGAGGGGTGTAATATCTGTCTAGACTCACTGAGGTACAGTAGTTCTAATATAATTTTAGGAAACTATGTCACAAGCAGGCCTGCAGCCAAGGCAGGATACTGAGACAAAGCTTCCCTGAATTTTTTCTACCCCTTCCATGAGCTTGAAGTTTGACATTGGCTTCTCAAATTTTTACACATGAGGCCCTCCTGGAAAAATTCTGCCCTCAATGCAGTTGACTCCCTTATATGTACCTTGCTGTGGCTATGGACTGAAACATGAAAAGATAAATATTAAACAGCATAAAAAATGAATTCTAATAGACCAACTCCCACCTTCATAGGTTATTCTTGAGCTGTTCTGTGAGGATGGTAGTTAGACTGTTAGAATAAACCTTTTAAACAATAGGGTGGTATCAAACACTCTTTCTCCCCAACTTGTTGTCCCTTCTTGCTCTCAATGGTGGAACATGCATATGTGATGTTTCTTGTCTGATTCTTATGTAAATATGTGGCACCTGCAATGGGGACATCTTCCAAGTTTTGATTTTTTCACTCTTGGCATTCACTCATCTGGTTCACCCTGCAGAAGCTTTATTGCTTCCAAGAAAGGCAACATATGTCCTTGGTGTGATGCGTCAGGTGCAGGGGAAGGAAACTTTCGTAGTAACTGAAGCAGGTGTTTTGTTTCTTCAGTTAGTTACTCTTTTCCTAGACAAACTCCACACTTGCCACCACATTGGGAAAAAATTAGTTGCTCGACCCTCCTGTCCATGTGGTCTGTCATGTATTTATAGTTGTTTTCAACTTCTGCTGTGGGCCCTTTCAGCAGCCCATGCACAATTCTGTGGATGCATTTGTATTCTTCGTCACTGGTACTTCTGCTCGGGATTTTCCTTACATTGGGCCTCAGTCCAGCCCATTTCACTTTGTTCCAGTACTTAATCAGCAAGTGCATTGCTTCATCTTCACTTTCCTGGACAGTCAGATGTGTCTGCAACAATGGAGGATGGCTATCATTCTCCAGAGTGTCAGGTAAATAAACTCCTGCCAGGGTATTCTTCAGTGGGGCCCACAAATGTTCTATGGGGTTAAGAGCAGAATATCCTGGGCAGTACGTTGTTATAATCATCCCGACTTAACCTGTAATCCGAAACGTTCGCATCCAGTGCAGCTGGTTTATAATGTGGTGAAAGTGAAATGAGTTTTAGTTTCACGTGTGAGTCCCTTCGCCCACATTGGAGGTCTTCAATAGTCGAAAGGTACACGTGTTACACAGTATGCATACAGAAATCACAATGGGATAGCTCTCTATTCTGACGTATCTTTGTTCCCACATCTATATTCCTAAAAGTCCACATTGAGGTACAGGCCTACTTAGTGTGGGAAACAAGGTTGCTTGCAACATCCTTCATCCTAACACTTTCAGAATGGAAAGACATCGGGATGTTAACCAAAAAAGATCTCAAAAGGTAGGGGTTGCAGGTGCTGCGATCGGTCATGATTCACCAATCGGCATCAGAATCCTCGATTTATTTTCAGTAGAGCCAACCAAACTACGTTATGCCTCTTCACACCATGTCCAGATGTCTCAATTACCATCTCCGTAATTTTTGCAACTTAACCTAGGTGACTATGCATCCCCTTAAAAACACTGATTTTTTTGTAACTGTAAGTCTGTCCTGTCATTCTTTCCTAGAGTTTGTGTGATTGTATCTATTTACTTGTCATATTACAAATGTGCTATTTGTAATGCAATAATTGAAACAAATTTTCATGAAATTATGAAAACCTGGGCAATCGTGAGTTATCAAACAATCTTGCCACTTGCTTTATATTTCAATACATCCAGACAGCTCTCTGGTATATGCATATTGTATGTCTTTTCGACTTGTGCACCAACACGTCGACAATAGCTATCAGTCAATACCTATTCATCACGTTCTCCCCCGCACTACTTAGGATACCTGGCACACTGGATTATAACCTAAGAGGATTACAGTTGTTTGCATGAATGAAAGGTGTTCCACTCTCGCGCTGCTTTGAGGGAAATCAGTGCCAGGCCATGGCTCTGGAAGAGTGAGTGTTTTAACAAAGGGAGTGTTTTTCCGCGGTAGCATTAAAAAGTGCACCCACAGTTTGAGGAAAATAGCATAGCTTAATTTGGATAAGGCACCTAAGTGATGCAGAGACAGACAGATAGCAATGGCTTTTGACAATTTGCAACACTTGAGAATTCTTTAGTAATGTTAGAACATGTCCTGCTCTGTACATTCTTTCATATTAGTGATTACAGTTAGCCTCTAAGCTAAAAATGTGTTGTGTTGTGTCATGTACTGCAGTGAATTGTAGTGCTATGTAGTGTATTTGTACGTACCAGTGCGAAGCAGAAATATGGGAGCAATGAAAATAAAACAAGCAAAAGGTTTTATGGTGCAGAATTTTTGACAAGAAGAACCGTCTTGCTTTTGTTCCTTTTTGCAGCACTTCTTTGAAGGTGTCCAAGCCTTAGTCGGCCAAGGAGTTAAGGAGGAAGAGGTTGGCTATCAGATGGCATTTAATAAACAAGAGCTTCGCAAAGTTATTAAGGAGTACCCAAACAAAGAGGTCAGAGTTCATTTGTTATTGTATGTTTGTATTGTCCTTTTGTTTTAAAATGGTGGTGCTCCTAAGACTGCAAGATCTTTGTATATAAGTTTAAGTGACTGAATAATCCACAATAAACAACATATTCATGCTCAAAGAATTCTGCAAGATACTTTTCAAGCAAAAAAAATTAGATGTATTGAAAGCCCAGTGCTTTGAAATAGGATTAAGGGACTTACTCATTATGTTATTGAATGTTCCTTGGTGTAGTAAGTTGCACTACAATATATCAGCATTACTGGTTTAATGACAGGTCTTTTGTTAAGCCTCGTACAGCTGATAATGCCTTTCGTCCTGCATGTGCCCACCTAGTTCAAAAAATATTCATACTTGGCCTTTTACAGGAGCAGTTAAATTGATCTGTAGTCACCTTTAAATGAAAAATCCACCTGAGCAAAGCAAATATATTGACTGCAAGACATATTTACAATGTTAACTAAATGAAAGAGCTCTATGCAGGTGAACTTCCGGAAAATGACTTGAAATGTAGTTTGGTCATTTACCACTGAGGCAATTGTCAATCTCTACCTCTTAGTTGGTATGGACATGACACTCTGGTACTGTATCATGTACTGCCTGGATGAAATTGGCTTCATTGTATCATAAGCTATATTCCTTTCACACTTTAATTCAGTGGTGGAAACATTAGCTACAAGAGCTATTCACGAATCTGGTAACTAAGTAATCTCAAGATTAGGCAACCAATTGTGAGGGTCAATCTTCTCATTCCTTTCGTCTACCTGTACCATCAATAGTTACCTTAACGGAAGTATGAACATATCTTGCTTTTTGTGGGGTTCTGTCTTGGTTGCAGCCATCTGTGGTGTTGGCATGCAAAATGATAACTAATAGTAAGGCTAATGGACCCCAGCAATTTTTCACCATTACATAACAAATGTTAATAATAATTGTGATATTAATAATTATTATTTTTATCATCATCGCCACTACTTGAGTGCAAGATTTGTCTGTAACACTAGTAATCCATGTGTCTTGACAGAACTGTTCAACAACATCTGGCAAACATGTAGATACACATAACTAGGAAAGAGAAATTAATTAGATTCATGGAACTGGAAATTGGCATATAGCGTACATCATTCTGCTGTGATTTCATGTGGATGGCACGCCATGTTCAGAATAGGAGGCAACAAACAGGACTATGTTGTGTGCGAGCTGTTTTGTAACTGTGAAAACTGTATCACAGAACTTGTGTTGAAGATGTTTTTTATACCTTCATCTTCTGACACATATTTTCCTAGAAACTTAATTCAGTTTTTTACAGGTATGTTGCAAAGGGCATGGTTCAAGTAAAGTGACACATTTGTGTGTAATGGACACTCCTGCAACTTTGTCTAGGGGCACTCTTAGGCTAAATATAGGCCTTGATATCTTGAAAACTGAGTCAAGACAATTTGGCATCCTAAAGAGACATCTCAACCATGAGACAAGTCAACACCAATAGTAACTGGGCACAGAAGACAATTTTCCCCATATGATTTACAACATCTTCTGTCTTTTCTTCTTCCATCAAGTGTTATACCCAGAGATTGGACTGGGGGAAGGAAATGGCACCCCTCTTCCCCACAAAGGCAACCCTTAGCCTATTGTGTAGGCCCAAATAAATCAACATCCAGCAAGACTGGCTTACAACAGCTGGCAAGTGGGGGTTGTAACTTGCATGCACTACAATTTATATTTGCAGGCAAATGCAGTTCTAATTGTGCAATGTCATCCCTCAAAATATACAAGACAATTCAAACATGCAAAACTGGCCATTGTTGCTTGTTAACCTGATGTAACTTTACTCATACTGCTCAATACATGTACCTACATTCTTTCCAAGGATTATGATACTGGCAACTTTCTCAGATGAACATATCACCATACTTCCACTCAATGCTTGAAAATTTCATTTTACATATTTCAAAGAGAAAAAAAAAAAGAAAAAAGGAAGAATGAATCAAGGCAGCTTTTTCAGTTTTTCTCTTATTGGACACAGTGTTTATGAAACAACAGTATATTTTGTACAATTTGAAAAAAAAAAGTTACTGCATAGTCAGTTCTGTTATCATACTTGGCAAATCACAGCTAACTTTGCTAAAATATTCTTCTTCTTTGGTTGTTGATTACAGGTTAAAAAAGGATTGGAGAGTTTGTATAAGAAAGTGGAGAAGACTTTGTGTGAAGAAACCAGTCTTATGCAGGTATGGAAAAGAGTGGTCTGCATAATGGCAATTCTCCCTGACCATTTCAAACCTATCTGATACATTGCAGTTGAAATATTGCCCTGCATGGAACCGAAGAATTTACTTGATATGAATCGTTGCATGATTCCATTTTTGATTCCTTGCCATAGGCAGGCAAGGAATCTTTGCGATGGTGATGTCTTGTGAGCCTGTAAAGATACCTTGCAGGGTACAGGCCGCTCACGAGAGCTGGAGCCTCGCACGTCTTTCCTCGCTTACGCGGATCTCGTAACTGGCGTATCTACCCAAAAATTCGGACACTGCAATGAGCTCTGTCACGTGATATGCAAGAGCCCACCCTCGCTCGCGGCATTCACGTGCTGCATGACTTAAACGACCAAAGGGGAATTCCGACCATTTCCTCACGGGGAACAGTTCTGTGTACCCCGTAAGGCATTGAATACGGGTATGTGTGTGTGTGTTTGTGACACTTGCTTGTAAACACGATATCTCAAGGTAGGAATGTCCGACACTTTTCATTTTTGGTATATAGATTTGTCATGTTAAGAGGAAGATCCCTATTGTTTTTGGTAGAGGTCAAAGGTCATTTTAGGTCACCAACGGTAAAATTGCGAAAACTTCGAAAATGGCTTGTAAACACCATATCTTCAGGTAGGAGGGACCGACACCTTTCATACTTGGTATATAGATGTTTCTTGTTAAGAGGAAGAACCCTAATGTTTTTGGCCGAGTTCAAAGGTCATTTGAGGTCACCAGAGGTTAAAGTACAAAAGCTCTTAAATGGCTTGTTAACACCTTAAGAACCTTCTTGATTTTTGATACAGACCAGAGGTCATGTCAGGTATTGAGAGGTCGTGAGAGAATCAAAGAGCCCATTTGGTTGAGGTCAAAGGTCATCTGGGGTAACTAGGGGTCAGTTTTGTTGGGATTTGTAGGTTATCAACATGATATAAGTGTGTTTTGATCTTTGTTAAATGAATCCTTGACATTCTGTGCCTAAATTGTAAAGAAAAATCTATCAAACACTGTCAATTTGGAAGAAGGTAAGGTATTTCATGGCAAGGAATCAAAGCCTTTTGGCCTTCTGGTTTCATGAAGCGGTATACCTTTGTAAAACCATATAAAAAGGGACAATTTGAATAATGACCATGGCTGCTGTACCCTCTTAGTTTGTTGTAGTCCACATCAAAATCATGTATACTGAAAACAGTTAGCATGAGATAAAGTTTATTCTAATGTGTTTTCACTGTACTTGCTTCATATTAATGAGTGGTGTTTTCATTGCCTTGTAAAAACTTTGAACCTTTACCACATTACAATCAATAATGTGGCAAGCCTTAGGGAGAAAAGTTATGATAGCAAGACCACAAATTATTGTGGTATTTGTGTCAACTGTCAGGGGGAAAGAAATGCTTCTTGTTTTGCTACTACAATGTACCACACTCCAATTTCAATATTAAAAGTGATCAATGTTATAAAAATCTTCTCTATTTAATTGCAGTAAAAACTGGAGAAGTAGCTGATTCATGAATTTGAATACATTTAAATTTGTTTTTTTGTCTAATAGGTGGTATGGCATTTCTTCCAGGATGAGTTCATTCGCCAATACAAACATATTGATGATATGATTCAACGGTGCTATGGTGGATCCAATGTTAGTCTGGAATTTAGTATCAATGATGTCCTCCAGTATTTCTCAGAGATTGCCCAATCTCATTAGAATACATCAGCATGACCAGTGATGATCGGAATATAACAACATCCAATTTCCAGGTATCTGAAAAAATGTGAGTGCACTAATGATGGAGGTCAAACCTGTTTCCTTAGCCTTGAACCATGCTACTTATATTAAAAACATATTCCTCATACATTTTACCTAGTATCAGGAGCAGTTTTACATGGAAAAGTTGCTATAATTATAAGCACAAATAAGCCAAAATAAAAGATTGTATTTCTAGATAAGAAATGTAGCAATGTCAATGTAGAAATGTCATATTTGATGCTTCTAAGGTAGAAAGAATGCATTTCCTATCATACAAGTTGGGTGTAAATTCCCTATGTATGCCATAGGTAATGGGAAAGTAAAATAACAGCTTTTGTTAGGGATAGCTTGGCCAGTTAAAAGTGCTTGCACTGGTAATAAAGAATTAATTACAGAATTAATCAATCCTACATACTAATTTGGGGAATACTTTTACCTGAGGCTTCATAGGGAACCTATAGAATCTGGGATTTTCCTTTAAACAACTCACCTGTAAGTTTTGGATGACCCAACTTTAATTTTTCCCTTTGCTAAGCATCAATAAAAAACTTTCCACCCAATATGCTTTACATGTTATTGCCCTAATGTTCCAAAACCAAAAGCAAAACTTTTCAGTTTGTAGTAAAAATGTTAAGCCTTGTGTTTGCAAATTTTTCTTTGACAATTGAATTGTCATGTATCACACAATGACATAGTTATGTATAGATACAGCTGATGAAAGAATTCAAGAGTGAATTATCTTACTTTGGATAATAAAGTATATTTGAAATATTTAGCTAAATTATTCTTTGCTGTAGTAGTTGATAATACTATAGGTTACCCACTGGAAATGTTCTTATATGTGGGAATGTGTAACCAACAATTTTGAAGACAGAAATGGCTGTATGCAAGCTATATATTAGGGACATCAAGTTACATGGATTATCTAGACATCATCTGGAGATTCTGGTTTTAGTTTGGGGATCTATCTGAAAGGATGATTTCAGTGTTTTGCAGTTGTGATGGATGGATAAATCCTTTGAGTATGTGGATTTCAGGGTTCAAAATTGTTAATGTGTTTGCTTGCGGCTCTGCATTGAACTTGTTTAATGTGTTGTCAGGTATGGTGCCTCTCTGTGATGCTTCATTGGTGGTGCTAATATCTGTGTCATAATGCAGCTATTGTCCCATTAGTCATGAAAAGAAAAAAAGACCTCCATTTTCTAAGAGTTTTAAAGAGGAAGAATTTTATTGTAATGTGTTGAGGTATGTTTGTAGTTTCTGATGGTACAGGGATGTGCCCATGTACCTTTCTCAATGTACCTTTGCACAATATATGGGGTACAATAGAGAACAGGCAGGGAATTTAATGAAAGGTTTTCATATTGCAGTTGAAATTATAATATGAGGTATGATTCATGACTTTTAAAAAGTAATTGCAGCAAATTTGTAGCCCAAAAGGGAGCAGGGACAGTGCTGCAATGCAAACATGCACTATAATGGTTTTGTTGGCAGAAAAGTTGTACTGACCAGAATAATTAAGTGTACCTATATCAGCTTAATTTATTCAAGTGAGTGTGACTGTTTAGGAGGAACTTACTTAATGTAAAACGATTCAAAGCTGATAGATTTTTGACAACCTCAAAACAGTAAATTAAGGCTGTTAGTTTAGAGCAACTGATTGTCATTCTGAAAATATTTTATAGGTCTCCTTGTTCATGGAAAACCAATGCATAGCGGAAGTTTGCAAAAAGTTTTGTAGTACCTACCTTTAGGAGAAAAAAATCAGTCGATTGTTATGAAGGGAAAATTGTAAGAAAGGAATCTGGAGACTCTGTGTCATAGTTTTCTTCAAAGAAAACATGGCAAATATTAGAAAACCATTCAATAGTCTTTTGCTTTGCAGACAAATGTAAATATATCTTGATACTAAAAGGAAACTTAAAATGAAGTAGAATTCGTAAATTGTGTAAACTATGTAATGTGTTTAGTTTAAAAGTATACCTGAAAAAACTGGAGTGATATTTTTGTACTTTTTGAGTAGTATGACATGAAAGTTGGTAGCATTGAGACTGCCTGCTTTATAGTTTCCCAGATTGATGAGGTCACTACAATTTAGTGATGAATTATTATCTTTAAAATCTTGTAGTGAGTGGATGTACATCTGTGTGTGGAAGGAAAGAATGGAAGGAATTTGTTGGGTTGTGTTCAGTGAAAGAGTTACCTTATTCAAGGTCAAATTATTGTCACAGGTTTGTAAACAAAGTTAAAAGTATTTAAATAGCAAATTCAGATATGTGATGTACAATACATGCTTCAGTCTCTTCTTCAATAGCAAACATGTTTTCTCATGTTTATGCAAGTCTTAGTAGTAAAATTTTTTCATTAGCATTAACAAATTATTTTCCAACTTTAGTTGTAAAATAAATGTGCAATACATTCTTTTAAGAGCTCAGTCACTCAAAAATTTGTTTTCACAATGCTTTGCCATTTTGTGTTTGTATTTTGTATTTGAAACATTGAACTCAAATCAAGCTACAGAAAATTTTGCCGGACTCTTTTGAATGCAGGATTTTGGTGCAAATTTCGATTCTTTGTGAGTAACTCTGGTCTCCTTTACCCCTTGCCCTTGGTTGAGTTACCACAAAACATTAATCTACTTAAAGACCTAAGTCTCCCACTCCAAACATTACCAATTCTTCTAACCTTCTTACTTAGGCCCCTCCCACAGTTGTGTCTAAAATTCATCCTCATCCAGACACAATCTCAATTTATTGCTTCAGAGCAAGTACAGAAAAGGCCAATGTATATAGTCAAAACACTCTCAGTACAGTTCGTGCTGTGAATTATAAGCTTTGGTACTCAGCATTATTTGAATTAGCTGCCAATCAAAGAGCTGAGCCAATACAGAATTTCTGTGGACTACTAGAAAAATTACAGTTTGGGGTGAGAGGACAAGCCCTTGAAAATATATCTCCCTTTTCCATTTGACTGAGAGCAGTCACATGTCATGCTAAGTGCTGTTAGTGTATTTGTCAGTCTGTAATATGTGAGACAACCCTTTTCTTCAATACTGGGAACAGTTGGATTGAACCCTGCTGCAACTCTGCAGCCCAAGTAGATGTGTAATTCCTGTTACTTCTCTGTTTCTGGATGATAAACACACCTGCCAATTTGAAAGGATAACAGTCCTTCCCATGTACATGTTTAAAATTGGCATTTTAAGTTTTTGATGGCCAAGAGCATGGGGGGGTCTGGACCCTCTGAACTCCTCCCCTCAGATCTGCACCTGTTCCTGCAGTACAAGCTCCATGTTTTTCAACTTTTTTTTCAAGCAAAATTATGACACGTTTTCGCGTTCCTCTTATTTCGTTTTGATCCCACACAGTATTGTTCACAGATTAACAAATCGGCAACTTTTGGTGTTTTCTTCCCTGAAAAGCACACTAGCTACGCCACCATAACAAAAATTAGTGAAAACGAAAGGTTAAACTATGGCAGCTCAATCTGGATGCATTTAGCATTTAGGCTTCTATTTTGTGGTCAAAATTTCAGATCTTTTCATTTGCCATTGTTTGAGGCGTGTAGGCAGAGGACCAAGGGACCAACTTTCTTAACCATATTATAAGAATGCTTTTCTTATGATTTCCCTATTATTATCTCTATACAGTAAATATGTCTTTCAATTGTCATTCCAGCAATCTCAGATGTATTATTGACCAACAGTTTCTTGCACCACGTGTCAAATAATTGTTGCTTTCCGCGTAGATAGTCTCCCACAATTTTTAGCAATTAGTTAAAAAGCCTGGGCGCGTCGGTGCGCTTCTGGTGGAAAAGATAACCCGGTTGTATGCAAGCAAGGGAAGTAATATAAACTACTTGACTTAATGAATAAAAATGTATGATAGAATAAACGTACACAGAGAGTATCATTTCTGGCAATGTTGAACTGACATGCGTTTTTTTTTCTAAAAAAAAAATACTGTCATCAAAGTCGCGTCGACTTATGATCACCGTCATTGTAGGCGATCCCTTTGGTTAAATGGTCCCAAGTAAAAAAAATTTTAAAACTTAAATACACCGAGAGAGGCTAACTTGCATGGGCTAATACAAATGCTCCAAAAACAAGAGAGCTCGCTCAATGTCAAAAGACACGGCCAGATGCGGACCCTGGTGTATGTCCGTTAGGTGTGTAGAAGTGGCGAAGTCGTGGACCAGAAGTACATTATGTGCACCCCGCAATCATGTGACCCGATATTTTTGGGAAGGTTATGCATTTCCTAAACAAGAAACAAGTGGTAGCACAAACCTTAATATTTTTGGTCTCACTTTTTCAATAAGACCGTCAAGAGCTAAATAACGACAAAATGTATGAAATATGTTGCATAAATAATAATGAAGAAGATGTTCTTTAAAAATAATGTAAGGAAAAATATTTAAAAGAAGTCTATTCCTACACGTTTCATACAGTGTTGTGGTCGCGACCGGCATATATCCGAGACCGAAGCCAAAAGGTGCACTGAAACGGAGATCCAGACGAAGACCGGATGCACATGTTTGCATAAGAAAACAACTTTTAAACGCACGGAATACGTCTTTGACCTTACTTTATTGTGTTATCCTTCAAAATCGACATATAGAATCAAGAGTGCATCATCATTAATTTTTACATGTTTTCCTGTCACATTCCAAACATAGTTAACATATTACTTAACATAATCAATATTTTTCTAATGTGACCCTTCCCTTAAAATTGGAGTCAGTCAGTGCTACCAGTTTTTGGTTCCTTGCGGTAGCAAAGGAACCTATGTAGTCAGGTTGGCGTGTGTGTGTGTGTGTGTGTGTGTGTGTGTGTGTGTGTGTGTGTGTGTGTGTGTGTGTGACACTTGCTTCGGTACGCTCTAACTCAACAAGGGAAGGTTGGATGGAACTTGGATTTGGTAAATAGATTCGTCATAGGGAGAAGGTGTGCCCCATCGTTTTTGGTGGATGTCAAAGGTCATTTGGGGTCACCAGAGGTCAAAAGCTAAAAACCTTCTCAACAGGATATTTCTAGTTAGGAAACTTGGATAGATGTCATACTTGGTGTGTGGATGTGTTATGGTGTAAGGATGAAATTGGATATGTTCGGTGAAGGTCAAAGGGTCATCTGAGGTCACCAGGGGTCAAACACTGAAAAACGTTTTAACACAGTATTTTATGGTAGAAAGGACAGATTTCAAATCAATCTGTGTTTGGTTAAGGTCAAAGGTCATCAAGGTCACTGGAGGTCAACTGCTAGAAATGTTATTTAGAAAATCTTGTAAGCTAGATAAAGATAGTTTCAATAGAATTTTTATCTCACCTGGTTTTGCATGCTTACGCACTCAAACACCTTAGAAATTCGTCCTTTTTGTTCGTTCAGTAATGATTCCTTCGGGTTGTACACATATTTTGGATCATTCAAAGTTTTAAGAGGGCAATAACTGAAATCTGTATATTTCACTGAGCAGAGGTCACTCTGCATTAAACTGGGTTCTCTGCCAGTGGAAGCAATGCATGGATTCTACAATATGTCTCTTTAATACTGCTGTGCTCTGTGGGGTAACCTTATCCTCATTCTATTATCACACTTCATTAATCACTTGCTTTCTGCTTGACTGCTGAATAAACCCTGTTTTCTGTGTAGAGGTAGCAAACAGGACAAGTGGTAGATTGTTTTAAAGTAACAGCAAGTTTTATTTGAGAGCAGGTAGAAATAACTTGTGAGAGAAATACAAGGGGTGTTTTTCATTCTCTGACCACATTGTGTATCATTTATTGGTGATAATATCAAATTTGATTACAAGCATAAATACATATGGAAATGAGGTAGTGTTTTTGAAGGATCACCAAGCATTACAAAAGTTGAATGTTAGTAAGGCCACAGAAATTTAATCTTTGATTTCATGTAAAATTAGTACTAAAATACCCCTTGTGAAGATGTTACAAACATTGAGTATGAACTTTTGCTTAGCTCTATTTCACAGACTGGCTGTACAGTTCTCATAATATCTAGCAAGGAACCACAGTGCCCATTGGGCTCTTGTTAGTGTTGTGAATTTGATACCGATTAATGCATCAAAATGGGTTTGTCCAACCCATAGAGAAATCAGTTACAAAACTTTACGTAGTTAATTTCAAGGTTTACCTTGACGCTGGACGAAACATGACCAAGAGTCATTAGTAGCCAGACTGAATGAAATCCAAAACAGCTAGAAATGTCGGATAGCACTGAACAAGTACTGGCAAAGGGGATTACAATACACACAGTGAGCACGCAATGCGTGCGAAGTGGAGGGGGGACGGGGCAGGTTGCTCCCAATTTTGGCACGATCTAAAATTCGGGTGGGAATTTGGAAAAATTTGGGTTTTAAAAATTCGTATGGTTTGAATTACTCAGAACCCCTAAAAATGCCCGAAATATTAAAAAGACACGCCCGAAAAAAGGGAAAAACCCTAGCAGCGGTAAAATTTTCATGAAAAATGGACAAGATTACAAAAATTCACCACACATTCGGGCAGGACAAAAGGGCTTGTTTCTCCATAACTACACCTACTGCCCTTTGCACACGAACAATCGCCAAATCAAAGTGACCGTTGAATAATATAAGAATGCGAGATCAACTGAAAAGAAGAACAACAATGCATCTACAAGCGCTCGGAGATCGAGTGCAAAAAGTTTGTTTATATCCAGAGTAAACATGCTGAAAGAATGCCAAGCACTAGTATCGGCCTGTGCCATCATTGATGCTGAAAATCATTTGTAATCGGCAGAACACACCTTACATAACCTACATGTACAGTCTTTTGGTAGTACATGAGTTTTAAGTTTCAGTTCACAAAAATTAGAGGTACTTTTAAATAAGCACCCCCCACTCAAAAAAAAAAAAAATGAGTGACATGTCCTCCCAAATCGACGCCCATGAATGATGATGCCCCAAACAAGTTCTTTGGTAAGGAATTGGACGCATTCAAAGAATTTTAATCAACGGCTTCAAATATCAACTGATTCCAAGCGTTTAAATGTAAAAATGTGCAATTATTTTTGCTTTTACCACGTGCAATGACTAAATGAAAATTTTGCATTTGGGGACCCAAACTCATTTAACTTAAAAAGAACAATACCCCATTCCCTAGTTTTAAGCAAAATTTTGGCATTTGAAGCTTTTCTTTGCGATGAAATTTTTCAATATATCAGGAAAAAATTGAAAAAGTCTTTCATAATGATTAGAAATTTGCCTTACAAAGTTCATTGCGTAAGCAGTCTCACTGCCCCACACAGTTTATGTGAGTAGCTTAAGGAGAATCGAAACTGCTGGGATAAGAGGATTTGGCCTCTAACCATATTTGGTGCAAAGGAGAGACAAAGTCTAGAGATCGTGAAATGATGGGGTCCGCGGAAGGCCGGGATGTCTAGGGGCTGTACCGCCCCCCCCCCCCCACGCACACTTTTTCTGCCATAGGCCTTTTTCGTCCACCTTACATTGGTATTATATTCTTGAACATTTTGGGTCGCTTTGGTCACGTGATCAGTTAGCCCCCACTTCCAAATTCGTTCCGCGGGCCAGTGGGGGAGGGGCCCATTGCAGCAAACCAGTTATACGCATCAGATAGGCCTAGCGGCTTAAAGAGCACCAGAGCAGTCATCATAACTTGAAATAGTGTAGTGGACTGTCCTGCATCATGATTGAATCTTGGGAGTCATTTGCATGTGTCTCCATTTTTCTCCTCGAATGTGAAATTTACAACTGATTAACTGACCGGTTAACCTTGAGTATGCAACATTGGAGTCCTAAAATATTACTCTGAAGATAAATAAGACAAAAATTATGAGAATTGCTTCGAAATAATTTTTGGGCGACTGCTCTTGCTTTTAAGTTGAAATATAGGTCCTGATCATTGTTTTACACAAGTAAAAAAGAGGGGTCGGAACTCGGAAGGCTGTGTAATTTAGACCCTCTTACTACAAATCCCAATAAAAACTAATAAAAGCGCAACCAACGGCTCTCACGGGCAGTGGTGGGAGAGCAATGGAATTATCTATTTGTAAGAAGGTAGAAAACTACTCACATTTATCATGGGGAAGTTATAGCTGAAAAAAGAAAGTTGTGGAAGTGGTCCAATTTACACCACCCATGTGTAATTCAAACCAACGTGGTGTGTCAAATGAACCACCACGCGTGTAAAATGATAAAGCCAAACATTGTTGCAAAATTTCTCAAATCATTTACAATATAACGGGAACCCTCTACTTTACCCTTCCCTATATTCTGGAAGTAAAAATGTTATTTCTTCTTAAATTGCACTTGCCCCTTGCTTGTCTTCTCCACGTACCACCCAAAGGCTCATTGTTCATAATCGTACAAGAGGTTCAATGGTCATAAACAAAACCGGGGGTTCATTATTCATAATAAAAAAGGGTTCGTTATTCATTATTCAGGAAGAGTATCAATTTTCATAATCAAAAACAAGGTTCGCTACTCATAATTCAAAAAAAAGATTCGATGTTCATAGTCGGAAAAAGGTTCGTTTTTTCAATTAAGAATAACGAACTTTATGAACAACAAAACTTTTTAAAAACTATGAATAACGTTGGTTCGTTGTTCATAAGGTTCGTTATTTATAACTGAAAAAAGGTTCGTTATTCATAATAGGAAAAGGGTTCGTTTATCATAACAGAAAAAAACGTTCAATATTTAAAATTGTAAAAAAAGGTTCGATATTCATAACAGGTAAAAGGGTTTAGTATTCATAAATAAAAAAGGGGTCTGATATTCATATGGGGAAAAGGATTCAATATTCATAATAAGGATAAAAGGTATTTTCCACTGAACTTTAAAGGCTTCTTGTCTCAATTGGCAGGGTAACACATCCTAAAATTTCCATTGATGATAGGCCAATGTCTTGTCTATAATATGTCGACAGCGTTTTTAAGTGTTTCATCTAGATTGGCTGTTACTGGCCTTTAAAAAGGCTAAATCGAATTTGGGGAAAGGGATTATGAAAAGCGAACCTTCATCGGAATTAGGAACAACGAGTCCCGTTTTTCTGATTATAAACAGCGAATTTTTGGATTATGAATCGCGAACCTTATTTTCGATTATGAGATTTGAACCTTTTCCTAAATAAGGCCTATGAATATCGAACCCTTAATTATTTTTATGAATAATGACCCGTTTTTATTATGAACATTGAACCTTTTTTTGCGATTATGAATGATTAACCTTCTTTTCGATTACGAATAGCGGACCTAATGAATAATGAACCTTTATTATCATTTATTATGAATAATTACGAACCTTATGAACAATGAACAGTTGCGCACGAAGGGGGGGGGGGACAGGGCAATTCCAGGCTTACGGATGCCATTTTTTAATATCCTAAAAGGACGCAGCAATACTTTAGTTACACCGATTTTACTTCAAAAGATAGCATATGTGGCACCAGATTGCATGTAAGGACACCCAATTTCTCAAAAATTTTCAAAGGTGAAGGATTGTCTCTGCAAGAACCTCAGTGATGCCAATTTTTCACAACAGGAAAATTTTGTCAAATTCCAACTTTTACTTACAAAGGTAGCCTCTGTGTCTCCCTGGTGTCACCGATTGCCTCTAAGGACACATACCTTTTTAAGAATTTTCAAAAGGGAGGGGCCCATCCCTATACTCCTTCCCGGCCGGCATAGAAGAACGAGATGGGGACAAGGAGCGGAGGGTGTTTAGGTGCGGTGAAAACTGATAGTTTGCCATTTATCATGCAAGAGATTTTAGGGGTAAATCATTAACAGACGGAAGTTCGAGCAGTCACAGACAATTTCATTAATTCAGCGGATTTTTAAGTTAGCCAAGAGTCACAATAGAGAAGCATTAGCATATATTCAATTCCGTTGTATAATTTCCCCGTAAAGAATGAAGACCGTTTAATATAAAAGTGATTGAACATTGTGCGTCGTAATTTTCTGATCACTTAGCATGTTCCTGACTTTTTTCTTATTGCAAACATAAGCTAAACTTTAAGACTGCATGTATAGATTCTCCTTACAAGCATGAAAACGCAATTTTCGGCCATCTGAGGAGTCAAGATCATTTGCAAAATTTTCTCTACGCTCCGCACCAACCAATGGTGGGCAGTGGCGGATTCAGGAATCTGCAGTGGGGGGGGGGGGGGGTCTGCATGTGGATGGGACATCAAATGTACACTGAGCGAAGGGCCACCATATGTATGGCTGTTGTTTAGTCTCTGATGCCTATTAGAATTCATGAAATGGGAAATGGGGGTGGTAGGCAAGCATCCAAATTTTACCATATTTTTAAGTGTGATTGCCACTCTACTAGGGGCGTAATTTGCAATGCGCGGAGCGCGCTGAAATTTTCGCCCTTTCCAAATATATGAAAATATGGAGCTCGTATTGCAGAAAAGTTTGGGATGCTGGGTCTCCTGCAAGGAAATTTGAACAGTTGGGGAATTACTGAATAATTTGCATTTTCTATCGGCAAACCTGAGGTTGGGCGGCGACCAAAGATCATTGTTGCTACATAATGTTATCCAACGCCTACATAATGAGGCTCTCCGACGAAATTTTATTAGCTTATATTGGAGAAAGTATGGAATTTTATGAAAGAAAATTTATGAAAATAGCACTGTATATAGTTAACGGTGTCACTTGGTGATCTGGTGCCACAAGTGAGGCAAATTTCCGATTTTGTGACTTCCAGAGTTCGGAAAAGTTTACCCAAGTAAAGGAATGAGCAAGCACTTCTGCTAAGAAATTTCAAATTGCGGCGCGCGAAGCGCGCGCAAAATTTTGCTTTCTTGAATCAAATAATGACGAATATTGAGCTTTTATTAGAGAAAATTGATTGGTAATTTCATGAGTTGTCAAAACCACATTGTTTAATTTCAGAATTCTTCATTTACAGAGCCCCTGCCACGCCTGGGTGTCTAAGAAAAGGGGGCCGAGATGCAACATGGTGCTAAATGTTTCAATATATTTTTAAGAGCAACTCTCCCTTCCTTTTGTCCTATATTCCCACGGCCCTTCCTGTTTCCCGTCACATGTTACCGGTTAACGTAACAAACTACCTCGCCCTAGTTCCACTTGTATGCTGTATCCCATATGTTCAAGGTGTGGCTAATTTCACCCTCTACAGCCTCCTCATTGGTCATTTTTTAGATCAGCACATTCCTTAACATTTATTTAATTTGGTGCGTCACAACTTTTAACCAATCAAGGAACTGCATAAGTTCCGACCTCCCTGAGATATGAACGCCCCGAGCTTGCGAGTTTTTGTCACACTGACACACTAGTGCAGCAGACCTCAGACGACGAGCACCTGAGTCAATCTGTAGTTAAATTTTAATAATTCTTTTTTTTTTGCCGGCTGTTAATCAAACGGAATAAAACCGCCAATCCTCTTGAATCAGAACTAAATCTTCTTCTCATCTATTTATTCATATCTCAACTCGTATCGCCTACACACTCTGCAACATCCCCGTACAAGCCTTCGTATCAACGATTGGCCCATTATCCGACAGTACTCGTAGCCCCACGTATTGACATAGACACACATGTGATGTCACAAACAGCGTTAACAACGGCCGTTGGCGGAAAACGCCAGATTTAGCATTCGTCATTGCGCAATGTCTAAACAAAACGGGAATTTACTAAATGATACGGAAGATAGATACATTATAATTTACATTTTTCTTTTTATTGAAGAATATGACACAAAAATACGGTAATCAAATAATGTAACAACTATCACTGTATTTTTAAAAAGTAATTAGGCCTAGGCTACAATTAGCCTGGCTATCTATACAATTTTTACCATCTGGTGGGGGAGGGGGTATGCGTACCCCAATCCCCCCTCTGGATCCGCCACTGAAGGTGGCGCTCCGCTTAGATAATCTTTCGGCAAAATTACATTTTTGGGGGGCAAATTTAGCTCTTATTGAACTATTTGATCACTTTGCAGTTTGCGAACATATTTTGAAGTGAGTATTTTATTGCAAACGACAAAAGAAGAAAGCGACTCCTTAGATTCTTCGTATTAGTCTGGAAAATGCTAATTCCGGCCAACTGAGGGGTCTGAAATTTTCTCTTCGCTCCGCGCCAACTAATGGTGGCGCTCCACTTAGATAATTTTCATGGCAGAATAACGTTTTGTGGCCAAGAAAAAAACGCAAACCAAAATGATCCCGTTCGCCTATACCGGTCGATGCTCTTTTATTTTGACTCCTAAAAGTATGCAAATTAATTAATGACAAGTTTACTTCGAAAGGTAGCGTAAATGGCATAAAGTTGCATGTAAAGACACAAAAGTTTCAGTTTTATCCTCATGAGCCACCACAATTCAACTTTTGACTGTTTCTGTCAAAGTCGAAAATCTTGCACCATTTTGCATCTATTCTCCTTAAAAACGCCAAAAGTTTTCAAAGGGGAGGAGGACACCCCTTAGACCCCTCCCCTAGCTGGTCGGCGATCACTCAACTTCAAACTGCATGGCCCCCATTCAGAGAAATCCTGCGTACGCCACTGACAATGAGCCTTATTTTTGCCGTTTATCATGTCATGCACCTGATGTCATGAATAACGACCCTTATGAACTAGTAAAACTTATGAATAAAAAAAGAACCTGCTGTCCCCAAGTTCATAATTCCTTCCCCCAAATTCGACTATTCTCTTTGAAATTAGGCAATTACAACTAATTTACAGAAAACATGTAAGAACGCTGTAAGCATGTTGTAGAATATGGGAAAGATTTAGGTGTGCTAATTGATAATTCTTTGAATCCAAGTAGACAGTGTGCCAAAGCGGTAAATTCTGCTAATAAGGTACTTGGTATTATTAACAGAATTTATGACTGTAAAAGTAGTAGTAATATACTTAAATTGTACAAATCTCTAGTCAGACCTCATCTTGAGTACTGTTGTCAGGCATGGCGTCCTTATCTCCAAAAAGGTATAGATAATATTGAGAAAGGACAACGTCGTGCTACAAAAATGATTCCAGAATTATCTAAACTCAGTTATGATCTCAGGCTTGAGAGATCTGGTCTAGTTTCACTAGAAATTCGTAGACTAAGAGCTGACTTGATTGAAGTTATTAAAATGGTGAAAGGTCTAGAAAATGCTGATCAGTCAGTCTTTTTTAATCTATCTGAAGACAGTAGAACTAGAGGCCACCGGCTCAAATTCCAGAAGCGTCACTGCAGATTAGATATCAGAAAGTATATTTTTAGTCAACGTATTATTAATGAGTGGAACAACCTGCCACAGGAGGCTATTACTGCTACAACAGTCAATGGATTTAAAAGTGTTATTGATCCCATTCTGCAGAAGAGACGGGGGCTTTACATAAGCCAGAAACGGCTGTCCGCCCCAGTTTTTACGACCCCATCGGCAAAATAATGCCGGTGGGCTCCGGTGAGTTACGGTGAGTTAGCCGGACAAGACATATGGATAATATTATCCATGAAAATTCCTATGTTCTCCTGCCTCGAGACACAAGAAACTTTTAAAGTTTGAAAATGCGACGAATATTGAAACCCTATTTCCATTATGAATATCGAACTGAACATCTCAGTCTTATAATTATGAATAACGAATTCCCTTATTCATCAAGTTATGAGTAGGCCTATCAAACCTCCCTTCTATGTATATCACTTGGAACACTTTTTCCTGTTATGAATATTGAACCTTTTTTCCAATTATTTTTTCTCTCTTTTATTGGAAGACGAACCCAATTATGAATATTGAACCTTTTTCTATTATGAATACCGAACCTTTTTGATATTATGAATAACGAACCCCGACAATTTTTCTATTGTAAATAACGAACCCCCTTTTTCACTGAATTATGAATAACGAACCCTTTGAATTATGAACCTTATGAATTGACCCTTATGAATAAAAAACCGTAGGAATATCGAGTAAACCCCTGGATCTGGAAAAATACTGCACAACACTCCTGGTGGAGTCAAACGTGCAGGGTTGAGTGTGCGCATGTAGTTAGTCGTCCCGTCTGAGGATCCTCAAGGCTGCGCTCTTGAATTGCTTGGGGTCCTCGAGATCTGTAATGTTCTGGGGGAGTAGGTTCCAGTCTCTGACGGTCCGAGGAAAGAAACTGTATTTGTAGCAGTCCTTATTGGTTAGTATATTTGTAAAGCTATTAGAATGGTGATGCCTGGAGGGCCGCCGGACCGGTTGTAGGTTGTTGATTGGCAAGGCTAGGAGGCCCAATCTGGCTTTGTGAAGAATTGCTAGCCTGTTGGAAGTACGCCTGTTTTTGAGACTATCCCACCCTAGATCATTTAGCATTTCAGTCACACTACTATGGGGGGAATAGTCATTATAAACAAACCTAGCAGCCCTACGTTGAATTTGCTCAACCTTATTGGATAGGGAAGTGGTGTAGGGATCCCAAACAGAAGATGAATACTCCAATAAAGGCCTAACAAGTGTGAGATAGGCATTAGCTTTGACACTCCTGGGGCAGGAGTATAAATTTCTTTTAATAAAAGCCAAAGACCTATTTGCTGACGAAGTGATACGATTAATATGTCTATTCCAGGTAAGGGTATTAGAGATGTCAACTCCCAGATAAGTGTGGCAATCGGCAGACTCCAGGGTATCGTTATTTAGAGTATAATTAAAAAACTTGGGATTCCTTGAGTGAGTAATCCTCATAGAAAAGCACTTCTTGGTATTAAAGTGCATTTGCCATTTATTTTGCCACTCAGAGAGGGTGTTTAGATCATTTTGGAGTTGAATCTGGTCAAGATTATTCTTTATCTGTCTATAAATTACACAGTCGTCAGCAAAAAGTCTTACTTCAGAAGAGATATTATCGGGCAGGTCATTAATATAAACTAAAAACAACAGAGGACCCAAGACTGTACCTTGGGGAACACCAGAGATAACATCCACCCAATCAGAAAAATCACCACTCACTATGACTCTCTGCTCAGCTTCCGGGACTTAAGAAAATTAGCAATCCAGTTAAGGGTATTGCCTCTAATACCATAGTTTTGTAATTTACAAAGCAGACGGTTATGAGGAACCGTATCAAAAGCCTTAGAAAAATCCATGATGTCAGTCTGGGATCTAAGATCTAAAGACTGCACTAGGTCATTGGTTGTTAAGATCAATTGAGATTCACAAGAATGGCGTTGTCTGAAGCCATGCTGCCTGTTCGTGATAACTGAGTGGTTATCAAAGTGATGCATAATATGAGAATGTATAATGTGTTCCAGGACCTTGCAACAAATCGAGGTAAGAGAGACCGGCCTATAGTTTGAGGCTAGGGAACGGTCACCTTTTTTAAAGATAGGACTAACATTGGCACATAACCAAGAGGGAGGTAAATGACCAGTGTCCAGTGATTTTTGAAAAATGGAGCAGAGGGCAGGAGCAACCTCCTCTGCGGCCAATTTCAGAACATGAGCCGGTATACCGTCAGGACCTGAAGCTTTGTTTGGGTTCAACTCCTTGAGCAACTTCACAACACCATCTAAGGATATCTCAATATCAGACATGGTGGGTATGGTGTTCGCTTCAAGTGGAGGTAAGGTGACATTCTCACGGGTGAAAACCTTTTGGAACTGCTCATTCAAGATGTTAGCCTTCTGCATGTTGTCCGAGACCAGTATCCCATCAGATTTCAGGGAAGGGATACCAACACTATCACATCTAAGGTTTTTAATAAAGGACCAGAAAGGTTTAGGTGAATCAGTACAAACTGTGTTGATATAATTTCTATAAGCGGCTCTTGTTGTTTTGTGAGTCGCTTTACGTTGGGTTTTGAAGTTTTCAAAAGAGGATGGAGTTCGCGTCTTACGCCACGTGTTATAAGCCCTTTGTTTCCTATTTAATAGTCGTTTAATAGTCTTATCAATCCAGGGGGTTTGGTTCCTCTTTCTAACAACCCGAGCTGGAACATAGACATCCATTACCTCTTTGATTTTGTTCTCAAGGGCAGAGCATGACCTGCACAGAGCACTCACGTTTAACCAGGTCAGAGCTGAACCTACTAAGCTCCGCCTTGATTCCACTGACATCAGCTTTGTGAAAGCTATACATTTTCCTAGGCTTTTGTTTAGTTGTTTAAACCTGACCACAATACAAGCTTTCGTATTAGTAACAGAACTGACTCGGATTTCGATTCAAGGCTAGAGTCAACTTCAAGTTGCAGCTGGTCGTTCGCGTAAACGTTTTGAATAGCCTGCACGGCAAACCCGTAGTTCCTCCAAAATGTTAAAGTATGGTTTGTTTTTCAGGCACAAGGGATCACCTTGGCTCGCTTAGGAGGAACATCTATCGTCCAAGGTTACGCCTTTCTGTACAGACTGGACAGACAGCAGCCGCAATCTTCCTTTTGCTTCATGTACTTCAAATCATGTGGCCATTGCTGATGTAACCTCGATCATTGAAACGGTTACCTTGTTTTCAAAGTGAAAGTACGTGCAGTACTCATTTCGTTTTACATGCGTGGTTTATACAGTAGGTTTAGGCCTAACGTAGGAATAGTTACTACGTACATGGAGTCATTGTGCGTAGCAGTTCCACGAAACGCTGATCTAGCAGCAGCAGTCTTTCTCCACAAGTATGTAAAGTTGATGTTGGCACGGATTCCCAGTCAAAGGCTTACAACAAAATCTTGGGGCATAGAAATATTATTATTAATCAATCAGAGTCATGGAAAAAGTCCATGTCTAGGCCTAGGCCTAACGTTAGCCCCCCTAAGCCTAGGGCCTAGGCCCACAGGTCATCCTAGCGTTTATATAGTATATAGCCTAGGCCTACAGTAACATATGGGTGATTCTTTTTATTTGGGTACCAGTAGCATACGGTTGGAGTATCACTTTGTTGTGCAACATAACATGATTAGGTAGGAGTTGAATTAAACCTGCTTTATATATTACTTTGTTGGACATTTTGCTTTACTAAATGATACCATTTTTATTTTCTCAGATGTTATTAAAAAGTGCAAAATATGATAAAATATGTTTGCTGTCCCTCTTATTTTCGTCAGAATTTTGTGACATTAAATATTACTATTACTTTTGGGTCATTACCCTTGCAAATATTACATCAATGCTTTTGCTTGTTCTTGCAACTGTAGTAGTAAAGATTGGTCCTCAAACTGTATCACGATTTGTTTTTGTGTTTTGTTTTTTCTAGTCACAATGAGGTTTACAAAATAAACATCACATCGTAAATTTTCATGTCCCCTGAATTTACGTATGAAACGTACACTGCTCAGTGCTAAAAATTACCTACAGATGCACTTCCACTTTTCAAAAAACTTGGCAAACAACAGTGCCCCAAAAGTACAACAACATATTGGAGTTCCCTATTTCTGATTGCATCATGTTTGATTTATATGGAATCAAGCATAGTTTGGTAAAAATTCCATGTCCCCGCAAAAATTTACGAAGTTAATTTTTGATCGCGCCGTTCTTCCCGGGCCTGACGCCATAAGGCAAGATACAAAGTGGAAGCATTATACGAGTGCATAGCCTATCGGAATGTGCACAGCTCAACACCATTGTCTGCGACCGCGGAAACTTGCAAGGGATTTTCTTTCTGTGTCCCTTCGTTTACGAAGTGACTTATTTTACGTTGTGAGGTGTGGAAACGATGTTTGAATAGTGGTAAGCTTCTTTTAATTTAATAGTTTTGATGTTATAATAATTCCCAGTGAAGAACCTATCAATATAAATTAGCTGGAAATAACGTTGCGGGGTCGTACCTCAAGTTAAGTTAGCCTAAGTGCCAAGGTGTTGTGTTGGGGACGTTAATCTTTTGCTGTCCCCGTTTACGCTGTTGGAACATAACACTAGGCTATTTTCTCCGTACATACAGTGTGTTGTTAGCCTATGTAGGCTAGGCTACCTTTTCTTCTATGTGATACCGATCGTTTTTGGTTCAATGTCATTAAAAACTTGTTCCATATTTCGATGTATTCTGTTCTGCAGTTGGTTTGACAGGGTTTTTGGGAAAGGGTAACAAAAGGGGGGGTGGATGTTAGGATGGAGATGAATGGGAGCTAGTTATGTGTGTGTGAGTGGGTCTAGAAAATGGCCTTGCTCAAGTCTATTTTCTGACTATAGCAAATTTTTCGGCTGTAAACTCAGAGACATTCATGGGCCTGGGGCAGTGGCTGTGCCAGCGTTGGAAGATTGTGTGTGTGTGGGGGGGGGGGTAGGGGGTGGGGTGCAAGTGAAATGATTGGGTATAGGCCTATTGGGCTGCAGTAGTTCAGATGCAAAAATAGTGCTATCTTTTGCACATTTCCTTGGAGTTTATATTTTGGTTTAAAATCTGATGAGGATGAATCCTCCCCCAAGGGCCTGGGGAGGGGGAAGGGGATGTCCACCAAAGTTGAAACAACACAAAGGCCTATGAATTTATGTATGATGTGCCCCCCCCCCCCCCCCCTCGATAATATTCTTGACTGGGGTTGAGTGATATGAAAAAAATCCATATTGATATATTATGATAAGGCCAAGTGAAAAAAATTAGTTTCTTGTCCAAAATCATGAGGAAAATTGAGTATGTGGGCCTTTTTTTTTAACGGTGAATCCTGAATGGCACCTTTGACAGCATAGGAATTAGTTAGGCCTATGTTTACTATCACGTTCAGGTTTTGAATAGGCATCCGGAGTCCCGGGGACACAGTTGTGCGATCGCAAAATTATTCTGCAAGTAAGTTGTATTATCACTATCATTTTTATACATGAAAAATTTTAAAAAATTATGTGCAGTATGAAAAAACTGTGTGAGCGGGGACAAGAAACTTATAATTTTTTTTCTTGGCCTGATATTTTTGTGATATATTGATATCACCAAACAAGTACCCTGTTGTAGACAAGGCTAAATGTGTCTGAAAGAAATTTACACCTAATTTTCTAAATCAGGACAAAATCAATGAATGAATGCTAAAATTATAAATACTGTTTCAAGCTTCTAAATTTAAATAAATACTGGGATGGTGGAATATTTGGGGAACACAAAGTAGCAATAAAAGACACAGACACACCATGTTTTGAACTACATTTTATTTTTTATAGCGACATATCACAATATATATCAATATACAGTATATATTGTAGTAGCTCATCCCTAGTCTGGACTTACCTCAGTCGTCACCTGGTCCTCCTACAAAATTTAATGGGGTTACGGCCCTTGGTAGACTTCTGTAGAGGGGATGTGACAGACACTAAGACACAGTGGAACCATGACTGCATTGTGCAGCAACAAATGCTTGTTATGAAAAAGCGGGTCTTTACCATTCTTACACTTGGGTATCAGCTTGATCAAAACAACAAAAATGGCAATGTCAGAAGATACTCCCTTCAGAGTGGAAATTACCAGACGCAATCCATTACAATGATTATGAATTACAAGTTTACATTTTTCTCTCAATTTACAGGAGAGCCATGCGAGGATGCCCCTCCCGTATCAATTGCGGATCCGCTGCCAGCATCGTTACCTGGATGATGCTGCAGATGTTCCTCCGACAAGTTCTTCCTCCCAGAGCAGTTCACTTCCTGTCAAATCAAAATCACATAGTTGGAGAATCAAACAAAAGACTGTGAACCCTGCAAAATATGAGGAAGTGAAGAGGAAAAACAGAGCTTATAGTCAGTATTATAGGCTGCAATGCTCTACTGCTGCACATAGGCTTACAAAGAGGGGCTTTCGTCTAAAGAAAGAGCAGAGGCAGAGCTGTGGCAGAGAAGGCATGAACGCAACAATGAAGCAGCTAGAAGAGGATGAAGAAAATGAACGAAAAAAGAAGGCCGCAACTGTTACTAGTGCAACTGGAACAGGGGCAACTACAAAAGCTGTCACAAGGAAAGAGGCAAAACTGAAGAGAGAAAAAGAAAGAATTAAGAAACAAAAGCAAAGAGCTAAAATGAGCATGGAACAGAAGGAGGCAGAGAGGAGAAAAAACCGTGAAAGATATGCCAAGAAGAAAGATGCCATATTGGAAGCCAAGAAGCGGGAGTTGGAGTTAAGGGAACAGCATCTGAGAGAACTAGAAAGACAACTACAGGCAAAAGATTTAGAAGTACAGGGGATTGAATACAGTGTGAGAGAACACAACGTGGCCATGGGAGAAGAAGGGGTGGATCTCCGAACAGATGGAGCTAGGAGGAAAAGTCTTCAGCGTGCTAGGAAGGCAATGCCAACACCAAGGTCACACTTCGTTTCAACTGCCATCGATCTGGTCAGTAAAGCTTCACCAAAGAAAGTGGCAGCTATGGCAGCAGCAGGATTGCAAACCCGATCTGGAGACCAGCTAGAAAATGGGATAATGGATGCCATCACTGAAGCCTTGAAAGCACCGCGTCATGCCATAGGAAGAAAGAAACTGGCAGCATCACTGTCTTCCTTGAAAAAACGAAAGATGCTCAGGAAAGCGGCCCGCCGATTTGGTGTTAGCCGAAAACTGCTGGCAAAGGCAAAAAAGGATACTGCAGGAAGAAAGTCATGTCCACCAGCAACAGTGAAACTAATAGAACACTTCTATGAATCCCACGCCAATATACTGCCAGAGAAGAAGTACGTCAGCAAGGCAACTGGCAAGCCACGCCACATTATTGCAAACACAATTGCAGTATTGCATAAAGAATATAATGAAGCCCATCCAGATGCCCAGGTCAGTAGGGCCACTTTCTACAAACACCGCCCAAAGCATGTTAGAACAATGCAAGCGGCGAAGTATTCTGGGTGCCTCTGTGAATACTGTGAAAATGTAAACTTGAAGTTGACCGTGATCAACAGACTCCAGCCTGGTTGTGTAAAAGATGCTTATGAGCTTGTCAGTTATACAATGTGTGACAGAGCAGTTGACATGCAGTTCAATAAACCAGCTTGCATTAAACGTACATGCAATGAATGTGGGGTGGATAAGTTGGATTCAAAACTAGGGCCAATTCTGAAAGATCCAACTAAAGAGATAGAGTGGAAATGCTGGGAAATGGTTTTCACCACTTGCTACTCAAACAAGGTTGCCAAGCAAGTGAAGAAGCGTGGCTTAGTTACCAAAACTGGAACCACCACAGCCTTCATAAGTAAACTGAAGGGTGAACTGCAGCCGTTTGCCGAACATTTGTTTAATAAAGACTGGCAGCACAAACAGGAATTGATACTGAGGGCAAAGCTTCGCAAAGATGAAGTCTTAGGGATATTTGACTTTGCAGAAAACTACAAGTGCGGGTACCAGCGGGAGGTGCAAAGTGCCTATTACTCACACGATTCTGCCACAGTTCATCCAATTGTATTGTACTACACCTGCAGCGAGTGCCAAGAATATGTATCTGAGAGTTGTGTGATGGTGAGCAATGATATAACCCATGACTATAACCTTGTGAATAAGTTTCAAAGTGTTGTGTCCAATCATCTCCAGACTACCAGAAGTTTATCCATACAAACATTCTACAGATTTTCTGACGGATGCAGTGCCCAGTACAAGAGTAAAGGTCCTATCAGCGATATCAGTTATGGTGTAGAAGACTATGGCTACACCATACATCACAATTATTCAGGGACCCGACATGGGAAGGGTGCCAGTGACGGGGAGAGTGGGGTAGTAAAACGACTGGCTTCTGATGCTGTTACAGCTGGAACTGCTATCATCAACAACGCAAAGTCCCTGTCTGATTTCCTGTCCCAGAAAGCAACAAAAGAAGCCCCTGCTGGAAGATGCTGTCTACCGTTCCGTAGGAGCATATTTTATGTTCCATTTGAAGATGTAGCGAGAGAGAGAGGCCAAACCGTGCCATCAAAACTGTGGCAGGCACTCGACGTCTGCACAGTGTAAAAAGCATAGAAGGTGGTGTAGTTGCGACTAGGAACCTCTCTTGCTTTTGTAATTCTTGTCAAGACAATGGAGGTGTATGTGATAACCAGCTTTATGTGGAACCATGGAGGAAAGTTCAGCTTGAAGCCGGCAATCCAAGTAAGTATCAGTTACACTGTTGTGCTAATATTTCACTTCATTCTCCAGGGATGTATCCAGAAATTTTGAATAGCAGGGGTGCAAGGTTTGTTTGATCACTGTCCTGGGGGAGGGGTATAAGTGGGTGTACCCCTCCCCTGAAAATTTTGGTTGTAGAAGATGGCTGAAATGCAAATTTGTGCTATATTAGACCTATCATGAAGCATTTTCTTTTTTTTTTTACCTCAACTTTTTTCACACGTGATTGCAAATAGGGGAGAAACATGCCTGTAATTGTGCCCCCCTGGATATGCCACAGATTCTCACTAAGGCAATTTTAACAAATATATTTAGCTGAAGGTTATTGGATTTACCATAGCTACTTTCAGAGTGACTGATAAAAAAGAAGCTACTGTGCTCCTTGACCAGATCAGAAATAATGAACATCTTGCCAACATTCTCCTTGTGTTTTTCAAGTGGTGTGGAACAGTAATTTGACACTGCTGAACCCTCCCCAAGGAAGAAAAAAAAAACAAAACAAAGAAAACAAACAGCAACATATATTTTTTCTTTTGATTTTTTAAAATTTCTTTTCATATTTCAGGGGATATTTGTGCAGAGGTTGAACATTCAGTACTGCTTTATAAATTAATGACATTGCATAAAACTATAGTACAGTTACCTGTATCTTCATCTCCTGGCATTGCTCATATCCTAGTCAACAATATTGATGTTTGTGCTATTAACTGGTGTATAACCTTTCCTTCCACAGCTGATGCTGAGGACTCTTTGCACATGAATGATGTATCACCTGAATATGACTTACCTTCTTGTACTGATGTTTCTGCCTCAGAAGCCACAAGCACCGACGCTGCAACAACTGTTGGTGATGATGCCACAACTCACCCTGATGATGCTGTAACCCTCACTGATGATGCCACAGCCCTCCCTGATGATCTCCATAATGATGGTGTGACTGTCCCAGGTATTGATGTGCATCCCCCTGATACTATTACCCAAAGTAACCCAAACCACATTAAAGGTGAGGGCTCTCTCAATTGTTTTTTACCCATTGGCATTAGCAAATGTGTAACCCTTTTCTCTCCAAACAGGCTTTAAATTCTGTTCAGCCTAATATCAGGATTATGGTGATGTTGGTGCCTCACACTATCCCAGTGTTAGGGTGGTGTACAACTAGACAGGCTGGGATACAGGGGGGCCCACTCGGCGCACCCCCCCTTATTTTCCGCAAATATATATTGAAAATATGCTTCCCAGATGCCAAAAAGCAAAAAAAAGAAAAGGGGGTCTTCAAAATTGTGAAGTCCTTTTTTTTTTATTTTGCTTGTCAGCCTTCCCGACGGCGTGTGGGTCCCCCTTTCTCAAAATCCTGGATCCACCACTGCTAGAGGCAACATCAGGGATGACACACAGGGTACAACAGAATGAGGGATTGTATTTATATACTTATATACTTGTATTTATATACTCACCATTCTGCTACAGCCTGTAGGGTAATGCACATCCTCTGTCATGTTCATCAAAGTATACCATGTTATTTTACAGGACATGAATTCAGGACAAATGCAGATACTACAATGGCTAAAGTGGGACATTTGAAAAAAATCATTGTAAATAAAATTAATATTGAGATTGCCTCACCCTTTTTCATAACATACCCAATTCTGGCCACACTAATCCCCCTTTTGACCTACCCAGATCACATATTGCTGTATCAGAACCAGTGTTGGCACCGGGGGGGGGGGGGGGGGATACAATGTTTTTCAAAGTAACATACCAACATTGCCCCCTGTTGAGGTGGTGTAATCATGCAAACAGACCTTTGAGCCTTCCTCTGATGTTCCCTGAAGGCACAAACCAATCACATGTTCAGAGCAGCAATGAAAAGGCAACAGGATCCTACATTTAATGTTTTGGGTGTGACATGACCAGGGTTCAAAAAGTAGTGATCTATTAGTTTACAGTAGCTAGCCAGTGTATGGAATACATCATTTCTTTTTAATATTTTTCAGTTGGGGACTATGTTGCTGTTATTTACGGCGATAAATGGTTTCCTGGAGAGGTTACAAAGGTCATTGCCGAAAAGTGTTTGGTCAACTTCATGATGGACAAAGGTGAAAACAAGTTTGTGTGGCCAGTGAAGAAGGAGGAACTTCTAGTGGCCAAGACTGGCATTTTCACTCGACTTGATCATCCTCCTATACCTGTGTCTACACGCTATCTTGGATTTGACCCTGCATTATATCGATCTGTAACAGCTAGGGTAGCCACTTACCTGTTGGAGAACAGAAATGTAATGGTTAATATGGCAGAACCATGAATAACTGTATCTGAGGCTTTTCTGGTGCAGACTCATAAATGCTGCCCAATAGATGTAAACAGAATTAGCATGAGAAATCATTCTGGTTGCTACGGCTGCATGGAGGAATTATTCTGGTTGCCACAGCTATATTCTTGGAAAAGGTGACTTTTATTCCCAGTTGAGTGTATCTAGGGGTCACACTGTTTTCAATGAAATGTACTGTAACATATTGAAGTTGGCACTCCATTTAAGTAAATATTAATGGGTGGTAGTTTTCATGGTTTAATTTTCAGTACCTAGACACTGGTTGCATTGAATTGTACTGTAGAGTCCCCATGTAAAGAAGATGGTTCATGTCCTTGTTACACAGGAAACAGCAAGTCACCTAGGCTAGTCTAGCAAACCATCCAGCATTGCAAAATGATTGACTGTTTGTTATGAGTCATGACAGTATTTTTTCTTAATGCATTACAATAATTTGATCATTTTAAACATCATTTTTCTCTCTGTGAAAAAGATGTCATTGCATCATGTCCCCTTTACACAGGGAACAAAAGTTCTCATTTGCATACTTAAATGCCCCATTGAGCCTATTTTATATGGTTCAATTTTACTGTCAATCATTAATGAACTATCAAAATGTCATTTTTAATACTGAAATTTAGTGTAGTGTCTCTTTTTGTTGGAACTGGCTTACTAAATCATATTGCTTGCCCAAGAAGACAATGACTTCATGTCCCCTTTACACGGGAAACATTAATTGAGCAAGGTTTGACAATGTTTTCTTGTTGAAAGTGTTACAATGTGGTTACATGTGATTGATAGACATAGCTGTTCTTGTAGATGTCTTTTTACAAAATAAAATAAGTTCATGTATTCATTACAATAGCTTTGTTCCATATGTAAATGGGATACAAGATATTTCATGTCCCCTTTACACGGGGAACAAAAGTTCTCATTTGCATACTTAAATGCCCAAAGGAGGTTATTTTACCATGGTTCAATTTTACTCTCAGTCATTAATGAACTATCAAAGTCATTTTTAATATTTAAATTAAGTGTAATGTCACTTTTTGTTGGAACTGGCTTACTAAATCATATTGCTTGCCCAAGAAGACAATGACTTCATGTCCCCTTTACACGGGAAACATTAATTGAGCAAGGTTTGACAATGTTTTCTTGTTGAAAGTGTTACAATGTGGTTACATGTGATTGATAGACATAACTGTTCTTGTAGATGTCTTTCTACAAAATAAAATAAGTTCATGTATTCATTACAATAGCTTTGTTCCATATGTAAATGGGACACAAGATATTTCATGTCCCTTTACACGGGAACAAAAGTTCTCATTTGCATACTTAAATGCCCAAAGGAGGTTATTTTACCATGGTTCAATTTTACTCTCAGTCATTAATGAACTATCAAAGTCATTTTTAATGTTTAGATTAAGTGTAATGTCACTTTTTGGTGGAACGTAGCTTAGTAAATCATATTGCTTGCCAAAGAAGACTCTCAATGACTTCATGTCCCCTTTACACGGGGAACATTAATTGAGCAAGGGTTGACAATGTTTTCTTGTTGAAAGTGTTACAATGTGGTTACATGTGATTGATAGACATAGCTGTTCTTGTAGATGTCTTTTTACAAAATAAAATAAGTTAATGTATTCATTGCAATAGCTTAGTTCCATATGTAAATGGGACACAAAATATTTCATGTCCCCCTTACACGGGGAACATTTATGACAAAATATTGAATTGTACCAAATTTCATTATTTTAAATGTGTATTTTGAATGTATGAATTACTTAATGGTTTGTAACCACCAATGTTCATTTTTCATACCTTTAACTTGGATTACAGCATTTTTAATGAAAGTTTCACAAAAGCTTGTTGTAAACAGACATATTATTGTAGTTTTGGGCTCATATCTGAGTATTGAAAATGCTATTTTCTTGGATGTCGTTGAATGTTAACAGAGGTATATGCTGTTGTGTGTTCATGTTGACCTGGAGGAAATGTGAAAAGGTGCAAGGTTCATTATTTCCAATTATTTGTTACAGAATGTCATGTGGTTGTGATTAAATCATGTCCCCCTTTACACGGGGAACTTGTTGCTGACATTGAACAATACAATGTGGTGTTATTTTGAGGAATGCCAAAACCGTATGGTTTTTGTCTTTGTTTTGTAAACTAGAATAAATTTGTCAATAATAAAAACCCTTTTGAGCAAGATTAAAACTTGATGAAATTTAGGTACATTTGTCACACATTGGTACCCAAATAAAAAGAATCACCCATATAAAAAGGAGAAGGTAGGTCACATCTCCTAACACCAACGCAGTACTTCGCACAAAACTCTTCATGATTTCTCACCTTATACTACATTTACTCCTTCAAATCTCTCAAGAACATTTCTCCATCTTTCTCTGATGAAACAAAACAAACTTTAAGTTGTCTTAAACAAAAAACCTCACATCAAATGCAAAAAATCTTTTCCTCCGATTCAGTGTTAACTCTCAACTAGATCACTCCTCTCCATGACGTCACATTATGTTATGGGAATTGGGGGTCCGTTAGTTTCTGCCCTCGGTAGTTTCCGCCGTTACTTTCCGCCCCTAAAAATCTTGGGGCGGAAAGTAATGTTTGAACTTACATGTGTTAAAAATAACTGTTAACTTCAAATTTCAAATCCAAGTACAAGACAACAATGAAATTTGTGGCTAGACCTAAAACTTTTTCAGCATCCTCATCAAAAATCATCGAAAAGAATGAAATGTATGACCTTTTTCGTTTTCTAAACGTTAAGTCTAGTCACGGTCTTGTGTTTTTTACGTATACTTAGACTTATGCGTAGACTTATACGTAGACTTATGCTGAATGTGTGAACAATTGTTCACAGCACTGAATACCATATACCTGTATGTAAGTACGTATTAGTATACTAAAGTCTACAGTGAGAATGTTGCTTGGAAAGACGTCAACATGGCAGTAACAGGTGTTGCATTGAATAGTAAAAGACATCGATGAAGTTTGAAACTTAAAACTTTTTTTTGAGGGGAAGAAAGTAGCGCGGGCGGAAACAAACTGTAACCTGAGAATTGCCCTGTACGAAGCCGGTTCTCCCATTCTTGACAGATTTGAAAGCAGTTCGAACTATGCAATGGGAGAACCGGCTTTGTACAGGGCAATTCCCATTACGTAATGTGACGTCATGAATTGGAGAGGAGTGATCTAGTCGGGAGTTAACACCGAATGGGAGGAGAAGATTTTTTGCATTTGATGTGAGGTTTTTACTGTATATACTGTTTAACGCTTGGACGACCTGTGCCTAGGCCTACCTAACACTTAGTAACAGTTAAGCCTAACTTAGGCCTAATAGCCTACTAGATTAGGGGCCTATAGTAACTAATCCTCTAGGCCTAGCCTAACCCCAAACAGTTCCAGGCTAGGCTTACAACCCATATTTAAACTCCTCCCAAAACTGTCTTTGGGGAAGAGGTTTGTATAAATTTTTCTAACTTCTCTCTCCTTTGCCATTTTAGGCTAAATTTTAGTAGGTCTAGGCTAAGTGTTATACAGTAGCTTGATTTAATGTTGTTTTTCCTCTCATAGGTGCTATACACTAAAAGTAATAAGCCTACAGGCCTTGAGTATTTTTAAGGTGAGTATATGTAATTGGAAAAAGGATTTGTTAAAGTGCACATAATTAGAAAAATGGTTTGATATCAGGTGCAGATCCAAGGGGGGGGGGCCTTTTGTGGCCTTAGCCCTCTGTTTTTCGCCAAAACAACAATAAAACATGTGGAAAGAAGCAGTGCAACTCCCTCATTTCCTAGATTTCTCTCAAGTCAGCCCCCCCTCCCCGATTGGAATGTCTGGATCTGCTTCGATATGCATTATATTAATATTAAAATAAGGGTTTTAAAAATATTCATAATTAGGGAAAATTGCATTTTCAAAATTGAAAGGCTTCCTGTATCTTGTGACAGGACGACACATTCTTAAAATTTTCATGGACGATAGGCCAATGTCTTGTCTAAAACATGTTGTCAGCATTTTTACATGTTTTATCAAGATTTGTTGTTATTGGTCTTTGAAAGAGACTAGTTGAATTTTGGGGAAGGGATTATGAATAGCATACTGTACCTTAATCTCAATTATGAACAATGAACCTTTTTTTATATAGAGCCAACTTTTTCAAATTATGATGAGCGAACCTTTTTTTCAATTATGAAAAATTAAACCTTTTCCTGAATTATGAATAAAGAACCCTTTTTTATTGTATTTGATGAAACCCTTTTTTGATTATGAAAATTGAACCTCTTTTGCAATTATGAACAGTGAACCTTCTTCTTGATCATGAATAGCAAACCTTACAGTATGGATAATGAACCTTTGTTATCATTAATTTTTTGAATAACAAACCTTATGCATGATGAACCTTATTTTTGCTGTTTATCACATTATGAATAAGGACCCTTATGAATGATGAACCTTAGGAATGAAAAACTTTGTGAGTATCGAGCTGTCCCCCTCAAATCCCTGTGAGGAGTGTGATTTTTTGCACACCTCAGTAGGTAAAGATTTGGAGCCCCTATAAATCTATTTAAGTTTCATAGAACAGCACACCAAGTGCACTCCTGAATTTTCTGAGGATGGTAACTTGTAGCTCACAGTCTGGAGAATCTAAAACTCAAGGAGTATCTGAAATAGTTTTGTAATTTATGGTTATTCTTTTTGTTGTTATTTTGAAATAAATCAAACAAACAAACTCACTTTCATTCAGACACAGTCTCAATTTATTACTTCAGAATTAGAGCATGTACTGAGATAGCACTCAAGCAGTACCTACGCTCCACACATTATGCACTGAATACAACTTTCAAGGCACTTAGGCTCTACTGTACGTAGACCTCCTTTTTGACAACTTTGTGCACATTGATCAATGATTCTGGATAGAACTTAAACAAAATTTGTATCAAAGTTCTCTTGGACTGCTAAGCCCACACTGTTCATCAGTCAAAATTGACACTTTCATCCCTTATGGTAATTCTACATTCTTAAAACAAATTTCCCAATTTTAGTCAAATTAGTTAGTTATATTGTTAAAGTTTCTTGCTAACTAAAGGTACTTGATCCATCCATCGATGCAGAGGGGGAACTAGATTTTGTAATCTTTGGAAGGACCTACTAAGCAAAGCAAATTGCAATGGAGTGTAGTGTGTAGGACCTAATTATGATTTAGTTCAGTTCAGTTCAATTGTTTATTCAATCAATGCAAATATTAAAATTGGCATCGAAAATTGGAATGTTCCAAAAGCTCAAAAAAACAATAAAAGTTAAGAAATATAAAGCAATGTAAGTAATAAAAGAAAAAAAAAGAAAAGAAAATAAAATCTAAAATTGGGAACACAAAACCTAACATAAAACAGAAATCTAACAAGACGAGTTAAACAATTTCACAGCGGCTGGGTATAAACTACTGTATCTATAAAACGCCCGTTTCCTTTAAAATTGCGAAGACGACGATTAAATGGCAAGAAATTAAAATAACCATAAGCAGGGTGGCTCGGATCTTTCATAACATTTTCCAGTCTCTTAGTGACCCTATCTACATATAAAGAGTGCAGCAATGGAAGACTGGTACCAATGATTTTTTCTGTGGACCGAATAATAGAAGATAGTTTATTGAGATCACATTGGTTAACACGGCCAAATCAGACAGTAATAGAAGTTAGCACACTCTGGATTATTGCAAGATAGAAGTTGATGAGAATAAAATGATTAACACCATATGCTTTTAATTTAGGCAAGAAGTGCAGGTGCTGTTTTGCTTTTTTCATAATTTCAGTCAAATTTACAGTCCAGGAGAGGTCTTGTGAAATACAAGTACCAAGGAACTTGAAAGACGAAACTTGCTCTACAGTAGTACCATTAAGTGTGAGAGGGAGAATGAGCATTTTAATTTTTCTAATATCTATAACCATTTCTTTTGTTTTGGTAACATTTAGTAGCAAGTTGTTCACATCACACTAATTAACAATGGTATCTATCTGAGCTGGTTAGTGTGACTCGTCATTCTCCGATATTAAGCCTGTAACGGTGGTATCATCTGCAAATTTCACTACCAAAGACTTGGGATGTTCTGCTCTACAGTCATGAGTAAATATGGAATATAATTTTGGAAATAGAGGACAGCCTTGGGGTGTCCCAGTGTTCAAAACTAAAACAGAAGATAAATTTGTACCAATTTTAACAACTTGAGATCGATTTAAAAGAAAATTTAAGATCCGATTATAAATAGAAACAGGAAGCTTAAGGTCGTTAATTAACTTAAAATGCAGTTTAAAAGGGATAATAGTATTAAAAGCAGATCTATAATCAATAAATAAAACTCTGGCATATTGACTTTTTCTCTTCAAGGTGTTGTAGAATTTCATGCATGTTAATAGAAATTGCTTCATCGACACTTCTGCTGGGATTATAAGCAAATTGGAAAGGATCAAATTTGTTTGGCAGCTTTGAATTTAAAAAGTTCAAAACCTGTTTTTCGAAATATTTCATAACAACGGAAGTAAGTGCCACAGGTCTATAATCATTCGAACAAGAAATAGAGTTTTTTCTTCGGTATAGGTATGATAGTAGCCTTTTTGAAGCATGACGGTACAATACAGAGAGAAAGGGACCAGTTGAAGATGTCTGTGAACACAGTTGCCAATTGAAAGCGGTATAGTTTCAGTAACCATGGGCTAATGCCATTGGGGCCCAGTGCCTTATTTTCCTTAAGTTTGGAAAAGGTATGCCTGATATCATGGTCAGTGATCACGAATGGCAGCTGGTCACTGGCACAAGGTGCTGGAGATGGTTCACTGTTGATATCGAGATTGAAACGAGCGTAAAATTCATTTAGCTGGTCGGGAAGTGTGACATCATCAGGATAAGCTGACTTGGAAGGACCCTTGTATTGAGTAATAAGGTTCATGTAATTTAGAACTGAGAGTCTTTTCATTACACATTGGGGTCTTGCGCACTCACCCTGAGGCCAAAAACTGAGATTGTGTCTGGATGAAAATGAGTTTTAGACAGTTATTGGAGGGGCTTAAGTAAGTACATTAGGTTAGGAGAAATGGAACTGTTGGGGGTGAGAGAATTGGCCCTTTAAACAGTCAATTAATTCACTGGAATTCCCTCTTACAGGGAAACTTTTTCCAGCCATAAATAAAGTGACCTATAACGCACCTTGCTTTTCAATTCTCACATGAATTTTATTTTGCTTATCATTAGGAAATTTTTCCTTCATCTTTTCTGATCCAGGACAGGACAGATTTCATTCTGAAACTGTGATAAGTACTGTAAGCTCTCAACCCAGCTTCACATTTAACATCTTTTAAAGCCTTCTTCTGATAAGCTCATTACAGTTATTTTTTCACCCAAGCAAAGGAAATTAGTTTGTACTAGCCCAACTGTGTTTGAATGTGTACAGTATTCAACAAGTGGCACTATTTTTTCCAAATCACAATATACAGTTGGGCTGTGAACATGTGTAAAAATCATTTGGTTACTCACAATTAGGTTTGGCTGTTTTTTCATACGGTAAGGTGAAAAATTGCAGTTAGGGTAACATATTGTACAGTATGTATTAAAGCAAATTGTGAGACTTCCTTTCTTTCAGCAGCAGCACAGGCACGCATAGAGCCATTTGAAGGAAAGCAATAATAACCTGTCTATTAAACCTGCCTTTTAAATGCTTGTACAGTGTGCATTGTGGTAACAATGTGTTGCATTGATGACATAAATCAGAAATCCCTGCACATACTGTACCATGAGTTGAAGGGGTTTGGCAACATGTGTAACATGCAAACTACACAGGAGCAAATAGTATGCATTTTGTATAATGCATTTTGTGCACATGGGCGTCCGCAGAAAAAAAGTCAGGGAGGGGCAAAATTTCTAGGGGGGCAAAACCTCCGAGTCACCATGAATTGACACAAAGCGTGCGAAAATTTCAGCCCAAAATGCTTCCCAGATCGCCGGAAATGGCATTTCTAAAGCCTATTTTTGGCATAGAAACTTGGAAAACATGTTTTGTTCGGGTTTTTGCTTTGATTTTTATATGTTTTTTCAAATTTGTGATTTTCCAGGGGGGGTAAGTGCCCCCTTTGCCCATGCCTGCGGACGCCCATGTTTGTGCATACAGTAGTACGAATGCACATGGTTGTCTGAGCATGGACTGGATCAGGCCGGTCAATGTTGCTTGCAACAACTTGAGCAAAGAAAGTAAGCATGGCTATTGTACAGTACTACACAGCAGGCCTCTCATGGTCTGTAGTGCTGTAAGAGCTGAATACAGTATGTAGACCAAGCATGCTCTGTTTTAGCTTGCCGTAAATACTGGTGATTTTAGCGGGAAGCAGTTAATAGTGCACATGTACAAGAAGCACTCAGTGTGGGCAGACTTGTTTCTTTGTTCAGCCCGCAGTGGTATATCTTTGTTGCAAAATGTCACATTTTTTGCTGTTCCTGATGTTGTGATTCATATGATTGGGAAAGATTTTCAAGACAGACAGCGATTCAAACACTGTTAAGTGAACAAAGCAAAAGGTTTTGATGAATGGAAAATCAAAAAGAGAGACTGAGAAATTTGCAGTTATTCAGATAGATAGCAAAACTAGATTTGTGATTAATTGCAAGTAGTAGCTTTTTATTAAATGTTTAATCCACTTGTGATCCTTTTTGCAATTACTGTAATTGCTATGCGGTCACAGCTGTATGATACTGTATATGCAGTTTTGCTACTGTACATTAACATTTTGCTGCACTGTGAAGCTTTTCTGTACAGTGATTACTGAGGTGCTATGGGCTGCATTGATTGTATGTATCTAATGTATTGTAACTTGTTTTTAATGTCAACTTAACCTATACAGTGTGCTATTAGTAACTTGTGACTACTGTATTTGAAAAAAAAATATTTTGTGTTTAAGTATGAAAGATTTTGCAAATGGCTAGTTTCAGCAGAGTGTATCAAGCTATAGCATCATTTAAAATTGAAGGGAAACCTTGCCCCTTGCCCCATTGCCATCATCTTCAATAGAAGCTGGTTGCCACAGGTAAAGATTGAAGTGTATTTTTTTGTCTTATTTGTCTTATAATATTGTTATTCAATATTCTCTTTTTTTTGTACTACAGGTAAAGTAAGGGAAAACTTTTCATCTTCAGTGTACCAACCTTATCAGATACACCTCATCCTGTGTAAGTTGGCAGTCCAGGTTGTGTGAAATTGTGGGAATTAGCCTACAATACAGTTCAAGATCAAGATGTCATCTCATGGAAGACCTCAGATGAATACAAAGCTTGGAGATGAATCAAGAACTCCCATTTGGGGAATAAAGACTCCTTTAGAGATTAAAGTCATGGCAAAAAATCTCAAGGATGTAAAGAAACCAACATTTAGGAAGTTGTTAAAAGGTTGGTCTGTTTATACAGTAAAACTGAAAGTGATTGTAAAATTGGAAAGAAATACTCTTTTTTGTACAGTGTAGTCCAGTTTATTGTCTGATATCCATGTTACATTTACTGTAAGTGTTACTGGCACACATAATTAACACTCCCTGAAAATTTGCTGCTGTATATCTAAAGAACATACCATAGTTTGTTTATGATTCATTCCAGTTTTTTCATCATGCAATTTGGTCACATTAGAAACTTTAGTTAAAGCTTAAAATTGTAGAAAATGTTGCATTGTCACCAGTCAGAATTTTTTTCATGTCAGGTCTACTTATGTGATAACGTACTGCATCATAAAGGAACTTGTAACTACTGTAGCTATGTAAAACTGTAACAGCATATACATTGAACCTTACTCGTTATCATAAGTTACTGTGTTTTCAGTTTATTGTTTATGTTCATACAAAAGCCACGTAGAGATTTACTCAAAGCTACACATTATTGTCAGTGAGGTGTCTAAATAACATACTGTAAAACATCATTGACACTTTGAAATTGCTTTGTCCCAAATTAGCCAGATTTCTGTAGTTGTCATTCTCAGTGTTAGTCCAAGGTCCATGCTTAAAGTTGAAATGCCTTCTGTCAGACCTTCACACTGTAGTATGTGAGTGCACAGCAAACTTTTTGCATTTCTCAAAACTTAACCACCAACCACCAATGTATCATAAGACTGATATTAAAGAGGAGTGCAGTATAGGATTTGTTCACATGAAGTTTTCATGTTTTAATGTCAATATATGTAGATATTGGATGATAAATAGTTCAATTTAGACAGTATCAAACAATCAATCAATTAATAGAATTAATGAAGCACCAAAAATAAAAGTTACACTTAGGAACTATAAAGACAGACAGTCACCTCTGGTAGGCCTGCTTTAGCAGGTACATTTTTAAAATTTTTTCTTCAAACTTTTTTCTTTCTTGAAGAAAGAACTAGGTAGGTAATATGTCTAAAGAAGGAAGGCAGGATGTTCCAATCCCAAATTTTAAGGCCAGAGAAAGATACTGTAAGGATCTGTTTGCAGTAGTGATATTTTGAATTTTGGGAACATGAAGTAAAGTGGTTACTGAAGATCTGAGGCCTCTGTCGCTGGCGAATTGTAATTAGATCTCAGATATTTAAGCAGATGCAAGGTTTGAAACCTTTTGGGGGCAAACATCACACCTTGATTTTGAACATGGCTATACTATATTTGGTAGGGATGCCTGTTCCAGCAATAGTCATAAAGGATAAGTTTTGCAAGTTCTACTCTTTGCCCAATGATTATCACATCAGCTTTAGTGGCATTGGGTCTAAAAAAGTTTGTAACATCCAATCTTGAACAGTATTCCTTAAATTTGCAAAGTCACTACAGTTAGCTTTCTTTTTGAGAAATAAAGCTGTTCAAGAAATTGTGTTAATATTTGGTTATAAAACAGTATGTTGGCCCTAACTTACAAAATTTAAAGTAGTCAACAACCATTAGACCTACTCTTGCATGCATATTGACATATTTGAAGGAATAAAGCTACAGTTTTGCCTGAGCAAATGTTTAAATTTTTAGGGAATACAGTTATTGGTGGAGTTCATTGGCAAGACTGCATGGTTTAAAAATGATTCTTTCTATGTATGTCATGATAGCATATCACAAAAAAAAAAAAAACTATATTCTTTTAAAGTTAAGAGAGCACCCTAGGAAATTGTACCTTATAATTCAGCATGTACCTAGCAAAGAGTACATTGAACTTGTTTCCATGTAATTGAAGCACTTCAGCCTCAATTGTTTTAATTTTTTTTTTACTTTTCCTCTGTCTGAATTATTTTAATGCTTTGTATTTCATTTCTAGCTGCTGTGTCATATATTGAATCACCTGAAATACCTTCTGATTTTCTGGATACTATTAATGGAGAAACCAACACTCCCTCTGAAACTGTGGCAGCCATTTTTTCTGGAATTTTGTCAATACTCAGAGCAGCTTTCCGGGTACCACTCACATCTCTAAAGCAAGAGGTTTGTACTATGTCTGGAATCTTTGACAGCCTTAAATCAAGCTAACTGCTCATTTTGTAAAATAGCCCTCACTCGATCCACTAAATACTGTAAAACCTGACCTTTTGGCAGTAAGTCGGGTTTTCACTTGATGTTAGCACCATAGTTTATAGCCTTCCAAGGCTTTTATCTGCTTTTGTCATATTTAAATTGATTTTATGGTTAGAGTGACATTAAACTGTAGTTGTGAATATCAAGTAGAGACCCAACTCACTGCCGAAAGTCTGGGCTTTTAATTGTTTAGTGGTAGTGGTTTTGAGTGAGGGTTTTTTCATGTAAATGGCATGGTGTAGTTTTACTTAGTCATCTTCTACAATCATGTAGCCTGTATTACTGCCTTGTTACTGCAAATAAACCTATGGATGACCCACTTCACAATCATGTCTTCTTAGACTTAGAAAGCAATGTCCAAAGAAAAATTTAGTATTTTGTCCCACCATACACACTCAGGCATGCAAACATGTGTGTACAATGGTACATCCCTGTGAAATAGAATATCTTGGTATGTACTGCATTGTAGAGCTTTACATTTATCTTTTTGTGTGCAGGTGATATAGCTTGTGGACTAAATGTACTGTTCGCAGGATACTTGATGTCACTGTGACTAACCACAATCTTCAAGTAGCCAGCTATACAAGGCTTTGATGTTTTTGCCAGAAAATGATTCAGTTTGAAGTAGTGATACAGTACATCTAGTGGCAAGACGTAAAGTTTTTTATTTGCATGCTACTTTTGGGACCCTGTTTTAAGTATTGTCTTGATTTATAAAAAAGATGTAACCCTCTTAAATGTTTGTAGTTAAAAGCTGTCCCTAAGTTTTGGTGTTTTCATTTCACATGCAGGCTTTCAAGAGTGATTTAAAAAGTTTGAGGTAAGATATGCAGTAATTTGCATTTAACTTCCTTTTAATTAGCTGTAGTTTGTAGATGGGAAACAAAATTCTCAAACCCTTTTACAGCCAGTGTCCCTTACTGTAGCAGTGTAACAGCACTCTTTTCATTTGAGAGGGAAGAGCATCTGCCTCTCATTCAGAAGACCTATTCTATTCTATTCATTCTATTCCTAGGTGGAGTCATACCAAAGACTCTAAAAATCATTAGGCATAAGGTTGCCTCTATACAATCTATACCCGACACCCCACTTTTTGTTCAAAAAGTGATGTTACAGCAAGGTCAACCCGACTTCCTATTATCAGCTTTCTGTCAATAGTAGCTGCCATGTCCAGCACTATGTAAACAAAGAGTCCCATTGAAAACCTCACTCATCAAGGCAGAGACTGTTTAATCAGTGCAAGCCAAGTTTGCAGCCAGAGCTGCCTCAGCAGACCAGGACAATAGGCTAATCATTTTGGACACATGTAAGCTGGTTGTGCAGCCACTGAAGCATGATGAATTGTGTAAACAAACATTGCCCTGACTGCAAAGAGGTAGCTTATGCCTAATGTTAACCTTCTGTCATTGTGCCTAATGCTCCGCATGAGCAATGGAGTAGAGAAAACAAGCCAGTGAGTCACAACTGGAGAAAAGGTCATGGCCAGCTTAACTTTAACCAATATGGTGGAAACTATAGGCTGTAAAACTCTCTCTAACTTACTAACTCATGTGAGAGGTTTAAAACTACATACCAATTTTATGTACAGTATGTATGTGGTGTGAATGGGAACTACTTTACAGGGAACATAATATTCCATTAGTGGCTGTGAAAAGGTTAACTGCATGGGTGTTTTTGGTTTCAATGAAAAGAGAAACCTATGCATTCATGATGGCGTGCGTGTGTATGTATGTGTGTATGTGCGTGTGTGTGTGTGTGTATTGGTGTGTGTGTGTGTGTGTTTGTGACACTTTGCTTGTTTACACGATATCTTGAGAAGAGAAAATCTGACAATTCTCAAACTTGGTACACAGATACCCCATACTGAGAGGAAGAACCCTAGTGATTTTGGTGGAGGTCAAAGGTCATCTGGGGACACAGGGGTTGAAACCCCCAGATCCTTGTTTACAAGATATCTCAAGATAGGAAACTTGGAGTAATTTCAAACTTGATGTGTGGATGTGTTATGATGTAAGAAAGAACCCTATTGATTTTGGTGGAGGTCAAAGGTCATCTGGGGTCACAGAGGGTCAAACCCCGAAATCTTTGTTTACACAATATCTCAAGATAGAAAACTTGGATTAATTTCAAACTTGATGTGTTGATGCTTTATGATGTAAGGAAGAACCCTATTGATTTTGGTGAAGGTCAAAGGTCATTTGGGGTCACATGGGGTCAAACCCCAAAATCCTTGTTTACACGATATCTCAAAATACGAAACTTGGAATAATTTCAAACTTGACATGTTGATGTGTTATGATGCAAGGAAGAACCCTATAAATTTTGTTGGCGGTCAGAGGTCATTTGGGGTCACATGGGGTCAAACCCCGAAATCCTTGTTTGCACAATATCTCATGGCAGGAAATTTGGATTGATATCAAACTTGATATGTTGATGCATTATGATGTAAGGGAGAACCCTTTTGTTTTTGGTGGAGGTCAAAGGTCATCTGAGGTCACAAGGAGTAAAAGTCTGAAAATACCCTTAATGTGATATCTCAAGTATGGAAAGTTGGATGAAGTTCATATTTGTTATGTGGATGTGTTATGGTTAGGAGATGGTCCCCATTTCTTTTAGTGGAGGTCAAAAGTCATCTGGAGTCACCGATGGTCAAAGTCTGAAAACCTTGTTAACGTGATATCATATGTTTAGGAAGCTTGGATACATTTCCTATTTGGGAAAGTGGATGCATTATGGTCAGGAGATGGTTCCTCTTGTTTTGGGCAGAGATGAAAGGTCATCTGGGGTCTCCAGGGGTAAAAGTTGTAAACCCTTTTAAATGTTATTTTTCAAGATAGCTGCCTGTTTGTCTGCCTGTCTGTATGTTGGTCTGTCTATCTATCTATGTATGTCCTTTATGGAGGTCAAAGGTCATCTGAAATAAAATTATTTTTTGAACATGCTAGTATAACATTTGAGTGAGAAGATTAACGGTGCATGATGGCATTATTTGAAATGAAAAATTTATGTATCATCGAAACCTCAATGCATTTTTGGTTTCGATGAAAAGAGAAACCTATGCATTCATGATGTCGTGTGTGTGTATGTATGTGTGTATGTGCGTGTGTGTGTGGGTGTGTATGTGCGTGTGTGTGTGTGTGTTTGTGACACTTTGCTCGTTTACACGATATCTTGAGAAGGGAAGATCTGACAGTTCTCAAACTTGGTACACAGATACCCCATACTGGTTTGGTTGGGGTCAAAGGTCATCTGGGGTCACAGGGGGTCAAAAACCAAAATCCTTGTTTATACAATATCTCAAGACAGGAAACTTGGATTAATTTCAAACTTGATATATTGATGCGTTATGATGTAAGGAAGAACCCTATTGATTTTGGTGGAGGTCAAAGGTCATGTGGGGTCACGTGGGGTCAAACCCCGAAATCCTTGTTTACACGATATCTCATGGTAGAAAACTTGGATGAATTTCAAACTTGATATGTTGATGCATTAGGATGTCAGGAAGGACCCTATTGATTTTGGTGGAGGTCAAAGGTCATTTGGGGTCACGTGGGGTCAAACCCCGAAATCCTTGTTTACACGATATCTCATAGTAGGAAACTTGGATCAATTTCAAACTTGATATGTTGATGTGTTATGATGTAAGGAAGAACCCTATTGATTTTGGTGGAGGTCAAAGGTCATTTGGGGTCACATGGGGTCAAACCCTGAAATCCTTTTTTACACGATATCTCATGGTAGGAAACTTGGATCAATTTCATACTTGATATGTTGATGCGTTAGGATGTCAGGAAGAACCCTATTGATTTCGGTGGAGGTCAAAGGTCATTTGGGGTCACATGGGGTCAAAACCTGAAATCCCTGTTTACACGATATCTCATGGTAAGAAACTTGGATCAATTTCATACTTGATATGTTGATGCGTTATGATGTAAGGAAGAACCCTATTGATTTTGGTGGAGGTCAAAGGTCATTTGGGGTCTCATGGTAGAAAACTTGGATTAATTTTAAACTTGACATGTTGATGCGTTATGATGTAAGGAAGAACCCTATTGATTTTGGTGGAGGTCAAAGGTCATTTGGGGTCACATGGGGTCAAACCCTGAAATCCTTGTTTACATGATATCTCATGGTAGAAAACTTGGATCAATTTCATACTTAAAATGTTGATGCGTTATGATGTAATATAGAACCCGATGTATTTTCGTGGAGGTCAAAGGTCATTTGGGGTCACATGGGGTAAAAACCTGAAATCCTTGTTTACGTGATACATTATGGTAGGAAACTTGGACTCATTTCAATCTTGATAGGCTGATGCGTTATGATGTAAGAAAGAACCCAATTTATTTTCGTGAAGGTCAAAGGTCATTTGGGGTCACATGGGGTCACATGGGGTCAAAACCTGAAATCCTTGTTTACATGATACATTATGGTAGGAAACTTGGACTCATTTCAATCTTGATAGGCTGATGCGTTATGATGTAAGAAAGAACCCTATTTATTTTCGTGGAGGTCAAAGGTCATTTGGGGTCACATGGGGTCACACCCTGAAATCCTGGTTTACACTATATCTCAAGGTAGGAAACTTTGATTCATTTCAAACTTGATATGTTGATGCGTTATGATGTAAGAAATAACCCAATAAATTTTGGTGGAAGTCAAAGGTCATTTGGGGTCACATGGGGTCAAACTCCGAACTTCTTGTTTACGCTATATCTCAAGATAGGAAGCTTGGATTGATTTCAAACTTGATATGTTGATGCGTTATGATGGGAGGAAGAACCCTATTGATTTTGGTAGAGGTCAAAGGTCATCTGGGGTCATGGGGGTCAAACTCAGAAAAAACTTGTTTAGGATAGCTCAAGGTATGAAAGGTGGATGGATTTCAAAATTAGTATGTAAATGAATTATGGTGAGAAGATGGTCTGTATAAGGTTATTTTTTGTGGAGGTGAAAGGACATCTGGGGTCATGATCAGTCAAACTTTGAAAAACTTGTCAAAATGGGATATCTCAAGGTAGGAAACTTGGATGGATTTCCCAATTAGTATGTGGATGTGCTATGGTGAGTTGAAAGTACTGTACCTGTTGTTTTTTGTGGAGGTCAATGGTCATCTGGTATCACCTAGCATCAAACTCTGAAAACCTTGTTTGCAGAATATCTTAAGGCACAGTATGAAAGAAAAACCAGTCACTTACAGGTGGAGACAAAGGCTATTTTGGGTCACGAGTTGTTACAAGAAATGTAGCATTTTATTGAAAAGAGCATGTATGTATCATCGAAACCTCAATGCATTTTTGCATTCTGGTTGCATTCTGGTTTTTTTCAGTGGTGGGTAACCACCTGGGTTTCTCCTATGGGCATACAAAAAGTGCATGAGTTTGTCTCCCTCTAACTGAAATTTGAGAAAATTCCCATGTTGGACAAGTTAATTAAAGCTCAAAAAACTGTAAACTCTCATAAAACAAAAGAATATTGTTTTCCCTTGATGACTGGCAATGTTAAAACAATGGTCTGGAATCATGCAAAGAACTGTTTGTGAGCTAAAAGATAACAAGAACAATTATAACTACTCTGAATCCCTTTTATGTTGCCTACAGTTTGCAAGTGGATCTTAAAAATCAGGAGCTTATGATTGGCAAAAGAAAAGGGGTGCTTCCTCTCCATTTGGAATAGCTCCATGTGAAACAGTGGATGCAGAGTTTCCACCAGATCCTTTCTTTTCTGAGCTTTGCCCAGGGTACAATTCAGGGATGGAATCTTATGGGCACCCAGACTTCCTATATACATGGACAGAGGATCACGGGAATAATCTGTTGTCACCTTTCAGACCAAAAACAGCTCACCAAGATGGCTGCTGTGAAGCTGTAATTTGCGGGATTGTGGGATTTGTCGAAGACTTGGTAATATTTAAAACAAAACTGAACTTGAAGGGAATTGCAAGCAGTATCATATTCCTGCAATACGTATAATGGGAAACAGTATCATATTACTGCAATACATGTAGGGATTTTGACCTTACCTTGCATTATTTCAAAAATATTTTGAGTTTCTAGCAAAATCTGTTGATTTGAACTACTTGAGCCTGTCCAAAATTGCACACACAAAACCACAGCAGACAGCCATCTTGCTGTGCCTACTATACTCACACATACAGTAGTGACAATGTACAAATGATGTTTATAGTGCAGTACTTATGCTCTGTCCATGTGTATAGAAATTGTGTGTAGAGGCAGTTCCATAGCATCCATAACACACTGAAAGCTCAATGTCTGAAATGTTGTTTCTCTGCCAGGCAGCGATTCAGCCAGATTAATTTTCAAATGTGCCAAAAATTAAACCATGTTTGCAAAAGATTTAAAAGAATTTTATTGAAGGGAAAAAGTTTTAATATTTGCAGCTACAAAATATGCACATCCTGATCCGGAGGTAACCTATGAAATGTTTCATCATGGGTGGGAAGAAACCAACAATTTTGGAACCTCCTTGTGGAGACATCATAGTATTTGGAGGGAAATTTGGCTGCTTTTGTACAGGAAATCATATGAAAATGTGGGAAATTTGACTTGCAAAACATTTTCCTGGTGCTATGTTTCTTCTTCTTGGCTGTTTTTCAGAATGTGTGTGTTTGAAATTAACATGACCCTTTCAGGCCCGATACTACCTGTTTTCACAGCTCTGAGTTTGGTCTACTTGTTCACTCAAGCTTCATTAAATACCAGGAGTATAATCCTGCTTCATAACTGTCTGTTGTTTGGCACTAATAAAAACAGAAAACTTGAGAGCATGTAAACAAAAGACTGAACTGTGAGAGGGAAGTACGTTTATACACTGTGTACACATAGGTGAGACAGTTTATTCACAAACAAGTGGGTTTTAGCTGCATGGTGAGAATGACAGTTCAAGGTTAAAGTAAACGTCAAGTGAACTCCCTACTTAAATTCACCAGTCAACGGATATTTTGCTTGACTTGCATGTCAGGCACGTTAGCAGCATGAGTAATACACACTCCTTGGTAGTATGGCATATAGCGTGTTCAGGATAAAGAAGTCCTTTGGTCACCAAGATTAGGGGAGGGAGTCCACTTTCAATTACTTCCTAAAGGGTATCTCCTCATATAAGTTTGGATGGATTTAGTTACAGTTTAGGGACGAAAACTGTTTTGTAGTCATGATGCTGGAAGTGAATAGCAAGTTTTTGCCATCTCAAGCTGACAACTAATAATCTAGAATCTATCAGAGAACTTCCTTCTCAGGTATCTTAAGATCAATGAAGTTAAATGCATTTTCCCCATTCAAAGACTATTTGCTCAATAGAGCAACAAGGTTGGTTTAAACTGGGTAAACTGCTGCAAATGAAGAGACCAGCTTCACCCAAGAAAAGGCCTTTTCCTCAGGTAACATTAGCTAAAACGTACTGTTCAGTTCTAGTAGCATGTGGTGCATGACGAGAGTTCAAGATTTATAGGTCATTGGTCTCAAATCACAATGGTCAGTTAGTGGAGGGGACTCAAATTTGTATGGTAATCCTCTACTCTATGATTGTCAGCTGTTTTGTTTGAAACTTAAGGGCAAGAGTTCATTGGTTGTGGTGCATATAGCATAATTATGGCAGTGGTCATAATGGAAGAGGGGGCATTGAGATTTACTCTTCACAACTGCATCCCAAAATAGCTGTGTGGTTGTTATCTATCCTTGAAAATGTTTCCACCAAGAATTAGAGGCTACCCACACTAGCTTTAGAAACAGTCTGTAGATATCTGAAACGAAAGACTTGTCAATATAAAACCAAGCAGTTCCTAAAGGAAAACAAATAGTTCCTAAAGAGAGCCAGAACCAACTTCATGGTCAAGTGTTTAGAGCATCAGACTGCATTCGGGAGGTTGGGATTCCAAGTCCTTGCCGAGTCATACCAAAGACTTTGAAAATGGAAACTGCTGCCATTGTGCTTAGGGCTCAGCATAAGCAATGGAGTAGGGAAAACGAGCCAGTGGGCCACAACTGAAGGAAGGTCCATAGCTGGGTCAACTTGAACCAATTGGTTGGAAATTGGGCCCTAAAATTTGATCTAACCCAACCTAACAAGAACCACTGCCATGGTGATCCCTCACACATACGTGTGACAAAACCATTGTAGGAGCTTTGCAAAGATCACATTTCCAATAGGGAGGTTCTCTCCCTCTCAAGTTTAAGGCTGATAAAACTGACTGATAGAGCAAATGAAATAATGGATTTTTTTTAATCAAAAGTAATGATGTTATATGCTGTAATCCCTACTTGCCTCCAGCCCACTTGTGCTGATTTAGTTCTTCTTTAACATATAGATATATTTCTGCTGTACCCTACCATTAATATCCAACAAAGAAAAAATTGTGTGATAGGGGAATCATGGTTGAGCCACAACAATATTGATGCTTTTGTTTTAACCTTTATTTTTCTAGAATGCCAGAAGAATTTATTGAAGATTTAGCAAGTGCAGTGTATGGCGCAAAGTAAGGGTTTCATTTACTTTATACTTGAAAACATGAACGCATTAACTCTTTTAAGTTTCCTTTGACTTCTGTGCACTTCCCTCCCCTCAAACCCCAGACAATTTTCCCCTGGATAATTTAAAGCCCACATGTGCAGTAAGCCGTAAGGGATGGGGGATGCAATGGTCAGGAAATGTGGGTGATTGAAGGGAAAATTGGTATTATTTGGTAGGAATATTGCAGGGGGAAGCTCTGCTGTATGAGGTTGGTAATTGGTACTGTTAGCACCATTTAAGATACAGTAAGTAGATGTAAAATTATTTTTTTGTCTATGTTTCTGCACTTTCCAAACTGGGGTACATCACAAAATTGTGGCACAATGCTTTTCTGTTGGCCATCTTGTTATTCAGGGAAATCTCTGTTTCACTTGATTAGATGCTACAGAAGTGATATTACAGCTTTAAGCAACTGATATTTTTACTATTATGAGATATGACAGTTTGCTTTTCAGAATATAAGTTAGGGAAATGTTTTAATTGATATAGTCCAGTCAATCTAGATGAATATGCTGTTGCACCTGGGAAAAATTGCAACAGAAATGATTTCAACTGCACTGGGTTCAGAAAACACCTTTTTCGTAGCATATTCAAAATCTGCAAAAATGGTCAAATTTGCACAATTATGCAAATTAGTATCCGCCATTAGCCAAAAATTGATAATTAAAGATATCCTTGCATCAAACGGTGCTATCATATCAAAAGTGGTGTCGATATTCACGGTTTGATTTTCAGGAAATTCAATGATGATGATACAAACTTACCATGGGTATTATGTAAAATGGATTATTCAAATTAGTATCCTCCTTAAGATAAAAATTGATAATTAAGGAGCATCATGGCATGACTGGTATTTGAGCCAAGTGTCTGTTTTTCATTGAGAGAAAACAAATCCAGTCACCCCAATTTGAAGTGGCACTGTAAACCCATTGGCCTCCCTATGTGAAGTGATGTTTGAATTGGTTTTCATTTAGTGAGTTTCATTTTCGTTTTTAACCAGTTTGTTAAAGATACACAATGAAACTACTGTACATGGTTTAGGTACAATGTTAAGCAATATTCATATTTGGAAACAGCATGAAAGGGATGATTTATTTAAAAATGTTGGTTATTTTTAGTGACATTTGAGTTAGAAAATGCATGCAAGTCCAGTTTATTATCACTCAATAGGCCTACTCCAAACAACATGTTTGACAATAATTACGTACAGCTATGTGAGTGAGATATAAGTATGCCCGGAGATACTTTACTGTTGTTTATAGAATAGAATGGAATGTCAATATTTTATTGTAAAAGGTTTGAACACCTTATTCTCTTTGCAGACGTAATACAATTGATGAAAATCTGAGTCACCCTTCCAGTAAACTACCAGGTTTGGAGAAATTAAGATGGAGAGTGGATGTTGCTATTTCTAACAGGTAAAAACTTTGAAATATGCTGTGGACGTTTCATGGTCTGAAATTGTTAAAGATTGCCAATGACCTTTTTTTAAAACTTTAAAGCTTTGTCTCCATGTTCTACTTGACAAAGTACAATGAATCATAATGAGGCAGAATGTTATGTTATGTTTGACTTTGGTGTTTTTTAAGATGAATAATTGTGCCCTAAAACTTTATTTTACTTGCCCATATGGTGTTTTATAATTCAGCTCTAAAGTTTGACAACTGTTAAAATTAAAAGAATCATAAAGTGAATGAAGAAGTTGAATGCAGGGCACATTGAGTTTGAAGCATTTTTGAAAGATACTCAGTAACCATGAAAAGGTTGCAGGTGACTATAACTGAACTCATTTGAAATTTGGCATTGAAATCCTCGAAGCATGTTCCTAAGAACCTTTCGGGGAAAACAGTATTAAACAGATGGGTTCACATTTGAAGTACAGTTGTGGGTAGTTTCACAGCTTTAGAGGTAGGTAACCATGAGTGTGGAACACAATTTTGGCTTTCCGAACAAATGAGCAAATGTGGGTGTTTGAAGATGTGTATATCTGTTTGTCTGTTTGTGTGTGTTTACACAAGATGTGGGTGTTGTTTGGATGAAAGTTGCCAGGAATGCTGGTTTGCATGAACACTGGTGACAATTGAGGTTGGAATCTTGATGGAGTTTGGGGATGTTCAGTTCTTTCTGTAGTGAACTTTTATTTGTTGGAATGCAGTGTTTTAAAAAGAACGTACATCTACACTGTCCAGGAATACCAAGCAGGGGTACTCATTTTTCTGTGTTAGTTGTTTTAAATGAGTTCAGCAATGGTAAATCAATAGTAATATATTACAAACATTGTTCCAGTGTGTTTTTATTAAAATTGGTGTGTAGGTAGCTGTTGAAGCAATTAGGAGGGGGCATGTATTGGGAACAAAGTTTGCATTTTCTTTCAGAAATACTGTAATGATTGCGTCAAAATATGTATTTTGTAAACATTTAACTTCATGTATACTTTGTGGAGAGTGTGGGTTTCCTTGTAAACATATGTGAGCAGGAAAAATCAAATCCTCGTTAACACGATATCTTGAGATTGGAAACTTGGATGAATGCCATACGTGGTACATAGATGCTCCACAGTGGGAGGAAGAACCCTATTGTTTTTGTTGGGGGTCAAAGGTCGTATGGGGTCACCAGGGGTCAGACCCCGAAAACCTCGTTAACACGATATCTTGAGATTGGAAACTTGGATGAATGCCATACTTGGTACATAGATGCTCCACAGTGGGAGGAAGAACCCTATTGTTTTTGTTGGGGGTCAAAGGTCGTATGGGGTCACCAGGGGTCAGACCCCGAAAACCTTGTAAACGCGATATCTTGAGGTAGAAAGCTTGGATGAATGTCATACTTAGTATCTAGATGCATTATTATCAAGAGAATAAACCTACTGTTTTTGGTGGGGGTCAAAGGTCATGTGGGGTCGCCAGGGGTCAAAATCCGAAAACATCGTTATCACTATTTCTTGAGATAGAAAACTTAGATGAATGTCATACTTGGTATGTAGATGCAATATTGTCAAGGGACGAACCATATAACTTTTGTTGGGGGTCAAAGTACATTTGGGGTCACCAGTGGTCAAATCGGAAAACCTAACTATTACGACATCTTGACATAGGAAACTTGGAATGAATGTCATTTTTAGGTAACAGTGTCCTCCACTAGCTGTTTTTGACCACAGGTGCACAACCAGGATAAAATCTGAAGAGTTCCCCTCCCCCACCCCCTCCCTGGCACAAAAACAAAAACATTGGCCGCCCGGCCCAAACTTCTCTTGCACTAAGCCTAAAGCTAAAATTAGCAGTTTGAACACATGTGGATGGCATAAGATTTGAGCAGATGCATGCTGAAATATAGCTTGCTTGGCGGACGTGTTTGGCAACTGCTTCAATATTTTGCACTACGTAATAACGAAAGAGAAGTGCACATTCGACACCTGCCAAGAAGACAAGGTGAACTTCAACAGGAAATTTTTGTGGAAATTGTGATTGTTCCATACACCAATGATCGATCACATACTTTAAGCGCATTCACAACAACTATTCGCGGCACATTCACTGCTTTCTCAGTGTGTACAGCTTAGCTAAAGGATCTCGCAAATTTCGATAATGGAATCTCGGAAAAAAGTTCGCCATTATAAAAGGGGAAAAAGGTAAATAAATTAACGATATTCTACAGTGTCAATTCTTGGCTTTTGGAAAAATTGAAAACACCGAGTGTCTACCTCCCTTAACTGAGAAATTTAAGCCCAAAATGTATGGTTTGATTCAGCAAGTGAGCTAACGTTAGTACTTTCTGCATACGTTTGTGCTAGTCAGCAGTAGCCTACATTCCTTTCACAAAGCAGGATCGAGTACTGAAAAGGGTCAATAAAAATCCATGTGGCCAAGAACATCTAAAATATTGTCAAGGCGTGTGTAATAGTCCCTCATACAACAATGTGCAATACTTTTGTGAGCTTAAAGTTGTTCTCTACGATATAATTTTCTTCAGCATGTCTTGGCACTTTTGCCATTGCCTAAGGTATAGCACATAGGCCTAGGCTAGCCTGTGTACGTTGTGAACCTATTCCTATACATATGATGTTTATCTGCAATATCCTAACTAGTAGTAACTGGGAAAGCTGTGCAGTGGTGAATGCTTTCTTTTTTGTTTTTGGTTTCGATGATAAGAGAAACCAATGGGATCATAATGGCGTTCGTGTGTATGTATGTATGCGTGGGTGTGTGTGTGTTTGTGACACGTTGCTTGTTAACACAATATCTCAAGATAGAAATGTCTGACAGTTTTTAAACTTAGTACATAGATGCACCATATTGAGAGGAAGAACCCTTCTGTTTTTGGGTGGAGGTGAAAGGTCATCTGGGGTCACTAGGGGTCAAAGTCTGAAAACATTGTTAACGCTATATCTCAAGGTAGGAAACTTGGATAGATTTCATAATTGGTATGTGGATGCGTTATGGTCAGGAGATGGTTGCTTTTGTTTTTGGTATAGGTCAAAGGTCATCTGGGGTCAGTGGGGGTCCAAGTCTGGAAATCTGGTTAACACGATATCTCAAGATAGGAAGCTTGGATAGATTTCATATTTAGGTATATGGATGCGTTATAGTCAGGAGATGGTCCCTGTTGTTTTTGGTGGAGGTCAAAGGTCATCTGGGGTCACAGAGGGTCAAAGCCTGAAAATCTTGTTAACACCATATCTCAATCTAAGAAACTTGGATAAACTTCATATTTGGTATATGTGGATGGATGCCTTATGGTCAGAGGATGGTTTCATCTTGTTTTTGGCAGAGGTCAAACGTCATCTGGGGTCACCAGGGGTCAAAGTCTGAAAATCTTGTTAACATGATATCCCAAGATAGGAAGCTTGGATAGATTTCATATTTGGGTATGTAGATGCGTTATAGTCAGGAGATGGTCCCCATTGTTTTTGGCAGAGGTCAAAGGTCATCTGGGGTCAGCTGGGGGATCAAAGTCTGAAACCTTTTTAAATGTGATCTTTCAAGATAGCTGTCTGACTCTCTCTGTCTGCATGTTTGTCCGTCTATGTATGTCTTTAATGGAGGTCAAAAGTCATCTGGAATAACAAAATTATTTTTTGAACATGCTAGTGTAACACTTGACTGTGAAGATAATGGTGCATGATGGCATTATTTGAAATGGAAAATTTATATATTATCGAAACCTCAATGCATTTTTGCATCCTGGTTATTTGATTATATCCAGGAGCAAGTGAGACAGTCATTTTTGTCCTCTGAAAATTGGTTTATCCTTCCAGGTTACTGTTGCCTCAAGAACATGTAATTAAAGTAAACCGTAAATTGGAAAAGCTAATCTTTGAAAGAATTGAGTTGGCAGGATTCAGGCTTGAAGTTAGGGGATTTAATTTTGTAGCTCTTAGTCCAAATCATCTTGAGACATCACTCTCACAACAGATTGCTTGTACTGGGAATCTTGAGAAATGCTGTACTCATTTAGTGATCCCATGGAGAGATTACTCCATGTTATTATTTCCCCCCTGTTATGACAGTGGATTCCACATTTTTGTAAATTATAAATTATGATGTAAGTTATTACTTTAAAAGGCAAATGTTTGTAAAATACTTCTATTTGTCTATGGCATACATTTATTACTATTTATTGTTGTCTTTTAACATTGCAGTGCCTTAAGTAGAGTTTTAGAACCAACAGTTATTATGGAAATTACTCTATCTGACAGCTCAATCAAGAAAGTTGAGGTAGGTACCCTAGGAACCACTGCTAAGTGAAAGCCAGTGCTAAGTGAAACACCTTTTTTTATAAACTAATCATTAACTTTCAGCCAGCTTTAAGTGCCCATTACTAAGATCTAAAAGCATTTAAAATTAGTTTTTTGATTGGCAGATTTCTTTTTACTTTCCTAAAAATTAGACTTTGACTGTTGAGAAAGAGAAGGTTGAATATCTGGTTTATATTCACTAACTTATGCATGCAAGTGATTACTTTATATAAAAAGAAGTGTGACTGTGAAAAAGAAAGTAAAAAAAAAAAAACAGAAAAATGCTTTATGGGAAAATTATTGGCAGTCTTTATGTCACAATGTAATATTTGTTCCACAGTGTGTTACATTCAAAAATACTTTTTTGTGCCACAGTTTTGTTAATTTACACATCTGCTTGCTAACAAAGTAACTTTTTTTTTAACATTTGTTGTTGTAATGGGTTATTTCCTTTTCTCTTCAGGTTCCAATGGCCAAATTCCATGAACTCAGGTACAATGTGAGTAGTGTCCTCAAAGAAATGGAAGAGCTAGAGAAGAGGAGTATCTTGAAGATCCAAGACTAGACATTTACTTTCAAATATTCATATAAATATGACATGGTCAGTTAATAGTATGGAAGTATTTTCATTGAACAAAGTTTGGTCTTTTATCAAAATATGGGGGGACATCAACTTCAAAATGAAGGTGAATGTTTTCAGGACATGGTGAAGCAATGAAGTACACCGCAGATATCTATCGATCTGTTGATGAATAGGAATATAGATGGTCCTCATGATACAAGTGGTGTGGTGACCTATTGGAGTGCGGTATATACTGTATGTATTATATGTCAGTATGGGTCTTGAAGGTTGTCTCATACTTCTTCTTTCTTTTAAAAAGTTTCAAATGTGCTTACTCTAATAAATATTTTACTACGGTACTGGTGTGCACTTATGAGATAAAAACCGATATCAAAATAAACTTAAGTTTTATGTGTGTGCAAGACTTTTTAACAAAGGGACTGTGTATTTTGTTAAAATGTGGGATAACAAAACCCTTGAGCCATGCATCATGCAGGAGGTACTGACCACTCACCACCACATGGGCTGTGAGAGATACTGTTCATGAATACTTCATGAACCATATTACAGCTACCAATTTTATGCAAATGTCTCTCTCTCTTAACTGATGCAACACTCTTTAATAAACCTCATTTGCATATGAAAACCAATGCCAGACTCTTTGAGACATTGTATTTACACATGCTAACCAATGCCAAACTTTCTTAGGGACTGCATTATAAATATGTTAACCAATGTCAGATCCTTTGAGAGACTGTTTTTATGGTAAGGCACATATAAGAGTAATATAGTAACTGCATCACATAACTGCATGTGTCTTACCATGTGAGACTTTTTTGAAAGGTTTACCTTACATATGACAAACTATGTTCACCTTAAAGGGAAATTTGTGTTTGTTTTGCAAGCAAAATTCATCCTTTCAAAACTAATATTTATTGACACAGGGTGATAGATTAAATGAGGCAGTGTGGTAGCCTTCTTTTCAAGAAATAAGTTTTCCACAGTTTTCTACAAGAATAATTTGTTCACCCAAACTTTCAACATTTCAAATGATGCAATGTCTTCTTGTGCATTGTATTGAAGAGATGTAACTATTGGTGGGGTTCATGATTAAGACTGAATTGTTGCATAGTGTCTGACCTGTTTTCTTTGTACTCTTTGTTGGAGCATTTTAAACGCATTATTTCCCTTTAAAGAAAGATATTTCACACCCCAGACACTTCAGCTGCCTACAACCCATCTGTATGCCGTCACAATAACAATCTGTTTCTACAGGGCACACACCCTGGTGAACATGAACATCCTCAGTCCATGCTGTGTCTGGAGTGTGTGTCAATGGAAGAGCTGTATCAACTGAGACTTTTTGTATTCTTAGGGTGAAGTGGTAGCTTTGAGTGGTAAGCATCTGCCATTTGTCTCTAAGGGAATATAGCTACCACAAGAAGCATACATTTGTATTATTTAGAGAACTACTTCACTGTGACTTGCCTTCCCTTTGACTTGCAAGGAGAATGTTGCATATATGCACATGATACTATAGTAAAATGTGTAGAAGAAAGTGGCATGCATGAACATTTGCAGCTTAACAGCTATTTTATTCCTTCACCATCTTTTCTTCCTTCATAAATAAAATCTTCAAGGCTCCATATTTTAAATTATAGCCTGCCTGTCACCGCTATTTTTGGTGGTTAAAGTAGACATAATAGATCTCACTATTATATATATACTGGTATGCACATGAAATTTATAGCTATATGCAATGAATCATTCAGATATTATATCATTTTCATGAAAATTTTCATTGTTTTACATATACTGGTATGCATATAAAATTAATAGCCATGATGAGGATCATCCAGAAGTTTACAGTGTTTACAGATGGCTGTGAATATTAGACAAGAAGTGCCAGCTGTAATTCAGTTGTGAGTTGAATGTCTTAGTGTACATGTTTTATGGTTGCCTGTATATATCTTTTCTTTCATTCTTTTGAAATTCTATTCTTTTGCTCCTCAGAAGAATTGCTTCCAACAAATATATTTTAATAGTAGTAATGACTAGTTATATAAGGTGCTGAAGCCAAAGTGAAACAATACGCAAAGCAGTTCACAAAAGTGAAAGGGAAGAAAATGAAAACATAAAACATAAACAGCATTATCAGATTATTATAAAGCACCTCAACATGCACTTATAATAATAATATACAGTTCTTGTAAAGCGCAAAACACACTGAGGTCCCTTTGAGCTGAGAAAAGAAAAGAAAAGGTGAAAGTCATAGACTGAAGAAAAGGTATCCAGTCAAAATTTCCCCAGACCAAAACATCCCTGTGATATTGTATATGGTTTACCAAAACATCCCCATTACTGTAAAATGTAAGTTCTTATTAGTGTTTGGAACACAGGAGTTTAAACTAAGCCTGTATAACAGTCATTTGGGGACAAAGTCTGAAAGTATAAGAAAAGGGTTCCATGCCCACAAAGCAGACGATTGTTGAGAAAGTGTAAACTTTGAACAGATCAGGTGCTCTGTATGATGCACAAGAATTTCTTTTTGGGCCTACAAACATTAACTGTTCTATAACCCTATAGAAAACATGAAGACAACATTAAATTTAGTATTAAGAATTGTTTTAAGTTTCAGACAAACCTTGTGCCACTGTCCACATAGGGACATGTTAGTAGGAACTGAATAGTTATATACCCTACAGGTTATTAATTGTATAAAAAGAAATAAATAACTTATCATTTGGATCAAATAACCCTGAGCTTGCCTGTACTATTATTGCCTATTTGAATCAAATTGTAGCTGACCCACCAAACCACAATGTCCAAAAGGATTATCTCATTAAATCATACAGCTCAATGGACGTAACCTTTTCCTACAAAAATAGTGTTTGACTCAATACAGCCATATATATGGGTCCTCGAGGGGCAGAGTGGTCTGTTCCAGCTGCTGTGTACCAATGTGTCTCACATCGGCATGGGTTCAAGTCCCGCTCGATGTACGTGGGTTTTTCTCCGGGTACTCCGGCTTTCCTCCCACTTGGCATAAGCTTGCCACTAAAATCGGTTGCCTTGCCGACGAAGTCGGTTGCACGCCAGACTGAAGCACCTTCGGGTGGACCAGTTAACTAGCCGACTTTTGCCTTTTTTGCCTATACACCCCTCTTGTCAAGGCTTACATTTCAGAACGTAGTTCAGGTAAAGCAAGCATAATATTGTCAAACAAGGGACACTTGTACTTTGTTACGCAGTTCCTATAAGTAGACGAAAGGCAAATTAGAAGTCTTGCTAATTTCTTGATTAATAGGGTTATCATTTTTTGTTAATTTACAGCGACATCGTAGCCAATGAGAAGGGCATTTCACACACACACACACACACACAGTCGTGTTTTTACACGCAACTGAGGACTTCATTGTTATCTCCATTGTATCTGCTTACTTAACCCTAACCTTCACAATAGACTGTCTATTGTGAGACAACCGAGGACTTGAGAAATCTTTTGAATTTACTACCGAGGACCTGAAAGTCTATTGTTTAGGTCCTCTGTTTTACACAAAGACACCCACCCCCCCCCCCCCCCCCACACACACAAACAAACACAAAGGGATGCCACTAATAGCCAGTGTTACACGTACCTCGCTGTTCAGATGTCTCTATGATCCAATGCATGGAGGTCAGTGTTAAGCTGAGGGCTTGTTCTAACACTTCTCGGAACATAGACATCAGTATGGAGAGCTCTCCTCAGTACCCGACATTTTGATTTAAATGTGCATGTTTTAAAGAATACCCTTTAACCAAGTTAATAGACAACATATAGTTTACCACATCATAATTGCGTGGAAGATTTCTCTTGTTTGTGATTATTTGGGTCATAAAGGGTCAAAACTTGTAGACATGGCATTTTAAGATAAACGATGTTGGCCTGATAAAGTTCAGGCACCCAGATAAATTCGGAATTGTGAGTTTCCTTGAAGAATATGGCCTACCAGTAAGCAAAATCAAGGAGATCGTCTAGGACCAATTCCGAATTTTCCTTACAAAAACGGACGAAAGGTTGTTCATGTGCATAAAGGGACCAATGGTCTGCCATCTGGCCTGTCCGAGAGCCGAATTCTAGCAACGGTAATGAAAAGGCCAGACCTTTTCTAGCTACATGTAGGCCTAATGATAAACGCTAGTGTGGGAATGTCTCCCCATAAGTCTGACTGAAAACTCATTTGAAGACACCTTTTAACGTAACATATTTTCAAATACGTTGGAACTAGAATCATTTACAGTCTGGAGTTAGTTTAGGCAGAAAATTACATCTGTTACGTGGACGTTGCAATTGAATACAACGAAGATTTTTATACAGTCAAAAACATGCATGAGTATGTTTTCAATTCCGCTTTATAGTTTTCCCCTGAAAAGAGACAAGACCATTACATGTACCTGTAACTGTAGCAGTACCTGTCATCTGGTAATTTCCTGATCCCTTAGTAAGTTGGGTTTTTGTTTAATGAAGTGAAATATTCGTTAAAAAGAAAAGCTCAAAATAACGTCTGCTTTATTTCTACTTACAAGTCTGGGAAATGCCCTTTCCGGATGTGCACCTAGGGGTTGGATTTTTAAAAAAAATTCTGTACGCTTCGCGCCAATTGTTAGTGGCGCTGCGCCAAGGCTTAGTGTTTTGGTCGAACAGATTACTCAACAGAGCAATACATGCTTGCAAATTATTCTTCTTTTCGGTCATTATGACATGGAGTAAAAACTTTATTGCGAAAAAAGGCAAAATGACTGCTTTGTTTTAGTTACGAGCCCGGAAAATGTTATTTCCCGCGTCTGGGGTTTTCAATATTCAACAGATAATGTGCTCTCCACTTAGTATTTTGGGCAGGATCACGTATTTCGCACAAAAAGACATTTCTAGCCCTCCCAAACTGAAACGTTCTCGTACACCTATGTCAATATATTACATATGGGAAGCCTAACTTTTTCCGCTGAAAACCAATACCGTCCAAGGGCCTTAACCTGCATAGTGATAGTCAATAACCCCAACAAAACTACAGAAAACTACAGGTCATCCCCTACTCGATATTTCTCATAAGAAGGTCAGACTCTTCATAAACCGAAATCTGTCTTAAAATTACATTTTTCTCCAGAAAGAGCTTCAGATTGTTTAAAGTGGCACAATCTTTCAATTTCGATGGATACTCCGTAAGATAAATAACCAAAGCCAACTCTGTCAAGCATCCCCGACATTCCACCTAATTTTGTTCTTGAAAGGCGTATCACTCAATGAAAAAATAAAGTTCATTATACCGTACCAAAAGCAAAATTTTTTTCAAAAAGTCCAAAATTTCTCAAATATGAAAAGCTCTTATTCAAATCTTTTTCAAAAAAGGAAAAAAAAACTTCGGGCAAATTTCCAGTCTCGACAAAATGCCTTAATACGTAGGCCTTGATGTACGGTTAAATGCATAAACCCAAAATAGATTCAGCTGTTGCCTACTGTAAGTAACATTCTTGTTTTGACCATACGAAGGACAGATTCTTCAATAATCACCCCAATTTTTCAGAGATCCTTACAAAAGCCGAATTTCTGTCAAAAATATTAAATTTTCTTTAAAATAACCCTCAGATTTTTGAAAAGGGAAAAATTTCGGGACTTGTCGGAGCCTTGAAAGGCTGGTCCCCTGCCGAGGAGCTTGGACCTCCTGTCGGGCAAATCCCGGCGTCACCCTTGACTGGAAGTTTAAGCGAAAATGTTATTTTCATATGAAGAATCCACATTGTGCGGTGAAACTTCCATTCAAATCAGACATGTATTTCTTGAGATATTAAAGAATTTAAATTTAATGATTCGTGTTACAAAGTGGCTTGAGGGCAGCAGGGTTACATCACTACGTAGGGCCCAGTCTCTAGCAACTCCATGCTCGCATTGACATGGAATGCTTTGTTCCCTTTTGTTTTTCAGACTGTTTTGTTGACCTTGACGTTAAAAGGAATTTGACCTCCATGTTTCGAAAGCAAAGTTTAGTTCTCATGACACTTATATAATCACGTTCGGATACTATTGGATTGTTGAGGACTAAATTGGCTGTAAAATTTAAAAACAAAACGCTTTTAACTAATGTTAGGATATGATGTCATATAAGTGCTGCCTCAAGACTTTTCGTTGAAAGTGTGACAACTTTACCTGCTCATGTCTTGAGAACCACAAATCGGACTGAAATTTAAATTTCACCGAAATGCTTAGAATAAGCGTAAATTATATAAACGTAATGCGACCCTAAACCATGCTTTTGAAGATAATTCGTCAAAGTATATTCCAGAACAAAATTTACCCCGTGAGTTAAATTTAACTCATCTTTAATGACAGAGGAACATGGATACTCTTGGCATTCCAGTGAAAGTTTTATTCATTTTTAATCTCGGTTCTGTTTTCGAGATGAGATGTCCGTGAGATGCATGACGTGAGATGTAATGGATCTGTCATGCATGTTATGCGTCTGCTATGGATCTGTCATGTTATGTGTCTCATTGTAGACTGGCAAAGAAGGTAGATGGACAGAAAAGGGGAACATTTTATAATTTTCTTGTGCGTTATCTTCATTTTACAGTTTATGGGGCGTCAACGACGCGTATTACATGGCAATGATAACCGAGAGAGTCCCAGACCGCAGGCTACCGACTTTTATATCATACAGGAGTGCCTTCTTCGTGAACATAAATGCTCTATACCAAATCTGGGATAGCTACTGACAACAAAATACAGGCTGAGATCCACGGATCAGATCAATCGACATTGCTATACATAAGTGCAGCAAGTTTTTTGCATAACCTTTTCTGTTATTCATGAATTCCAAAGGCTGAATAATGAAGAAAATGTAACGCCTGATAAAAGAAGAAAATATATTTTATGGGAACGCTTTTTTCATAAATTTCAATAAATAATCCAGACGTACAGAGAATTAATATCTCCAGGCTGGTACGTACATCACCCTGCACATCACTAGTTCAACTTACTAGATATAATTCAGACTGACACTATTCGGAGTACCGGTAAAGTTATTCGTGATTTAAAGCAGCACATATCTCCACTCCAATGGCTGAATTAGGACTGATGCAATACCTGCCTGTTAATTACAATGTGAACGAAAAAAAATTTGAAGGAAGCTAATTTATACTTCCCGAATTCGTTGAGGATTTTGTTGACATGATGCTTGCGTTGAGAGAATTTGCTAACTCGTGAATGGTTTGAGCTGTAAATTTGCCCATATACTGTACAGTGGCGACGGTACTCGGGCAATTGGTGGCATTTGTCCTCCAGATTTGGCCTTGCCCTCCAATACAGAAGAGAAAACGAGAACAAGAAACCATAATAAAGAAAAAATGAGGAACGACAAAAGAGTAGAGAAAGTAAAGATACAATTAAAAGAAAAAAAAAACACACAAAATGGAAGGCGTTTAAAGCTTTTTTCTGTCTATTGTACAGGTTTAATGAGCTGTCATGTATTTTTACTGATCTTGAATATTAAGGATACGATATTCAACGGAGAACCTCTTCACCACCAACAGAAAATTAAAAATTAACAATATTTCATTTTATTTCATTTATTGATTCCTTTCACAACAATAAATATACATACAAGAACGAATTACATGGCATCATGTTAACAAAATATGCAGAGAAAATGGAACTATCCTAGTCAAAAACCATGGTGGGGGCAACACCTCCGATCATTAAACCAAAATAATTGCTTGAAGTCAATTCAAATATTCTTATGTCTTACTGTACTGTACTTAAAAAAAATAATTCATAGTTGCACCCTCCCCGTCATTTCCTCAACCTTTCTCCACTTATGCTTCCAAACAGTTGATTGAGTTGGTTCATGAGTTTCAACATTTTCTTTTCATACCAATGACAAATGGTCAAACTTAGACCACCCCAATCGCTTCCTATATACAAATAACTGTTTTATGTTTGAGTACTGAATGGCTTAATTCGGTTTTGAAAAATTGGCAATGAGACACTTTTTCAAATTGTACACAAAACCGTTACAAAGTCAGGACACCGTCCACAAAATCCAAAATTTTAACTTTTCAAAGACTGTTAGGTATGAAACTTGACTAATCAACATTCCAATTATAAACTTTGTCATGTGGTAAACACCGTCATTAACTTAGTACGCCCCTTTAATGCACTACTAGGATATAGTAGGGCTTATTGGTTAATCATGAAAGGTAAGTCATCTCTGGCAATGGCAGACTCTACCCAAGACTTACCAGTTACACTGTTAAAAATTTCTCTGTAAAATTTACATAATTTTTATGGCAAATTTTTTTCCAACCAAATAATGTTTTTTTTACAGCCAGACTGTAATCATGAAAAAACATTAAGTGTTTGTTTTTTCTTTACAGTTTTTGCATGTAAATTAGTTTACAAATGTCTACTGTAAAATCGAATTACAGGATTGTTCGGTTTTTTTTTTTTACCTTAATTTTATGTGAATTTACAGCCTACTGTTTTCATTCTCGGCGTTTTAATATTTATTATAATATCGCTTTTTTTCCTTTCATATGTTATTACGTAACATACACTACACCATTACGTAGATCAGGTATTTGCTTATCAACGTAATGTGTCGTTACGAAGTTGTTTTCATTCAAAACACAATGAGGATACTTTGATATCACATTGTTGTCCAATAGACTGCTATCTCTAGGAACTTTGTAATTGGAAAGTCACATTTTTTGTACAATATAATAATTGTTTTTAAAATAAATATGACAAAGAATGCAAATACATTGGTTGCAAACATTTCCAGACAAGGTAAACAATAAGTTTATCACTTCCTGATTAAAAAACGCCAAAAAAGATATTATTCAAAGCAACAGCAATCCTTTTGTTAGGAAAATGCCTACAAAATAAGCTCCACCCATTTATGCAAAATGAGATATACGTCATAAAGTGGTAAATTTACAGACTCTTTCAAGTAAATTTGTGAAACGTTTTTAATTCGATCAAGTGCATGAGCGCCTGTGGCGATGAGTTGACATCAGTATACCAATTGTCAGTATAATAAATGTAAGTTAATTTTCAAATAGGGCCATAAATTTGCCAAAAATGTTTTCTTTTTTAACTGAAACTTCGCAGAACGATGCATGTTATATATTGAAAATTTTCTGGCTATTTCTTATTTGTTTGTTTGTTTGGGCTTATTTTTGTTTCTTTTTCAGCTTAAAAACAAAATGAATGTTTGTTAAATGACAGTATATTTATGTGAAATCAGAAAAATACAAAATACTGTTAAAATTTCTGTAAATTTACAGAAAAAGTTTTACAAAGCAGTAAAATTTGGTTAAAAAAGCAGACAGAAATGGTTTTTCAAATAAACAGAAAATACATGTTAAACAACCTTTTTTTATTGTAGCAATACAAAGTGTCTGTAAAGATACAGAAAATCTTTATTAAAAGTAAAATACAAAAAGTTTAAGTTAAAAAAAAGTCTGTAAATTTACAGAAATTTTTAACAGTGTACACTGATTTGATAGACTGTTCTGTTCCATTCACGGCGCGATATGTAAACGGTAATCTGTGAGGATTGAGGATTGTTCAATACAAAGGTCGATAAAGTGGAGTAATTCATTCGACACAAAGCCAAAATCACAAAATAAATAGCTTACTCACCAAAAATCACAAAATCACAAAATAAATAGCTTACTCAGTATGCCAATTTCAGTTTCGTCGGGACACCAAATGGAAGCCTGTTGAGGGCTTCTCCGTGTAAGATTCTAAAAAAGTTTAAACTAACTCCCGCTCTGTCGACATGTAGTGCCCTTGAAGTAAGCAGGCGTGATGTCATGGGTTCACATTTGGCGAGAGTTTTTTCTTTTTAGAATTTAACACCCATTTTATGCAACTTCACCTTGATATATTGATGTCATAAGTGCATTCTGAGTAATGAAATTGAAAAAAAAACTTTTTATGGCTTACAGGGCAAGAGCAGGTGCCTCAACTTGAAGTCGTGTAGTAGCTAGACTGTGCAGGTTCATGATTGGCTATTTAGAGCAATGTGACAACAATTTTTCTCTTCAAATGTGAAATTTACTAGAAATAACCGCCTGTTTAACCTTGAATATCCAATGTAAAAGTTGTAAAATATGATGAAAGGTACTTTGGAGAAAAATAAGGAAAAAAGTGTGATATTTAGCTGTTGCTTCAAAATAATTTTTGCCGGTTTGGGACTGCTCTTGACTTTTAAGGACATCGAGTCCCTAATAATTCCAAGGTCAACAGAATAGGAGTGAAGCAAAATATTGGTCAACAGTGTGAATCCATGACATCATGCCTGTTTGCTTCAGCCTTTTCCAGCCTTTTCTTTTTAAGTGTTATTCTTTGGGCAGGCAAAACTTCTTTGGGAAGCAGAACCGAATCCTTCGGGAGTCGATTCAGCTCTTTGCCAGAAAAGGGAACCGGGATGACTTTGATGTGTATTCATGGTGCCAGCTAATTGTTGACAGTTATCTTACGGTGTGTGTCATGTTTATTTAGTAAGCTTGGAAGGTGTCCACATTATGCGCATGAGAACACTTTTTCGTCGCTCTCAAGAAAGAAAAAATGTATTTGTAAAATTTGTAATTAGTCTAATACGTTCCAAAATTCTCCCTGTACTCAATTGCGTATGTTGAGCAGCAAGCACAGTGAAAGTAGGCTCCATTTTCAACGTCTGAGGTATATGATGAGCCGCCTAGGAGTAAAACTCCAGATATTTCAGAAAACCATATAGCTACTACCCATCCCAGATATCGGTAACAAAAAATGTATCATGTGTTGTTGTATCTCACCTTTTAAAAACGTTTTATGGCAGCTGGATGTCACGTCAAGTGTCGTAATGCGGAAGGGTTAGTCTTGCAAACAGTCATCCGCAGCCTATTATTCGTTCTCGCGTTCAATCTTTCGTGACATGTCAGGCTAAAATGTTTTGCAACATTTAATTATTTGTTTGAACATCTTAGTTTGGAATCTTTTACTCTACTGAGCCGCTTTTCTCGAAAACCATGACTACCTCTGTAAGATTAAACCTGAAATTACCATAAGCTTGCATTTAGCGTTCGGCCGAATGGGCAGTCCTAACTGGTCACAGAAGAACTCGAAACAATAAACGCAGTTCAGACAGGAATCTGATATTTGTGCCAAAGTACAGTAGTATCAAAGTCTGAAAAAGAGTAGGAAAACAAGCTAGTGAGCCACAACTGGTAAAAAGTACGTGACTATCTTGACTTGAACCAGTTGCTTGGAAAGTGGATCGTAAAAGTCCATCCAATTAACTAATTAATAACTGAAAGGTTTCAATTGGGAAATGAAGACAAAAAGTAGGAGGCAAACATTTTACTACCCAAATTTAAATCATCTTTTTATTTTGGTAGTTGCTATATTTTCACATCTCAAAAGGGCCTCTAAGTGCCACGGTTCCGATGATGGCGACTGGTGACAGATTGGGCTTGTCAAAAAATGAATCATGTCCGTGGGTAAACATTATTGAGAAAATAATAGCTGAAACGGTAAAATCGAGTCTTCTCAGTGACATAATTGAAAATATCAACATCAAACTTGCAGAAAATATTGCAACGCGTACACCAAGGGCGGATCCAAGGGGGGGGGGGGCAACTGGGGGCAGTTGTCCCCTATGACTAATTTGGCGCCCCAAATACAAAAAAATGCGCCCCCGCGTCCTAAGAAATACCACTTGCTTGTTGCTAATACTGGCAGGCTATATTTTTCTCACATTTACTTGTCAAATTTACATCAGGTAATAGTATGTGCGTCTAGATGAGATACGTACTACACACTACGTGTATGCTAGGTTTCTCTCAACGCGTGACACGTAAGATACGGCACATATAGACTTACGTAGCGTTGCATAGCCCATTACGACAGTGATCACGGTGTGCATGCACGAGCCATAGGCCTATTTTTTTTTTAATGCAAAGCAGACCGTTCAAAATTATCTGGTTATCTGCACTACAGTTAAAATACATTACGCTCGTGCACACCATGACTGTCTCATGGCATGAGAAGTGATCACCGACCAATCAGTTCCTATCACTACGCTACGTATAGACTTCGCTCCGAATACTGTAGGCCTACTTGTATTCGGAACGTAGCCTGTACGGATACTAAGCACAGTACTGATTGAGAGCTGTGTAACGCGACGCGACGCTTAACGTTAGTGCTAACTACTGTTACTTCTGTTGCGTGACGTCCATAGCCGGCCTTAGCCCTTATTTTTCCACTCATCCACTCACAGGCTGACACGGTTATCCGATGGTGGTGAGTAGGAAATTTTCAAATTGTAAATGACAGCAACATTTTATCGGCACAGAAACTTCGCCTACAGTGCCTAGTTAGGCCCTGGTTAGGGAGGTTCTCCGGGTTTAACTTTTTGCAAGCGTAAAACAGTTCGGCCTAAGGTTAGTGTAATTATTGTATTAGTCAGATGTGCTGGCGCCCCCTCCCCTTTTTTCAAACGGCCCCCATGAGCTAGAGGTTGGATCCTCCGTTGGCGTACAGTGCATACTTGTCCTTCGAATAATAATTAGTTGCGAGGTATACTGGAGTAAAAGCCTGGTGAAAGGTTCATGTACTTGACACTTTTGTATTGAGATTTCAGTTTGCATTCCTTTCAGAGGATGGAAAGGTTTGGACAAATTTCTATGTTTTGGTCAGCTGGTACGATACGCTGTACAAAGTACATGATTTGACAAATCAGGCGTGGTGCTCGACTGAATCTATGTCCTATATACAACTAGCACAGGAATTCCTGTTGGTGCCTCTGTCAAAAATCGTTTTAGCATTTGTAGTTTTGAACCCTTAAATCTCTAAACCAGTGAAAGCCTCCATTTTAACCCCCCCATTTCTAACAATATCGTGAAAATAAATAAAACGTAGGCAGGTCACCCGCATGTAGTTTAGATCATTTCGTTTGGAAAATGTGCGACTACTAGATTCTTTAAGTGCGGTATCAGTTCCATTGCTTTAAATACGGCATCAGTGGTTTTTTATGTTACTCTTTTTACACATGAAGAGTGACCAATTGCTAAAAACGTTCAGAACTTTTCGCTGGGTCAATCAGACGGACATCATTTGATGACGATCTGTAACTTACCCTTGTTTTTAGAAAAGAGGAAGAACTTATCAGCCTCTCTGATTTAAAGTTAAATATTCTTTTTCCCTTTCACCTATTCACTCACCTTCTTTCCCTCAATTTCTCCCTTTCTTCTTTTCATAGTTTGCCCTTTCCCAACCCGGTGGCTAATCTTCCAGGTGGAAACGTTCAGGGGGACACTTTACCGTGCCCCCAAAAGATACGCGCATGACGATATCAGGGAGCAAGTCATTGTAGGATCTTTATGTTGCCATATTTCTATGATGTAGTAAATGCTTTGGATAAGTTGTAATAGACTGAATAAAGTCTTTTGTTTAAACTTTTGATAAGCGGACGTGATCTGGTAGTATAGGCTACCGTAACGTTTTTGTTTGATTGCGGCTTTGTCAGCATTCCAATTTAATCATTATAACACGCGGCGAGTAAAGACTCCTTTCTTTGTAGAATTGTGAATGACAAGGATTTGATGAAGTCAAGATGGAGGCTTAGCATATCTACGTTCACACTGGTTAATAAACCCCCAAAACTTAGGAGGGAACAATCATTGGAAATTGAGTATTATGCCACTAACCTTGTTAAAACTGAATAAAAGTGAATGCAAAACTAACCAATAATCATCGATTGACGAGGATAGAACTTCGCAGGCTATTTGAAAAATTGGCATGCGAAAGCTTTGCCACCATGAGCGTTACAAGTCCCCCACATTTTTTAAATAGACCAGGGGTGACGAAAAGATTTCTCCGACAGGGGGACAAGCTCCCCGACGGGGGGAGGGCAGCATTTTAAGGCCCCGACAAAGGCTTTGAGTTAGTCCCGGTGGAACGTGACTAAGCAGATTTTGAGGCGCGAGCAGCGCGAGAAAATTGTAGCTTTTTTTCAATAAATACTTAAAAATCTGGAGTTCATTTTGAAGATTTAAAGTTTTTGAAAAAGAAATTGGCTTTCGACGGTGAGATTAAAAAGTTGGGGTATTTTTTTGAATAATCTATCCTTTATATGGGCAAAATCAAAAACGTTATATAGGCAACAGCTGAAAATCTTTTGGTGTTACTCATAAAATCGTACTAGGCATCCGTACTAAGGCTTCAACACAAGACTAGAAGTTTGTCCGAAAAGTTTTTTCCATTTTTGAACTGAGATTTGAAAATTAAAAGCTTATTTTATTGGAGCAATTTTGGAATTTAATGGAAGAAAATTTGGTCTTTTGGTACGGTTACAATGAAAAATATGGCTTTGTATTAAGTGATATGCCTTTCAAGGGCAAAATTAGATAAAATGTCGGGGTGATTATCGTAGTTGGCTTTAGTTATTTATTGTACCGAGTACCCATCGATACAGGAGTTTTTTTTTCACTTTTAACAATCTGAAGCTTATATTGGAGAAAAATTGTAATTTATGACAGATTTAGAGGTTTTACGGAAGAATTAAATCTTCATAATAGAAAAATCAAGTAGGGGTGATCTGTAGTCTTGTTGAGGTTTCTGAATATCATCACGCCAGTATGAAGTTTATATATATATATATATATATATATATATATATATATATATATATATATATATATATATATATATATATATATATATATATATATATATATATATATATATATATATATATATATATATATATATATATATATATATATATATATATAAACATGATGGCTGGCGTGTGTTGGAAATATACATATGAGAAGAAACAACAAACGACAAAAAATGATACTTTCATTTGTTTACACAAACGATAAAATAAAATTAAAAACAAAATATTTCGAGCGTCGTATACACCGCTCTTCCTCAGTTGAACTGAATAATAGTACGTGGAGAAGAAACTAGACTTAACAAGGATCTCGCTTTTTTAAGCGTAGCGCTTTTCTAAGCTTCTAAGCCCGAATGCACCCCGATAAGGAAGAGCGGTGTATACGACGCTCGAAATTTTTTGTTATTAATTATATTATATCGTTTGTGTAAACGTATATAGTTGGAAATGAAAGTATCATTTTTTGTCGTTTGTTGTTTCTTCTTATATATATATATATATATATATATATATATATATATATATATATATATAAATTAAACAGCCAAAAGGTTTGAAGTAGAGCTTTCGAGGAATACTACCTCTTTATCAATACTTGGTCAGAGAATGACAAGGAGTGAGAAATTTTGGAAGCTTTTAAAGGTGTTGACAATGGTCTCACCTCTATTGTGACAGGATAATCCTTCTTAAGCAATTGAGCAGGTTGATTGACCGGGAGGGTCTGATCGGATTACTCGGGTGTAACCCATCAACAATAGGAAAATCCTCTTCAAAGTAATTAGAGAAATTGTTAGGCCGGAATGGCCTGATCGGATTATTTTGGTTAGTATCATCAGCAAGCTGGTAAATCGCTCCTGATGTTCAAGCCGAAAGGCGATGTGGTTTTGAGATTGAGTTCCCAGAAATTTTCCTTAGCTTTTCTTGCTTTGTCGTCCCATGTATCCTTTTGGTCAATAGCAATGACCCGTAAGTTTTTGATAGAATAATGAGGCAAATTGAAATGGTTTGCAACAGGTTGTTCAACCTTTTTGGTTTTAATTGCTGACCTGTGCTGTGTCATTCTCATTCGAAGAGTATTTTTAGATTCACCGACATACTGCACACCACATAAATTTGCAGTATATGAGATTAATGACATTTTTGGAAAGACAATTAATTTCTTGTCTAATTTGGAAGGTGCGTGCATTTTGATTGCTCTGGCTAAGTTTTCCATTTCAAAAAAAAAAAAAATAAATAAATCCTCTTTCAGTATAGGGCAATGCCTATGTTTGAGGAAAAAATGACCTAAGGTCTTCATGCGACTTTTCAATACCGCACTGTTTCACTTATTCATATAAGGTCGCTACGTCACTCGACTTACTTAATATTACAGGGGACGCGTTCCTATGACATTCCTCTGACGTAACAATGGAGAACTTAACCCAACAGTATTTGCGCTCAATTACATAGGCCTCAATGGCTCAGTGGTCAGATTATCCGCCTTGTAAGCGGGAGTTTTCCATTTCCAAAAAAAATAAATTCTCTTTCAGTACAAGGCAATGCCTATGTTTGAGGAAAAAATGACCTCAGGTCTTCATGCGACTTTTCAATACCGCACTGGTTCACTTATTCATATAAGGTCGCTACGTCACTCGACTTACTTAATATTACAGGGGACGCGTTCCTATGACATTCCTCTGACGTAACAACGGAGAACTTAATAATATATATATATATATATATATATATATATATATATATATATATATACTGCCCCACTGTACTTATTTCTGATTATGTAGATTCCGTGCTCTCCTCTTTAGTTTCAGCCCTGCCTTCGTTTGTTCAAGACCCACCACATTTCTTGAGACTTATTCGTGACTTTGAGTTCCCTGAAAATTGTGGTGAACGTCTTTTATCCACCATGGATGTGGCCAGCCTCTACACGTCCATTCCTCATGATGCTGCCTTAACAGCTATCCGTTACTACCCAGACAAACGGCGTGATCCCCTGATACCGACTGACACCTTCCTACGTCTGACGGAACTTCTTCTCACTCAAAATTGTTTTCAGTTTAATGGGCGTTTTTCCGCCAAGTTTAAGCAGTGGCTATTGGAATCAAAGTGGGTCCTTCTGTTGCCTGTTTGACCATGGGTCACTTCGAAGAACTTCTATTTTTTTCTCAGTATACCGGGCCCCGACCTATACTTTACAAAAGGTATATTGATGATATTGTAGGAGTTGCCACTGGATCCCGCCGTGATTTAGAAACCTTTATCGACTTTGTTTATTCCTTTTGCCCCTTTTTGAAATTTACCCATTGTATCTCGGACTCATCTGTTGATTTTCTCGACCTTTAACAACCGTATAATTACCTCTAACTTACACTTTAAGCCAACCGACTCGCATAACTACCTTTTGTGCCCTTCCAACCATCCCAAATCCTGCACTAAATCTATCCCTTATTCCCAGCTCCTGCTAGCCAGGCGAATGTGTTCGTAGGATTCAGAATTCTCCACAGCCTCTGAAGAAATTTTATCCTTTTCTGAAAAACGCCAGTACCCTGCCAAAATCCTCTCGAATGCCCTGCGCAGAATTCAAGGAACCAGCAGAGAGGAAGCATTGGAGAAAAAGAATAAATCTTGTTCAAATCTACGTATTCCTTTGGTTATTTCATATCATCCTTCGGTCCGTCCTATTTTACGTGCCATCTACAAAAATGTACAGACGCTCCGACAAGACCCCTCAACCTGTGATGTTTTCCCGGAACCCTCCCATCACTGCTTTCAGAGTTGAGAAAAATTTAGCCAGCCATTTAGTTCGGGCTTCCCACCCACTCAATTCTTTGTACGATACCCCTGGTACCTTTCCCTGTAACCGTCCGAGGTGTAATACATACCCAGTTGTTGGCAAACACGACCTCGTCAACATTTCAGGCCCCAACGGCAAAGCTTCATTGTCAAACTAAGATTCTCCTGCATTCACTTTAATGTAGTTTATATTTTAGCTTGTGGGAGATGAAACTCGTTGTATGTGGGAGAGAACAAGCCCCGCCTCGCGGATCGAGTCACCGAGCACCTTAGGTCCATCAAACAGAATCTCCATGGATACCCGGTGGTGCACATTTCAATCCCCCTTACCTTGTTCAATACAGCATTTGACCGTTACGGCAGCTGTAATGTGCCATGTGTCCAGACTATAAAGTATTTTACTTCCAACGTTACAAATTACAATGTGGCTTCAAATGAGATTTCAGTCAGGCTCATTGGGAGACATTCTCTCACCAGGGAGCTGTTGTTTGGTTGTCGTTATGTGTAGCTGGCCGATTTTCATTACCGTTGCCAGAATTCGGCTGTCTAGGCATGCCAGAAGGCATACCATTGGGTACTGCATGCACAAGAACAACCTCTTGTCCGTTGTTGTTAGGAAAATCCTGAATTGTGAGTTTACTTGAAGAGTATGGTTTTCTAGTAAGCAAAATCAAGAAGATCCTCCTAGAGTCTGAAGTTTATTATTCCCACAACTTTATCAGCTTATTGTGAACATGTAGACAAAGGGTCCCCGACGAAATTGGATTTTCTCAATAACAGGGGGAGAGCAGCCTTCCCTGACGGGAGCATGACCTTACAGATTGAAGATGGAGTGAGGGATAGCAGAACTAGTAAGAAGTGATAAAAACAGATTCTGACAAGCATTAAAATAGCGTTACAAAGGAAAAAATAGTACATAAAGAAAAACAGTTCATGATCATCCCTCCAGAAACTTCATTCCTTTACTTTCATTTTTAGGCCTCCCGAAGGAGGGAGGAGATAGTGGTCTGTCTAGGCCTCTATATGGCAAATTTTTGTCTGCCTCTCATCAAATTTAAAGAGTGTATAATCCACTACCCTAGAGAGTTGCAGTTCTTTTAACTTAGCTGCTTATACTTTAAGCCCCTCCCACTAGCGTCTGAAACTCATCCTTTTCCAGAGAACTACACAGTTAATTGATTCAGGGCACACTCTTGTGAGTATGCAAGGTCCTAATGTGTAATTTTATTTCTAGGACCCTCTTGTTCTTGAGCGTTAATCCGTCTTGAAATCTGCATGACTAAGCTTAAACTATTCCAATATCTAGGCAGATAATCAGCATCAATAACTGGCTGGACGCGTACAGAAAATTTTGAAAAAACGCGACCCCTTAGACAGTCAAAACAATACAATAAATTCATCAACGTGAGGTAAAATCAGACAACTAGCAAAACAATCAGAAAACAATCTGATGAAATGTACCTTAACCATTTCCAGGGCAAAACTTTTGGTACTCAAACACATATTCATCGCCCCATCTCCGTTGTTCATTGGCAATTAAAAAAAAAAATGAAAAATGGAAATGTTTGCAATTCCCCCCCCCCCCCCCACACCCCCGAATATTCAATCATTCTCCCGGAAAGAGTTGCCCAAGACTGTGACGTCTTTCATACAGAAAGGAAAATATTTTGGCAAACTTAGAAACTGAAACTGAAATGTACTGATAAATCATATCACAATGCTCATCGGATGATACTTCTATCACACTACATATCATTGTCCTCTCAAGATTTAAAAAAAAGCCTTGGCGTCTCGACTTGAACCAACCGGTTGGAAACTGGGCCGTAAAATTACAGAGGAGGGGGGAGGTACCGTGAATAGGAGCTAAGAAATCACATTTTGCCGACTTTTTATGACTAATTGCAAGGTCGATTCAAGTTAATTTTAAGGCCTAGTTTCTAACCAATTGGTTTAAGTCGAACCAGACATGGCCTCTTCCAGTTGTAGCTTACTGGCTTGTTTCCCTACTCCATTTTCATTGCTGAGCGTTAAGCAAATTGCAGTAGGTTTCGTCGCAAGGTCGAGAAAAGAATCTTCACTAAACGTCTGTTTCATGTTCCCATACTGAAAATACTTCCAGACTTTTTCTTAAGTCCTCTCGAATCTCTGGTTAAGAGCCGTTCGTCGAAACCAAATTTTGAACTGCTTCCCGCAGAAGCTATATACGTCTACTGAAGGACAACACTTGACCAACCCCACGGCAGTCAGACCACATCATTGGTCTGTCATGTATGACTCCATTCTAGACTGGATGAAAAAAAAAAAAAAACATACTACACATGATCTTAGCCAAAAGGCAGAGAAGCGATCCAGAAATACGCCCAGAGCAGCATAACTTGCGTCTAAGTAATCTTTCAAACGTGGACAAGTTTACAAGCAATAGACGTTCTTGAGAAGTTAAATCGAATCCCGAAACGAGTGCGCGTTAACCCTTTACCGTTGTGCTCCGATCGGGGCATATTTGCGCGCCTCGGGAGTGGGCGGAAAAGCGGACGTAGCCCGCCCCGCATCGGTCTCCGTAGGCCTTTGCCCCTTGACCTTAAATCATTGTCTCTCTCGTTGTTGTGGCCGAATTTTCGGGTAGCTACTCGCAGTTTCGTGCTCCGCGTGAAACAGTAAAGATGAGTGACAGCTGACCTCTCTGCATGGGTCCAAAAGGACCCAAACAACGTTAAAGGGTTAAAGAAAGCCACATTGAAAATAGCGTTTGAGGCCGTTCATTGTGGGTAATTTTTTTTTTTTTTTTGTTAAAAACTCATTTTTTATTGAAACTTTTCTCCTTTCCCCAGTCTTCTCATTCCTTCTATAGACCAGAATATATGAAAATAGGCTACATCCTGCAGTGCGTGGTTTTTTCCATTGTTCATTGAATGCAATGGTCCGTGACGAATCCCATTTAACCTTCATTATTAATGAGGCAGTGTCGGATGGTTTTGGAGGTTAAAGAACTTTATGAAGTCCTTGATATGTTTTAAGAGTAGTCTTAACGTTGACATATTCAGGACATTGGCAGTTAAAAAAAGAGGGAAAATAACATATTCCAATAAATATGGGTGGCTCTTTAAATAGGGTACCACTCAATTTTGGTGTTAGGTGTATATTGTGATATATTTCAACGAAATATGTCGCACATAAAATCATTGAATAAGATGAAGATGGGCTAAGTCACTACATGATTAGCAAAAAAGGTGCCTGACGTTCTCTTAAACTTGCAATACGTGCAAAAATAAATTATGATGCCATGTCCAAAGTTTTCCCTTCGTGTAACCAGGGAGCAGGGAGCTGTCATTGTCAATAGCAGCTCCTTCGTGTAACTATTACAACAAGAGTGTGGCATTATGTGACATTGGTAAATGATTCAAAACATATTTTATTTTGAAAATAAACTTTTTGAAACCATAACATCCTAAACAGGAGGTGGAGGCAGATTTGCAGAGAGATTGCATCGCAGATTGTATAAAACCTTAAACTGTAGGCAAGTCCACTTATTCTGCGTCTCCGCAACATGGAATAGTACAGATTCGTTGTGCTACGTTGTGTGTAAAATTGTGATGTCTTAGAGAATAATAGCATGGTTATATGAAAGTTTCGCGCATTTCAGCACTTTTTTTGTAAACATCATAGTCAACTCACCCTTTGAGTAAAAAAAACTTATACCGGGCCAAGCTATCATTCGTTCGCTTTATTTTGATATGGAACATGATTTAGTTAGATAGAAATAAAGGAAGTAATGGTTGTGTGAAGTTGGGCTCTATTGTCACAACTTCATGTTGTTTTATGTCCTTAAGTTTCGCGCACCCTAAATTTTACTGATGGCGTCCTTTGTGAGAGTAAATTCAGATACTAAATTTGTCAGACGTTGCCAAAATTGTGTTTTGGCAGTTTCTCAGTCTTTGAATGAGTTAAAACTGATGAAAACTGGGTTTTTGTTGGCGAAGTTGATGACTGTCTTCCATTCATCTTTAACGAAAGGCCTGCATGGTGAAATTTCCTTCGTTTAACCCCCCAAACAGCACCAAGTAACAGTGAAAGTAGTTTTAAACATCGTTTATGCCCAAGAGATAATTTACCAACATCAGTATTATTATTATACCGTAGATGTCCTAAGGAAGGGATAAATGTTTGGAATGTAGAGAATGTTGATTGCACCCGGTAACACTACCTCAAATTTTAAGAAAAATGTTTTTGACCCCTTGTCATCATAAGGAAAAGACTTTACATCACTCTGCTTGAACTTTTAATATTAAATATCAAATGGCTAGGCTTTTGCGTTGCTCCTGCGACATAGTGAGATTTGTATGGTATCCTTTTACTAGGGTGCGCTATATTTAAAGGGAAGGAGCAGTCCTCCCAAATTGAAGAAGTGTAGTAGACTGTTCAGTTTCATGATTGGCTGTTAGGAGTCATGTGACAATGTTTTTTCTCTTCAAATGTGAAATTTACCAGAAAAAACTGCTTGGTTTACTTTGAATATGCAATAGCAAAGTCTATAAATGTAATTAAAGATACTCTGAAGAGAAATAAGATGACAATTGAGTAATTTAGCTTTTTCTTGAAAAGAAGTTTGGGGGACTGCTCTTTACCTTTAAGGTCATTGACTATACTCAATCGTTTTGCTACAGTCTATAATTTAAACTTTTCAATGTTATTTTAGCTTAAATGGAGTTTTACGACCCAGTTTCCAACCAACTCCTCTTTTTCCAGTTGTGGCGCACTAGCTTGTTTTTCCTACTCCATTGCTTATGGTGAGCACCAAGCACAACGGCAGTAGGTTTCGTTTTTAAAGTCTTTGGTATGACCCGAGTCCCAGACTGCAAGTCTGATGCTCTAACTACTTGACCATGCATTCGGTCTTAAAATATTGTAGGAAAATTATATTATTTTCACTGAGCTCTATTGTCACTACCTGAAATGCTAGGTTGGCAAAGTTGAAAACAATTTTGCAGTGTCCAGTTTTGAGATCAAAGTTTCATTATGTAACGAGAACACCAGGGAACACCAAAATTGGTGCCCCACTTTAAATGAAGGGTCTTTTCCAAGCATGTCCAATCTCCTCACCGATATTCCATTTCGAAGGTGTCGAAGATCACCCTGCAAATCATCTGGTACAAATGCACCCCCCCCCCCCCTCCAGGGATGTAATAGGTTATGTATCCAGAATGTAATGATAAACAGGCTCACGTGTTACCGTTGTGAAAACTGAACATGGTGTTGACCATCCGTTTGTTTATTTAGTTTTTCAGTTTTAACATGATATGCATATTTCCAGCACCCATACATAATCTGAAAAATCAATTACTGCGGTAAACCTTTTTCTTTTGGAAATGAAACATTTTCCTAAATACTACAAGTTGGTACATTTATTCAAAAAACTACCCATATATGTGTGCATTGTCTAAGAATATATACATAGTAATCACACCTTTTGAAATTGTAAATTGTAGCCAACGAAACTGATTCAAGGTACACAACATGCAGCTACTGAAAATGAAGCAAGAAAAATACATTTCGATGTCTGGTATCATCTGCAGATCTGCCTCGCTGAGAATACAGGATGCTCCTTACATCATTTTCGAGGTGATCGAGTCTTTCCTGATCAACCGTTACAAACGTATTTCATTACAAAAGTAACGAAAATGAAGAATCCATTTAAGATACTGATATACCCCAAGGACATGAAAATATTTTGAAAGCCAACAGAAATATCTATGAGTGCACCTGTAAACGGAAATGAAAAAATATTGTTCAATTCATTTCGAAAATTTTTCCATCAATTATTTTCAGAAGAAATTATATCATAGGCTACATTTGAGAAAGAGAAATGGGGTATATCAAATATATTAATGAAGTGAATCGGTATGTGTTAACTTAAATTGCTATATGTCAACTTAAAATGAAATATGTTCCTTTAAATTGGTACATATCAATTCAATCGCTATGTGTAGAATTACATTATAAAATGGCGATTTAAATTGGTATAAGTCGATTTAAATTGGTGTAAGTCGAATTAAATTGATGCATGCCGATTCGCCAATGACATATTGTAGATTGCTTGCCGTACATGCTCACTGCAATTCACTCATGCGGATAACAGGAGTCTTACTGAACCAGAGATTTGCCGCACACAGAAGGGACCCTTTTTCTGTCAACTTGCAAATTTTAGACCTACCATGATAAAGAAAACCCAGTTCTTCATGCGAAAAAGGTAAGTTGAGGATCATTTATAAGGGGGAGGCTGGTTCAATCTCATCTCATTCCAACCATCTCTGCATGGACAGAGAGGCTATGCCGGTGGCGTAGAGAAGCAAAGAAATCTAGTATCCACTGGCTCTTTGGCCCCCAAAATATTAGGTATCGGTATTTCCAAATATTTCAGTGACAATGTTTATAAATCACAACTAGGGTTAGTTGGGTCGACCATTGTTGACATAACCAGAACATGTATGATGTGAATAAAGTTACATAATGTATTGATATTCTCGGCTTTGTATGCCTGTTTCGTACAAAGGATTTGCAGTGGTAACTCTCTGTTTGCATACGCTTTGTCATCTCTAAGGCCCAATTCTCTCACCCAGACAGTACCAAGTCTCCTAACCATCTTAATTAACTCCTTCCCAAAGTTATCTGAAATTTACCCTCACACACAATCTCAGTTTATATTGCTTCAAAGTGAATATAGAAAAGCTCAACGTGTACAATCAAAACACTCTCAGTACAATTGTTCGAATAAGCAGTCAATCAAAAAGGGGAGCCCATTGAGAGTTTTCTGCTACCCCCTACTGGAAGTGTAGTTTGGGGCAGGCACGTAGCCCCGGGGGGGGGGGGCACAGGGGGGCACGTGCCCCCCCAAATTTTTCAGTAAAAGGTCTTGCACTGAAGGAGAAAAAAATTTATCCCCATTAAATCACCACAACTTCAAAACACCTAGACTGAATTCTGTCAAAGTATCTCCCACTTTCGAACAAAACACACTTTAACTCGGGTAAGGAGCGTATGAACGGCGTACACAACTATTACTGTCAATTATTAGTCATGGATGGCGCGTGGAGATCCCTTCCCTGAAGGTCGAGGAGGTTTCGCTTAGTATTGTTTCGAGCCTAATTTCGCACGTCAATGTATCATTCAGCTGTCATATAAGTTCTTACGTGAGAGTAATGTACATTTACCTGGTTTCTGGGCCGGCGTTGTAGGCAGTGCAAAAAGAGAGACTTCAGGCACAAAATAATGTAATGAAGTTATCATAAAAATTTATTCCTTAAGAACAGCTTTAGGAAAAAGTGTCTGGAATTACCGTATACCGCAAAAAACAAGTAAGCAGTTAAATACAAGTAAAATCAACGTGTTTCTGATTTAGGAGTTATTTATGTGTCCGGGGAACGGGGTAAGCAAATGCAGATCAACCCAGTTGAAGTTGTTTCGAAATTTTCTAACCGAGAAAAAAGAACCAGAATCAAACTCTTTTAGGCAAGAAAATACTTGATAAAGCTACAGGAAAGATTGATTTTCATGATTTGTTTAAGTTAAGTTTGACATCACCAATTAGCCTTGACAACCTCGTTGGCAACTTGTTTTTTATAATATTCATATTTTTCTATTTCATTTTCACTTTTAGTGTAAAAAGGGTCAAAGTTTTGTTATGAGACCAGCTTTTTCGGAGTACAAATATATCAAAGAAAAATGCAAAATTTCGCACCATTTTGCATCTAGAGTCCTCGAAATAGGCAAAAATTTTTCAAAGGGGAGGGGGACACCCCCTCCCCTTAGACCCCTCCCCCAGGCCGGCGAAACTCCAATATTGATGTGCCCCCCAAATTGATTATTCTGGCTACGGGCCTGGTTTGGGGTGAGAGGATTGGCCCTTTAATACATCAATATCTGTTTGCATACATTGCATAAGTGCCACAGGCGCTCAACGTGACTCACATTTAGGAGCATTTTGAGCTTTGGCGAAACGATTTGGGCCCATCTGTGCCCAACTTGGCGGTACCGTGCAGAACTGAAATCTGCTCAGTACTTCATTTCTAAATACGATATGATGGGTATTTGTGGTGAAGCTACGGAGGGGCCCAGTGAACCCCCTGTACATGGATACTAAACTGATGAGTTCTTCATGCGTGGCCCCGTTTATAGTCACGTCTTAACGAAAAGGCGAACGATTTACGTGCTTTGTAAAAAGCTTAAAACTTTTAAGTAGCCTTACTTACCGGGTCCAAAGCCAGCCAGGAGTGTCCACAAACCGTTTCCTAGGTCGATCAATCCAAATGCATTCAAATAATGTTCAGGTGCTACGAGTAAATGAATTATTCCGGCGATCATACCAGACTGGGTTGAGAGGAGCATTCCATTACAGAAGCTTACTGTACAATGTAGCCATACGTGTCCGGAGGAGTACACCAGTGTGGCCATGGCAATAAAGACAAACCCGTTCAAGACAAAATAGAAGCCAAATAATATCAAAGGGGTATTTAAAGAGGTTTTAAAGGACACCGCTGCCAAAAATCGTCCAAAAATGCCACCAAGTCCCCCGATGCTACCTACTAATGCGGCAGTCTGCAACGGAAGACCACTTGACTCGACTTGAGGTATTAAGTATAGTGTCCATACGTCGTTAGGAATTTTCCTCAGATTCGCCACAATAAAGAAAATAAAAAATACTCCATCGGTAAATATTTCACAGTTTCCCAAAAACTTCTGAGTACGCGTTCTTACGTAATTAGTGAATTTTTTGTTTAAACCTTCCTTTTGGGAATCATTCATGTCGGATATCGGTTTCATTTCACGTAATGCATTCTGTTGAGAATGCTCTCCTTCTAAGGATTCTTGGTCACTATCGAAAAGAAGTAAACCACAAGGGACCAGATTCCAGCCCATGGCCCCAAAAAGTAGCAATGCTGAACGAGTTCCGTACTCTTGCTGGGCATAAGCAGCTACACTAGGGATGACAGCGATACCAGCGTACGAACCTAACATTGCGATGGGCATTATTGAACGAATGTCCGCTCCAAATGATCTCACGAGACACAAAACGGTAGGTAGATGCATACATGCTAGTCCTAAACCTGAAAAAGGTCAAATGGAAAAACCTGAAAATATAAATTATACCGTTATTTATTAAATATTATTAGCATGAAGCTTTTTTAATCTCATTGATTTTTTCAATATTTTCATTACAGCTGGCATGTCTCTTTTTATTTGTAAAAATGGTTTTGAAAGTCAGTTTTATCCAATTTCATTTCTTTAAGTTGTAAAACTTGCCCAGACGATTGGAAAAGCCAACCTCAAGACGCATGAAATAAAGGGCTGCGTCTGTTGTACATTTCTATCGCAACTAGTAAGACCGTGAGAGAAACGTGGCAACCTTTCCTGTACGAGGACTGTTAAATAGGGGCGTAGCCAGAATTTTAGGTTGATTGGAGAAGAAATGATGAGTGATCGCCTCCAGGGGGCGGAGCCTACGGAATGGGGCGTCCCTCTCCCTTTAGAAAAGATTTGGCTTACGGAGGTTGGGTTATGCATCCAAAAATTGGTTTGCATTTGACAGTAGGTTTGAATTAAATTTATTTTCACGTTTTCCTCTTTTTGCAAATAATAATTTAAAATTTTTCATTCGATATTTTTTCATGAGGTAAACATTCTATTAAAAGACTCGAAAGTGTTAAACAGCCTAAAGCAAATTAGTAGATACCCAAGTGGACAATAAACAAGTCGGTTGTTTTACTTCCAAGTTTAGAGAGGATGCTTATGTCATCTGAGGGACCGTCTCATACCCACATGGCTAAGCCGATGCATGTTAAGTTGCTATTTCCTGTTCAAAAATATTACGTCCTATCCCGTAGACTAGGCGCAGATGTTCCAAGGTGCTTTTTTGTTAGATGGACACTGAACAATGAAAAGAAGGTTTGCCCGAGTTTAGAAAGGCTGAATAACGAATAAGTGATCTTGATGATATGCATATGACTTCAACATTCCCGACCTTTAACTCTTTACCGTTGTTTGGGTCCTTTTGGACCCAGACGGAGAGTGCGGCTGTCACCCATCTTTACTGTTTTCTAAATCCTGACGACCACCACGCTCATATTTGAAAATATTCCATACTGCCATACATATTAGTCTTAAATGGCGAAATAGTGGGAACATGGGTCGAATGTTATGACTTTGATTTGCTGATACTACTACAATTACACAAGGAGGCTTCAGTGTGTGACAAGTACATAAATTGAAGCAACAACTATTGAAAGTTGATACGACATCATAAAAATTTAATGGTATATTTGACAACCATTCCTTGAAGTTATATCCGAATTAATATGGTCATATAAAACTTTGTCCATATGACATTAGGCGGGCATATGTTATTTGATATGGCCATATCAAAATGTACAAGTACATCTGGCATGACATTTAATTAAGGTTTATTAGGTCAAGTAAGGTAATGAAAGTTATATGAATATGACTGTATGAAAAGTTAAAGGTATATCTGGAATATTGTTTTAGTAAGTTATAGCTGGCTCAATGTAACGTGATACTAAACTTTAAATTTATATCTAATACACTGTTTTATCAAAAGACATCCAGCTCCATGTTCCAATATAACTCTCATATCTAGCATAGTATTTTAGTAAGTTGTACCTAGTTAGATATGCCATATAAAACCTAATATGTATATCTGACAAAATCGTTCATCAAGCTATGTATAGTTTGATGTGGCCATATAAAATTGGTGTTTTATTTCATCAAGACATATCTATCATGTTATAGCCATAAGAAACTTCACATTGTGTATCTGACACGGTATGCCATCAACTTATATCTGGCTTGATTGACCGCGTGTTTGGTCTAAGGGTGGTGCATTCGCCCCTCACGCGGAAGGCCCGGGTTCGATTCCCAGGTCCCAAAGTAGAATTCTTTGTTTTTTCCAACCATGCTACAGTAGACAACAATTCCAGCATGTCTTTGCCCTCTACAAACTTTGGAACAATGATGACATTTTAATTCTTCAAGTTACTGAAAAATCCAACTTCTCACAGACTATTCAACTGATAAGGTTGAAAAGTATCTGATGAAAGGTGTATGAGAGCATTTGAGTACGGTTAGCAAATGATTCGCTGCCGGAAGCCTTGCCCGAAAGACTATCTAAGCTGAGAGCCACCGTCAGTTGACGCGGAGCCTAGAGGAAATTTTGAAAAATCGGACCCCTCCGACTGTCGAAAATGGCAGTTCTTCAGACTTGTAAGTATAACACATAATGTTACCTACGAACTGAAGCTCTCCATTAAAGTTTTAAAAGTTCCCGAAACTTTGTTGTCTATTTTAGACAAACTATTTCAAAGTCAAGAGATTATATTGAAGTTTTTTTTAACATAGCACTGAAGTTGATGGTTTCACTTGATGATCTGGTGTCACAAATGGCAAATTGCCATTCTGTCATTTCCAAAGCTTGAAAAGGTTTGTCAAACTGATTTATGAAACAGCATTTATCAGTAGGAATTGCACGTTAAGGCAGCTAGGCGAAGCGCGTGGAAAATTTTGCTTTTTTAAAACGAATGATAAATTGGCGCTTGTATTGAAGAGAACTCGGAATTTTATGAGAAAGAAGAGTTGAGAATATCATTCAAATAAAAAAAAAAGTTTTCTGACCCGGGAAGTGGGGGGGGGGTATACTTCCGCCCCTCATTTTTCACTTAGGGGGAGAGGCTATCGCCCGAAGCCCCCTCTTCCTACGTTTTTGTACCAAAGACTAAAAAATGGAACTTACAGCTGTTGTGCATGATGCTCCGCATAAGCCGTGAAACTCCCATCTACCTAACTGTGTCTGGCTTGAAACGACCACATAAAACTTGATTCAGAGTATCAATGTACCTCCATTCCGTTTCATATCTGGTTTCACTTGGTCATTTTAAAACTTTATAATAGTCAGATATTTCCAGATATAAGTCAGATATCAATTTTGAGTAAGGGTAGCTTCCTTGGGAAGCAGAGTTCCATTCCAGGAGTAAACATTTGGTTTCCCCATATGGGTCGTTGGTAGATATCGCGATAACTTCACAAAAAGTAATTTTGTTTGGTTCATACAGTGTCGTTAGGGAGTCCATATTCCAATTGTCCAGTAGTCTACCATTCATTTACATCCATAACCAAAAATAGTCAAATATGATAACCAACGAAGATGTACCGGTACAGCTCCTTGCAGGTACCATGCATCTTCTTAGGCCCTTTGTTAACCTTCATCTTTGGCTTGGTGTGAACGCACCTTAACTGAGAATTTATTCCAGACTAAGTTTCAACGTATTCTTTCAACAGCTTTGGTATCACTGCAGCTGTGCATCCTCTCCGTTTATAACAATTCTTATATTGATAATTTTGTTTTATGATAGCGATTGTAAATGCCTGACTTCGGCAAAGTGGCAGGTGTCAAATTTTAGCCGTATTTTATTTCTTACACAATTTGAAAAGGTCAGTTCATTGCGAGATTAGGATTGGTTTTGTGATGAAACTTGCCATTACTTAAAACAAAGTCTCACTAGAAAACTATTGGTCCGATCTGGAAAAATCGAATCGGATTTTGGATTGAAAGTCATTGTAGTGTGGCCGGTCTTTAATTCCCTTTTACTAATTTCCGTTCCCCGAAATTTACTGTGAAAATCTAAGCACCTCACTGGGGACCCTCACTAGTACTTGCGCAAAACTATTTCTAACATGCACGTTATATCAGAATTTCTACACGCTTGGGTAGTTTACAACCTGACACGGCGGGTGTCTCAGAGGGCACATTTTCTCTGAAATTAAAATGAAGTAAATGTATATTTCAAAGTTAAGGCAGCCACGATCTGATAATCATAAGCAAGGGACTCTCTTTTCAAAAATTTAACTACCAGCTGCGGATCCGCTGGGCCGCTGTAGACTGGATACACCTTTGATGATGTAATGAAAGGACCCTCCGTCAGAGTTGCTTACTCAGAGGCCCTGAAGATAAAAGCTTAATTCTGGTAGTCACAATCTGGTCAATAACAAAGGCTGACCCTTCTGAGAAAGCGTCCCCTACATTCCCACCGGGGCTTTTTCGATGTGCCACAAAGGGCTATACGATCGGATCACTAACACCTTCGAGAAACATTTCACGTCTACGGAATCATGAAACACTGCAGCTGAACTTAGTATTTTAAGGAAGGCTCGATGGAAGGTTTTTCTCCCGTATCTCCCAATTGAAAAAGTCTGACGACACCACTTTATAAGAGGGCTTGGGTCAACCTTTTGCTCGGTGTATTGGTAGAGCATCTACTCCTCACGCGGAGGGCCTTAGTTCGAGTTAGTTTGATGTAATTTTATGACACAACTACACGAATTGTGTTATAAAGTGCCACCGAGAAGAGAAAATGGTGGGATATTTGGGACAAATTGGCCTGAAGAGTTAAATATGGGGTCAATATTCACTAACATGTTTAGGCAAATGCTAAAGTTTTTTCAAAATTTTCTATGAAGCTTTCCTTCCTTGAGAAACTCTAGAATAAGGAAAGAATCTGTCTCTCCAATAAAATGTTTAGGTTCGATTCGAAGGTAGACCAAGTGTAACCTATTGCCTATACTGCCGTTGTGCGAGGTGCTAAGCAAAGGCGTTTTGTTTGATGACAACATGAGGACCGAAGAAGGGAAAACAATCCTCTGACTGACGGACCGACTCCACCGTTGCACACTGTCATTTTTGGTTTCGATACAATAACCCAAACAGTCGTGCTGGCGTGTGTATGTATGTATATTGCGTGTGTATGTATGTTTGTATATAGTTATGAGTGCGTGGGTGTGTTTTTTGTGACATTTGGCTCGTTAACACAATATATCGATAAGGAAACTCTGACAGTTGTCAAATTTGGTACATAGATCCCCATATTCAGAGGAAGAACCCTTTTGTTTTTTTGAAGGTCGATGGTCATCTATGATCACCATGGTCAAAGTGTGCAAACACTATTAACGCTATATCTCAAGATAAGAAACTTGGATAAATTTCATATGTGGTATTTGTTGCAATATGGTACGAAGTTGGTCACTATCGGTTTTGGTGGAGGTGAAAGGTCATCTGGGGTAACAGGGGTAAAAGTCTGAAAATAACACGATATCTCAAGGTAGGAAACTTGAATAGACTTCATATTCGGTACTTGGAAGCGTTAAGGTCAGAAGTTGGTCCCTATTGTTTGTGGTGGAGGTCAGAGGTAATATGGGATAACCATGGGACAAAGTCTGAAAATCTTGTTAGCAGAATTTCTCAAGATAGGAAACTTGGATAGAGTTCATATTAAAAAAAAGGATGCGTTAAAGTCAGAAGATGGTCCCTATTGTTTTTTGGTGGAGTCAAAGGACATCTGGGGTCACTAGTGGTCAAAGTCTGGAAATCTCGTTAGCAGGAAATCTCAAGATTAGACACTTGAATAGAGTTCGTATTTAATATGTGGATGCCCAATCATATTATCTCCAAATGATTTTAAAAAGACTAAGCTTTTTTTATAAAGCGTGTGACAACCATGGAATTTTTTAAGATGTCTTTATTGGAACACCCTACACCACTTTGCATTGGGACCTGTCCTGGCAGAGGTCTTACCAACATAAGAGAGATGATTGCAGCCAGATTTCCCTCACTTCTCGCAATTTAAAAGTCAAATCGACACCCTGCAAGGATGTAAACTCCTTAGTCCTGAAGCAGAATGTGCATACTTGACTGATTCTCTCTGAAGGATCTTTGTGTCCGCCCAGATAACTATATCCCGTTAGCTGTAAAGGCTTTATTGTGTACCAAAAAATTGTTGGAAATTGTCAGTTACAGGAACGTCATATAAATGGTAGTCACTAAATCGTGTACACGGACCTATCTAATCGAAGCAGATCTGCGCTGCTACCAGTTCTTAAAGATAAATCAGGTTATTCTCACATTGTACTTGCCGACTTATACATGCCAGCCTGCCTGCATATTGACAGACGAAGAACATTGGGTACGATTTAAGACCATAATATGGCGACCGACGACGATAACATGCCACATGCTTCGATTAGATCCCTCCACCAGTTTTACATTGCTCAAATAGCGTGTACAACGCACTTCCATCATGAATGAGTGAAGCAATTTCAAAGAGTTGAAATTTTATCAATACGTATGATACACTGGAAGAGAGAAGAATTGCAAGCCACAAGCCGTAAGTCCAACTCTACGATTCTCATCCAGGGTAGATAGGATGGTTGAAATGGATGGAATCGATCAATGGACAGATCGATGGATGAGACGGATGAATGGACGGAAGCACGCACGGACGGCAGTGTAAGTGGGGTGGTGGCCGAATAGACAGACAGACGGCCAGATAGAAATATAGAATTAGCTAAATCACTGTAATACAACCAGATAGAATTAATATCGGAGGCAGTAATCATAAACGGAATTTATGCAGTTTAAAAGAGAAGTCTGAAATTTCATATGGATCCCAGACCGTTTGGTCTAGAGGTAGAGCATCCGCCTGTAACCCTCAGGTTCAATCCCCAGATCGAATAACACCTCCCCCCCCCCCCCCCCAACAAAAAAAAAAAAACGAAGCAAGTGTCGTTGTTTGTGCATGCTAATCACCAAAAGCAATGTAGTGGTAAAACCATGCAGTGCCCCACAATTGGAAAAAGATATTTATTGAACCCGGCGGTTTTAAGTTTAGGCGAAAAACTCCAACAAACGAAACCAGTTTAGACCAGGGAGCTGTTTCAGACTAAACCCAGACTGGAGATTTTCCCGTATCCGAGTGGTAAATTAATCTTGGTTGGACAGCTTGGTAATGAATTATCTTCCATATCAGGTTACAAGGTCGTTTCTGTGCCTGAGTATATACAAAGTTCGAACGGTTTTCAACAAGGGGGTTGCTACTCTAAGCTTAAGCAGCTCCCATATACAACTTAACCAATACAATCTGTACATAACGGACAAAACGCGTCATATCAAGTGTCGAATATGTTATAACGACAAATTATACTGTGGTCATCTATTTCAAGGACCGGAATCTTTCAATTGGGTGCTGAAGAGAGGTAGCTTCTAGGTGAAGAAATATTTTTAATGGATAAAGGTGTAATACGCGATAGCGGTTTGGGATTGTGACGCACCCCCCTCTCTACTTGGCCACACGATTGCTTGTTAATTGTATCGTAGTCATTTATTTCACTCCGTATCACTGACTGTCCCGTCGTCTTCATTGCCCTTTCTTGTGAAATATTCTAACTAAATACAAGGAACACTTGTGTGCCCAAAATGTCAGCCGTGCTGGGACCTTGCCCTTACCAAAGACTTCAAAGTTGCACGCTACCTAACGACTACAGCTTTTTACGTGACACCCTCTGTTTACTCAATTAAAGTTTTTATGACGGTTCATGTCACTATGATGTTGTCGAGAAGGAACATGAATATTGACTTTAAAGCCAATGTTTCCAAAAGGAAGGAAGAGGCTCTTTCGCTAGCAAAACTTGGACAAAGGCTATGACTATCGATGCACGACCAAGGTATTGGAGGTGCTAGAGTATTTTGATGGAGAGAAGTAGTCATTATTAACTACAGCTGACCTGGCGTCGGGTAAAACAAAGAAGGCGTACCCTCCCTTCGAAAATTTGAGTAGCTTTGTACCATTAGATGCTATCTTTTTCATCATGTAAAAAGAGAATGGAATTCAATAGCATAATGTCTTGGCTATTTTTTGGTTGTAAAGTAAAGTCTGTATGATGTTCCGTGATGGAGTAATGATATTTTAAAACATTACAAGTGCGTTTGCATCATGGCTTTGTGCAATTAGCGGAAGAGGGATAATTTCCTCCGTGTTATACCCTCCCCCGTAAATCTACGGCGGAAATGACGCAAGCAGCAGATATGGTAGCTTTGTGATGCAAAGCCCATCTTCATTCGTGTAAAAATATCAATACAGCTAAAAAAGGAATAATAAAAGACATAAAAACCCTAATTGACGAGGGTTACGCAAATTAATTGAGTTGTACGAGTTTACAGCTCTGTGGACATGATCACTGTACTGACGGCCAACGCATCATTAAGAGACACACTGATGTCACGTGAAAAACCTAGTGTTGTCGTCATACTTCTCTTTTTAGGGGGTGATGAGTGACACGCGAATTTTAAAAGAGAAACTGCTAGACAAATAGGCAAAAATCATGGCGCCGGAGGCTCCAAGGAGTTTCGAGCGAGATGTCCCGAATGCGAGGGGTCAAGCTATCCGCCTTATGATCTCTGTTGGGGTCCAGAGGCAAAACCACAGTGGGTGTCAAGGGCTTGAAGAACTGAAAGCTCATTAGTTTTAGGGTATTTGAGAGGTGTAAAAGTAGTTAGTAATGGGTTCTTCTGCTGACTAAACATTTGCCTAAAAATAAGTTGGGTAATCATTTCAACTGTTAAAGTAAGATTTCATCGGCAACAAAACTGCTACCACGAACAGATCCGGCAGACATTTTGAAACGGCAGGGAAGGGAGCTAAGTTATAGAGAAATCAGTAGATGGACAAGTAAATGTGACTCTCTTAAAGGCCCAGTTCTCTCACCCGAAACAGTACCAATGCTCCTAACCTTCTTACTGAATCCCCTCCCACAATTGTCTGAAATTCATCCTCATCCAGACACAATCTAAGTTTATTGCTTTAGGGTGAGTACAGAAAACTCAATTTATATAATCAAAACACTCTCAGTACCGTTCATTCTGTGTAATATAAGCGTTGCTGGCACTTTGCATTGTTTGAATTAGCTGTCAATCAAAGAGCTGAGCCAATTGAGAATTAAGGTACCAGGGGACCAAAATTGTATTTTTGGGTGAGAGGTTTGGCCCTTTAAGTTGACGATAAAAAATTCCAGATCTTAGTCTGTTAGTTGGGACTCACGGGGTACAAGGTTTTCCATGCCATGTAGGCTACCTTCTCCCTTGAAAAAGTCACCCGTGGTAAGATTCTTATGTCATTTTGGCAAAACATTGGGTTATTAAATTGATAAACATGTCACGAAAATACGTTTTTAACATGGTTACAGTCAATCTAGCCAGTTAAGGGTACTTTGATGAAAGAAATTACCCAATCTCAAAAATAAGCGAAGACATGAACGGTCACCAACACAGCTTCCTCAAAGTTGTAACACATTGGCAATGAAATATTCTCTTGTTTATTTTTCATGTTTCAAATGCGTCATAAGCCCTTTTCCTATGCATCTTGAACATGTAAAAACTTAGAATTTATTGTATATTACCAGATAATTACCAGATAATAACCATGTAATATTTGTTTCATAAATCTGATCTAATTTTATTCTACCTCGATTTGATGTACACATCAACTCATTGTCCCCGGTAATCCCTTTGTCACTGTAGTAGAGTACATGACATAAGTTTACAAGCACTTAAAAGATTTTGATGTCATGCATTCTTACGCTTCGTCTCTAAATGGTAACTCCCCCTTTTAGAAAATTTCTGAGGGCAGGGAGGTGTTATTTGTCAAAGTAACACCGGCCATGAAAGGCAGCACGTTGGAAACGTCTAGTTTTCGGAATAAAACTTAAAAACACTTTTAGTAACCGTACTGTACATGCCATATGCAAACTGGAAAAATGGCATGTTTCGCTTAACTCTCGATTTTTCACCATCACCGGCATGGTCAAGTGATATTAGAACAACCAATTAACTTGCATCCTGGAGGTCTGGAGTTCGACCCATATAGCCGGGTCAAACCCAAGACTTGGTTGTAACCTATACCGTAGTTAATGCCATTGCGTTTGGTGCTTAGCGGCACAACCTAAGGTAGGAAAAATAAGCCTGTAATTTACAGCTGAAAAAAGACCGTGGCCAGCCAGATTTAAGACATTGCTCAGAATAGAAACCGTAAATCCTCATCTAGTAACTAACTGAAAGAAATGCCCATTTTTCAAGGTTTAGAAGACAGAGAGAATATAGTTTGTGTTTATCCTGTTTTATATGGAAATTATCAGAGATTTAGGCCAAAGCCAGACGAGATGTGTTCCATGTCAAATAGAACTCAATGGTGCCCATGCGACATCCCCCACTGTCTGATGGATTTACCTGAACATATGAAGAACGGAAACATGTAATGAGGACTGCGTTGAAATAACCCGGATAAACAAAAGCCAGTTCCGAATAGGAATCCTCCAAATGTTGCAAGAATTCGTGGGCTGACGTCATCTAATACTACAGTTACAGCTGGTCCTGTGAAGACAAATTAAAACAAATTAAACATAAATTACAACAAAACTCGACTTAACATCCTAGGTAACTGAATTTAAGTATTTATGTCATACAAAGGACCATCCGGGACCTTTGTACACTGATGGTCTCCTAAAGAGTTTAACCCTAGTGTTATTCTCAATGAAATTTGTTGACTGTGAGTACAACCAACTATATCCATGGTTTAGCCCCATAGGACTCGAAATAGAATAGCAAAGCTAATCATCAACACAGCACATCAACCAAAGTACGTAAGCGTAGAAATGGCGAACAACTGTTTCGATCTCAACAATCAATTGGCTATGAATGTGAGAAGCGTGGGGTCACGAATGTGTACACTCTAAAATTGGGTAAAATGTTCACCATCCGCTGGTCACGTATTTGGCGATACTGATTGGGTACATTCTGTTCACTCGGTCAGTTAAGTGGTATGTTACTCAAGAAAGTGGTACCTAACAACAAATTCACCCATTCATTAAGCAATTTCAGTATTGTCACATACGTTACCATGTAGTCCTGGTGATTATTTTACCCGCTTTCAGAGTGTAATTTTTCAAACTTTCAAACATTTCCGCTATTATTGTTGCCAAATTTCAGTAAATCTGTGATGCGATTGTTTAAATTCATATCATTGAGATACTGCACAGGACGCCAGCGGGGTAGGGTGATCAAATAATACGAAGCATGGACCTCATTGGATGATGATGTAAGGCCGGCCTATGATTTAAGTGTTCAAAACATCGTTACAGTGACAAAATTAGCCCATGCACTTCATATATATATATAATACCTCCTACTTTTGGTTCTTTTATTTTTCCAGTGACAATGATGCTTCATCCATGTGTTGAAATGACCTTCAAGTACCAGCTTACAATGCATATACGTTAGGTGAAATTGACCTTTAGCCATGTAGGTATAACGTTCTTATGTACGCACTCCTAATGGCCTATATGAAAGCCAAAACTAAAGATTCATTCTTGCACAAATGAAGACGGTCATCGTTGCCAAATGGGCACTTTGGGTAGTTTTTAATTGCCTTTTCCTACACTGACAGTCATCAATGATCAAAAGGTTTTTTCTTTTTTCGGGGGGGGGGGGGGTGCAGAGGAAAATGGTATACTGTCCCAAACATTCAGTGAGCGGAGCGCCACCTGTTGGGTAAAGTCAATTTTGAAAAATCGTGATCCTTCCAGGACTTGGAATTAGATTCCAAGCAGTCAGTATTGGAGCTTTTTTCAACGGAACGTTCACTTTATAATCAAGTAGCGATCTGCGAAAGGATCAATTTACTACATAACATACGCGGGTGGCCATTTTGGTGTGGGGGACTAGCAAAACCGACTCATGGTCTCCATATTTGACCGTTGTCCTGTAGGGAGGGGGTTAAGGGGAAACTCTTTGCTTTTTATACAACTGACAAAAAGCAACACTGTTGCAGATTTGATTGTCCTGCGACCGCCTATTGTTGTCTGAGTTTTCCTATTGTTGTAAAATCGGCCAAGTCGTTACGCTATCGGCCAGGACATGATGTTCTCTTTCAAGCGGAGTTCTCTAATGCATTTTGAGTGCATGTCTTTAACCACCTCATCAGCACGACACGCAATTAACAGACATCTGAACTCTGCAAGGTGAACAGAAATCTTCCTATAAATGAAGAGAAGTGTAGATTTGTTCCTGGTACACCCAACGCTCCATCATTGTTCCCCTGATTTGATTTATTAATCATCCAGGAGAGTTTGAAACTGTTGCTGGTTACAGCTCCTAATGTCTCCCAGTCTGATTGCGCAATAATGAACAAACTTTCTTTGTTTTATAACACATACGTTGTAGCTATGGAAGAGCAAGAGCTCTTATACTATTTTCAATCCTATCTATGACACTGTAAAGGCATACCATTTATGGAAAGATTAGTGTCAGTACGTTCCATTGTGCGTAACATGTTCCGACTTGGAAAATTTCTTAAAAATGAACTTTGTGAGCTTTTAAATCTCATTAAAGTCCTACGTTTCGGATAGCAATGGAGTAGGGAAAACAAGCCAGTGAGTCACAACCCCACAAAAGGCTGACTGACTGACTGACGGACTGACTAACTAACAACTTCCAGAAAGAGGAAAAAGTCTGCCACACTCCACAATAATCTGTATCTGAAAAGGCTGCTCTCTTTTCCGCGTTCGACTTACTCCCCCCCCCCCCCCAGTCAACCGCATTATCACCACACAAAAGGTGCAGTTTCCCCATCCTTAACTACTCCTGTATTTGTCCATCTCAGATAACTGTCGAAAAATACTATTGCTAGCTACTTATATAAAGGACCATCTGGTTTCAACGAAATCAAGGATAAATGTGATAGACCCCCCTACCAGTGCACCCCAATTGGCATAACTTGATTGATGCAAAATTATAAAAATACGAAGTAGTTCTTTTTACATGAAACTGGTCGCCGTGAACATAAAACTCTATCTAATTAACGAACTAACTGGCTGGCTGACTGACTGACTGACTGACTAAGGCTGACTGACTGACTGACATACTGACTGACTGACTGACTGAATAACTAACCGTAACTAACTTACCCTCTTACCTTATCATTGTGTGTTGAGGAGCCATACTTTTCAGTGTTTTGGAAAAACATTAAATTATGTACGGTAGTAAAATTACTGGTACTAACACTATTATGTTATCATCTAACATTTAAAGGTTAAGCAACGATGATCCGTGCTTTAACATAAGATTATTTACGATAATGCAAACAATGCAAGGGAGCGCGGCCTTAATGCATTCTGCAACAGAGATTGCATTATCCTAGGCCAAATGCACAGGTCCATCGTTTTGTAACTCATGAATAGTACAAGCCAAAGTCAAACACATAACGCAGAGGCTTATGGTGTATTCATGAATGACCTTTATTGAATTTGCAAACAAAGAGACTCTTATGGAGATCAGTGGATCTGTTCTCCGTATCAACAGGCGATGAGAGTTAGCCATTAATGGAATTTAGGCTAAATGAAACAAAGAGTTATCACATTGCCACTAAGACAATTACTTTAAATACCCGGCAGAAGTCTCAGCCTATAGCAAAGCACTGATGGGCCAAAACACCTTTCACTTTTCCATAAATTCACAATCTATAAGCTTAAATTCACACTCTATGAATTTAAGTTCACAATTTCACTTTTTAAATTTACATATCGTCCGTCACTTTTCCTTAAGTTAAATTAACACTTTCACTTTTTCTTAAATTTACACTGGTCTTTATTAACTTAAATTGAGGACCCACCTTTCCTTAAATTCCCACTTTATAAAATTTATGGTGCCATATGCCATGGAATGTATGTTTAACAAGTTTTTCTTTGCGTGATGTCCTTAATACTTAAAGAGTTGTCATATTAAAGTATGCTACTAAGCTGAAAGAATATTGTAAAACAAGTACTCCAGGTTACAAATCACAACAGGGGCAACGGGTTCATTTACTAACTCGCCATGTCTCCGCCGCTCACCAGTAAATATCTCCACTGAAATATTGCAGCTTAACTGAACTTAAATTCAGCTCCCTAAAAGGGTACAACCAGTATAGGAGACCTTTTCACCCATGCGTGGTTAATAAAAGCATTTTAGTGGGTGGATGGTGAAGGTCACATTGGCACACAAGAAAAATAAAAGTACCAATGACACACATTGATACGCACACAGGTACGCAAGAAAAATAACCTAACACACATTGGCAAGCAAGAGTGAGATTGAACTTTCATAAGGCATATTTTTTGCACTATCAGACTATGCAATGCCATGTAGACAGCTTGGCTCACGTGAAGTTAATGAATGCCGACAACGTTTGTGTGCCACATGGATGCACAACGTGTGCGAGAAAACTGTCAATGAGTGCTGCTTGTATGCCATTTGTGAGCCAGTGCCTTAACACTCAATTGGCATGTATCTTGCATGAAGTGCTGCATCTATCTTGCTCAAAACATACTATGGGAAATACGTGAAACTGAAGACTAAAATGTATGTAGGCCTATCCAAAGAAGGGAGCTTATTTATGGACCACGCTAAACATTAAAATGGCAATACATAAATACAATACGAAAAAAGATGATCAGTTATGAACAGGATAATCAACTAAACATGTTTAAGTGTTTCCTGAGCTAGACAGTAGGAAAAGTTAAAGTTAATCTTTAAATGATCCAAAAGTACAAGAGTCCTTTAGACTGCCGGGAATGAATTCCATACTTTGGGATCTTTGCATTTAATGTAAAGCTGCCTACATTTTAAATCGTTATGTGGTATAACATCGGATTGAGGTGTAACATGAAGAACTTGTGAAATATATTTGGGAGTTCATGTCTAAGGTACTGAAACATAAACGTAGTTGCCTGATAAATGGTCATATCATTTTTCTTTTATTTTTTGAACTTTGAAGTAACGGTAAAGAAGGTGAATAAGTAATAGAACAAAAGATATGGAGGGTACAAGAACTTCCTAATATGGACAGAACATGTGAAGTGCACGGCCTATGCATAGACTGGACCAGTGGCGTAGCCAGGATGGGATTTTTAGGAGGGCCTAGGTAACAACTGGGGGCGGGCCTTGTACCTCCGAGGGTCAGGCACGGCAAGACTATCTAAGCGGAGCGCCACCACCGGTTGGCGCGGAGCGTACAAGAAAAATTTTGGGCTTTAAAACCCCTTCAGATGGCCGGAAATGGCACTTCCCATGTGTTTTAAGCTGGGTGTACCCAGCCTTGAAATACGTATCTCATGTCTGCGACTTCTCAAATAATGAGAAAAAAAAATCAATCTATGAAAATGGTAGTACATACACTTTCTAGGGACCCCAAAACTGGGCACTTCTGATCTGTGTCCTGGGGGATGAGACTAAAAGGAACCGGTATCTCCCTTTCCATTGGGGAAAAATTGTAAACTTCAGAAGGACGTAGATCGCAAATGCGGCAATATTTGAATCTAAGCGGAGCGCCACCATCAGTTGACGCGGAGCGCTTAAGAAAATTTTGGGCTTTAAAACCCCTCCAGATGGCCGGAAACGGCAGTTCCCACGTGTTTTAAACTGGATGTACCCAGCCGCAAATGCGGTAATATTTGAATGGATTTCAGCTAACCTAAGGCAGTACCGTACCCTTTAACAGGAAAACCAAAAGTAGTTGTGTCCCCCTCTGAGAAACTTTCTTTGCGTTAGATTTCCTAGATGCGAAATGGTGCTATGTTTGGCAAAACTTTGAACTGATTATAGGCCTAAGTTTTAGGAGTTTCCCTTTTTGGGGAGCAAGAAAAATATCAAAATATTTTTAGTTTTTGTAGACATTTTACAAGAGACATACATACTACCAAAGAAACAATATGCAAAATGGTGCAGTATTAGTCCATTGGTACATTACGTAGTCAAAATTAAAACACTACGAATAAATCTCTCAAAATAATGAGCCGCAAAGCAGAAGTATGGACCGTGTGGGAAACACATGACATCCGGACCTTGTGGACATTTTACAAATCCCCCGGACGCCAGTGCCAACTAGCAAAAAAGAGGACTTGTCGGAAAAAAAATCGTCCTATACAGTGGCACTTGTCATGGGCAGGAGTGAGGCAAGACATAGGCCTTCTTGTTAAGGATGGAAAGGAAGAATTATCCGAAGGCAGTACCTTACCCCTACCTGCTTACGGCATATTTTGTGTATGATAAAGTTTAGAAACAGTCGTGTAAGAGTGTTCTCCAGTGTAAGATTGCCTTAATTTCAGTAAATCAATCAGCCATCCGAAAGGCAGACAGGGTCTTAACCTAACAAAGTCATATTAAAGTTTGTCGTCGAGACTTTCGTTTCATCTTCGAAGTGAAATGCAATAAACGACAGTGCAGATCACAAACGGTATCTAACTCAGTGAAAGTAGGCATTTTGAAGTTATTACTTGATTTCATACGTGCGCATAAAACGTGTTTTACACACATTTATCCATGTTTATTTATTATTTTTTTTTTAATTTTTACACATTTTATTTATTTACTGATTTGAAGGAAATACTTCAAAGTTTATTTCCGTTCAAAAATTTAATTTTTTTCAATTACTTTATCAAGACGCAAAAAATCTGGGGGCCTAGGCCCCCAGGCCCCCCATGGCTACGCCACTGGATTGTATCCACCCAATGGGCAAAGAACGTGAAGCTATGACTTGCAAAATTTGACGACGACACTGTAATTTTTTCAATAAAATTAAAACTTGTATGGGAAACAGTATTATATTCCTGCAATAAGTGCAGTGATTTTGACCTTACCTGGCGTGCATTATTTCTAAAATGTTTCAACTTTGTTGAAAAATTTGCTGTTTTGAACAACTTGAGTAATTCCAAACTTACACACACAAAACCATGCCAGACGGCTATTCAGAGACATATTGCTACTCCTATACACTTGTACACTCACACGCACGGTACTGTAGCAGAAATCTACGCAGAGTTTGCTCTGTCCAAGTAAATAGGAAGTCCGTGGAAAGGCACGTTTTTGTAAGACATGTAGAAACGACTGATATTATTGGAAACCTATGAAAGCACACCATATGTACAGTAGCCTCCGGGAAAATTTGAGTATTGTAGATGTAAAAAAAAATAGGCTTCCCTAGCGACGAAATGCTCATTACGGGAAATAATACCTATGCCCTTGCTAGTTTGGGGAAATATATTCCACGTGAGCAATCTATGAATGATTACCTCCAATATTATTTCTAAAAACTTAGTCTGAGGCTTGAAGGGAATGATGAAATTTTAAATATTAATTACAGCAACATTCGTTTGATAAAAAAAAAAATGACTCAATAACACATTGGTCTCCTAAACATTCCGATGAAGCTCTCATTCTGGTGTTTTCATTTCTCATTTGGGAATTTCACATCAAAAAGATGAGTTTATAAAGACTAAAAGTGAATATAATAAGTATTTATATTCATTTGCATTGGTTTAAAAGTAGCAGCAACGTGTGATTTCCAAGAAAATTTTTGCCAAAATACTCCCAGGAATATTGTACATTTTATACCTTCAATCTAGATACATCATAACACTTCCAGCATGTTAATTTAGTCAATTTCTTTAATTGTAACATTTGAAGAAATATAAGAAGGCAACAGTTAAATAAAACTTCATTGTTTTTTTACATTCAGTGAAATCATGGTCTTAACTTTAATCTTGTGCTGGCAGTTGCTGAAATTTTAAAGCTAATAAAGTCCCTTTTCTACATTGAAAATATACTTTTTCAAAGCAATTCTATCAACTTCATGGCGCTTTCACATTATCAATGCCCCTGATGGGCTGGGTGTTGCAGAATATACCCACGGTATTTCCCGTCTCTCGACTGAAGAGAAACCGAACTTGAACTTAAAACCATACTTGAAAATAAATTTAAACTTCGAACTTTCTATCGACTTGAGTGACACACATTCGTGTTGGTGTGTCATTAAATCTTACTAACTTCATATAATTAATTAACCTAAAAGAATAGTTCATAATCAATTTAACGTTTAACATGTTAAAAAGGAACTTATCTCAAATATTCTGGGGAACTTTTTTTTTATTATTATAAATTTCTTATGTTTGGTTCACAGGGTATTAGCAAAGATGAAATTGACACATTTTCTATAAAAAGTTGACTTGACGAAAGCAGGTGTGATATGTCATAGATCCCATTGTTGACCATTGTCCCGCGATTCTTTATTTTTTTGACCTATTAGACCACGTATACCTAGGGGGAATGTGCAGAGAATGTAGGAGCTAAGAATGATGAGACAGAACTTTTATATGCGGAAGCAGGTGTAGAAGATTTAGCACAGAAACTTGACAGAACTATATACAATGCTATTAGTACACTGTTGTGAGGGTTTGAAATCCCTAAGAAAGATTTGTAAAAGTAAGTTAGTTAGATGGGAGTTTTGCGGCACAGTTTCCAGCCGATTGGTTTAAGTCGAACTGGCCACGACTTTTTATCTCATCGCTCCGTGAGGAGGATGAGATATTGTAGTCACTTTGCCTATTGGACTATATATGGCAATGCCAGCTTAAATCGCAATGGTTGCCATGGTAACGGTAAATTTTCCCAGGTTACTAGTCTCGAGGTCAAACCCATGGTGAGGTACCCTGGGGTGACTGAAGGTCCAGGGCTGAGAGAGGGGTCAAAACCTGTCCGTGTGTGTGTGTGTGTGTTGGTGGGTGAGTTGGTGTGTGTGTGTGTGTCCAATTTTGTTTTCTTAATATCTTGTAAACGGCTGGGCCGATTTTCTTCAAACTTGGTAGGATGGTACCTCAGGTGGAATAATTGCATTTTGATACACAACCGGAAGTGAAGGTCAAAGGTTACAGGTCAAAGGTCAAATTCGGTGAGAATCACATTTTCTGCTATATTTCAAAAAGGAAACGTTCTCCTGACACGAAACTTCACACATACGCTGATTGAATCTAGACCTACCAAAATATGTGGTTGCCATAGCAACAGATGTCAAAGGTCAAGTGGTAGAGTGGACCAAAAAATTTTCAATTGATAATTTGTTCGTAAAACAACGTTTTTGTCCCTCAAACTCCTCCTAGTGGGCTGGACCGATTCTTTTCAAAATTGGTAGGTGGGTACCCCAGGGTGGGAACTTGTGTCTCCCAGACTTTCGGAAGAAAAGGTCAAAGGTCAGAGGTCAAAGGTCACATTTTGCAAAAAAAACACTTTTTTCCCTGTTTTGTACTAAAACTTCAAAAGAAAACCTTCATTTTACATGAAACTTCACAAGTATAATAGGGTAGACTAGTTCTACCAAAATATGTAGTTTCCATGGCAACCAATGTCAAAGGTCACGTGACAGGGGGTCACATACTTTTTATTGTATTCACTTTAACTCTTAACGGACGCATCCCACAAATCTGAAAGTTTAAGTGTAATAGCCTAGGCATGATACTGTAAGTTGTACCGATATGTGAGGTTGTCATGGCAACCAAGGACATAGTTCACGTTACAGATTGTCAACGGTTAAAGTGGGCATGACACGGCCATAAAAATTTTTGTGTATTGCGAGATTAGATACAGTATTTTACAAATATCATCTCACACCCCATTAAAAAACCCGTACAATTCGGCATAAATGATATTCGAAGGAAAACTGCGTTCAAAATACAATTTCGAAAAATGCCGCAACACCTCGCCTGACTTTTATGACGCAATTGGCGGCACAAACCCCGCCCTACGGCGCGGCTTTCATGTGGAACTAATGTAACGTTCGATAAAGTTATCTTATCTTAGCAACCTCATGAAAACGATTGCATCACAATACAGAGTCCAACATACAGAGTGGAAGGCGCAGACCATGGTGGGTATTCGGAGCAAATCATTGGCCAATATGTTCGTGTGTTTATGCGCGCGGGTAAAAATAGTTCTGTTTTATTGCAAGAAAGACGCGGTTCGGTCGTTATAAAGAACAGCAATGAATATGTGTGGGCAGACCAAAACAAGCGCGTCCCCACTACGAGCGCGTCTTTACCGTATGAGCTGTTTGATGAAGATGCTGTTGCGAATACTAAGCAGTCACCGCGCAATGCACAATTCACAATGTAGTCAGTAGCCACGCTCACTGCTATTGTAGCACCGGTGTTTGCAATTATGTATGCGCTAACACGCGTTACCATGCACATGATTCGATGATTGTGAGCTCCCTGGTACCCATTTTTGAGACGCGTTCACATACGTTTTTTCGCATTAGTTCGAATTTCAAATGGGCTGAGCCTTGCCTGTAATTGGGAATTCAAAACGTCGTATGTCGGTATTTATGGACATAAGTTAGTAGGGAAATCATTCACTTAATGTCAAGGTATACCCAAAGAACAGTTACCGAGGAACTTACTTTAGAAGATTTTCGGCCGACGCATTAATCTTTTCTGCGTACTGGCCTGTGGCGAATCCTAGCCCGTGGCAAGGAATAACCCAAGATATGAAACTGTGGGTGACTAACATTAGGTTAGGCATAGGGCCTACCTATCTTACATATTAGTGCCCTGAAAACTTGGCGGGTTTGAAGCATCGCCAAAAAAAGGTACGTGACAATTTCCTTGCCACGGGCTAGGATTCGCCACAGGCCAGTGCGCAGAAAAGGTTTGTGCGTCGGCCGGAAATCTTCTAACGCCACGCGTTCAACATCGCGCACACACCCAGTTTTTTAATTGAGACGCACATGATGCGCATATCAGCGATCCGGGGCACACGTGAAGTTTGCCGTCGCGTCAAAATGGAGAATACGCTCATACAACTAGTGCCTGAATAATAACAATTACGCACTTGTCTGAAGCGTCCGCGAAAGCGTCTTACTTTTTTAATCTTTGCGTTCATATCCGTATCAGTTAAGTGTAACAGTCAAGCTAGTTTTCTTTAGAGTGTTGCAAGGGGATACCAACATCTTAAAAATAAATTTGTTCCAAAATCTTAGATAGGCCTACTGGATTAAAAGGGCAACCGTTACAAAGATTGGGTAGCCCTTCTCCAGTTCTTTTATAATCCGGTGTCAGAATTTAAATATCCAAATGATGTTTTTTGTTTTTGAATAAGGGGTGCGCCTATAGTTCCAAGAACTTGATTGGTCTGTGCCATATTCTTTGCCCACGCTATCTTACGAAAAAAAAAAACAACTTCCGTCCCTTGGAACGAAAAAAAAATCGATTCCCAAATGGACTTCAAACAGGAATTTCAAAGGATTGTGGCATGCAGCTTTAGTATGGTAATTTTTGTCTATGAAATTCTACTGTAGCATAAAAACAGCACAGATAAAACTTCTAGCACATAAATAGTTCAAGTTCTGTAACCAGCTTGCGCACATGTTAGCGATGAGATATGCAACTCCGTGGATTGCCCTCTTGTTTCCAGTTGTGCTTCACTGGCTTGTTTTCCCTACTCCAAAAGGAACTGGAATGGCATGTACAAAAAATAAAAAAGGTTGAAAAGGGAAAGGAGGAGCTGGGGGCCAAAGAGAAAAGCTAGAAGAAAATGTTGTCAACCTGCTGGAAAAAGAAAATCAGGAGCAATAATTATGCTCTTCTGAACAAACAAACAACCCTTGTCGGGAAGAAATAAATTTCGTCTGCCAGTGGAAGATTTTTCGACTACTGAAAATGAAGACTGTGTTAGGCAAGGACATTGAAACTGAAATTAGATTGAATGACTGTAGCGCTGAACGTTCCCATCGGGACGGTAAAGTTGTTAAAGGTAGGGACAGGCACATCCTTGTCTTTGGATTTTTTGAGTTTTGGATAACATGTTTGTCCTTATGCTCGGTGTGAAACCAATTTCGCTTTCATAACTGCCCCTCGAAGAAAGTTTGTCATTTAAAGATGGGCAAAACCTCACGTTCCCAGCTTACAATCCTACTGATACCCGTTGTGTTTACCGGTGAGGACGAGTCTGTATATTTCTATACCCTTATACCAAGAAAATTCGAAGTTCGTTTACTCGATTGTTTCGTATGTCTTTCCTCATGCATGGGCGGATAACGACAGATTTTTATCACTTATGTGACTTCGCATGTTGGACGGTACATATAATGGTACATTCGTCTGTGTAGACGCTCTACTGAAATCGATAACTAGTCTCGCCGCCCTCTACCGTATATTCATTACCGGATGTCTTAAACACTCGGACTTGCAACCAAGGGCGGATATGAGGAAATTTGTTTGGGGAGGCAAACTCAACTTGAGACCAAGAGGTCTCAAATAGTATCAGGGTGTGTCGTGCAAAAATATTTTTTTAGGGGGGGGGCATGAGAGTGGTAACTGCCCGAAAGATTATCTAAGCGGAGCGCCACCATCAGTTGGCGCGGAGCGTACAGAAAGTTTTGAATAATCGCGACCTCTCAGATAGCCGGAAATTGCATTTACCAGGCTGCCAGGCTTGTAAGTAGAATTTAAGCAGTCGTTTTTGAGCTTTCTTTTGCAATAAAATCTTCATTTTAATAAAAAGAAAATCAAATTAAAAATTGATCAAAAAATTACCAGATAAATGTACTGGCTCCTTTACAGGACGATGTGACATTTCATCATTTTCTTTGTCGCAAAGTAAAATCTCCATTAAAAAGAATAGACCAGAACCAAATTTTTTGTTTAATATGTTACAGACGAACATATTCTAAGCACTCTGGGGAAGTTTTCATTCATTTCCTCGTGTTTGGTTCTCGAGATATCAGCAGTTGAAGTTGACACATTTTCTACAAAAGGTAAACTTGAACCAAGCAGGTGCTATGTCATGTATTCATATTGATGATCAATGGTTTTAGTTTTTATTTATTTTTGATCATGCTGTTTGATCTTGAATTGCTTAGGGATATCTTGCTGTTAAGGCAAATTAAGTTTTTAAACTTCCATTGCTCGGGATGCACTTCTGGTTACAACACATCATAGTTAAATTGTATAAATATGGTGTTAAATTTTAGAGAAAAACAACTAAACATTTCCATCAAAGTGAATAAATGACATCACGTCTTCTTGTTGCAAAATATGTCAACTTCAATTCTAATTTCTCGAGAACCAAAGATGGGAAAGGAGTAAAAATTTCCCAAGTAAGCTATGCTTAGAATATGTTCCTCTTCAAAATATCAAACATAAATTTGTTCTGGACATTTTTGTTTCAAGGAAATGCACACCGTTGGAAATAAATAAATATCGTAACTTTTCGAATCAAATAACTCATATGACCAGTGGTCAAATGAGCCTGAAAACCTGAACCCGCCACACAGAAGCTTTGGCAGCGCTACCAGCACCAACAACAGTACGGATTCAGTACTGCTATTGGTGCTGGTAGCACTATCAACGCCTCTGGGCGGCCGGTACTGGGCTAAAATGTTGATCCAATTACGAACTATATCCTTGACAATTACGCATTAGTTCACTATAAATAATATATGACATTTGTATGAGAGAGAAGGCTGCGATAGTTTGCCCAGATTAAGAAAGAGGCTACTTTTAATTCATGTCATATCGAATAACGTTATTTTTGGAAAATTGAAGACCATGCTGTGGAAATGTTTGGGGGGACTTGTCCCCGGGTCCCTAAGGCAAGTCGCTAATGCTTGCAACTGTAATGCCTCAGTCACATTACCGCCGGGCGCCGGCCGATGAGTAGAAATCGGCCGATGTCTGACATCTGCCGGGCGCCGGGGGATTTCTACCAAATCTCACCGACATCTTTCATGTGGTCACATTGCTCCGGTCGCCGCTCGGGCCTCCAGGTGACCGGTCGATGGTTTCTCCATCAATTTTGCCGGGCTCCGGCCGGTGTCCTTTAGGACGCCTGCAGGTCACCTGACGAACACCGGCAGGGCATCGGCAGATGTCCGACGACGGCGATTCATCAGTGCCCTGCCGCGCGCTGCAGGGTGCCGAACGGGCATCTGACGGTCGTCCTTCACATCGGGCGATGTCCTGTCGGGTGCCCGCCGATATACATACTTTTTCCGATGTATCCACCGGCGCCGATGTCCCACCGACGTTGGCAACTCATCTGAAAATTTTAACTCCGCGCTAAAACTTCACCGGGCGCCGCCCGATGTCTAAAAATCGGCCGGCGAGGAAAATTCGTCGTCCGACCTGCCGGATGTCGCCGATGTCTGGCCGATTTAGGTCCTGCCGGCGACCGGCTGGGCGCCTTTTCGGACATCGGCGGTAATGTGACTGTAGCATAAGCATGCTTGCAGATTTTTGGCCCATTGTTGTGGCGTCTCTACAACTGGAGATTGATCCGCCCCCGTGACCCTTCCAAAAAATACAGTTGGACCTTACAGTTGGTTTGGGGTTCTTTTTATTTATTTTTTCTTTTCATTTTTTTAATTCTCCATCAAATATTATTGTATTTTCGTACTACAAGTAAACTACCATAATACCATTGTTCACCAAATCCTCGTCCATTTATCTGTTGCCTTAGATTCTATAAGTATCTATCATCTCGTTTTATCGCAAATGACCCATATCATCTTATAAATGTCTGCTTTTAGGATAAGTACTCATTGGGTTGAGGCAGCAGAAAAAACAGACGCTTTTGAATTCCTTTACAAGAAAAAAATAACATATTCTGTATCCAAGAAACCCATAGCATTTGGGATGTTGAATAGCTTTGGTGAACGAACGGGGTGGATTTCTTTTTTTCAATCATGGACCACCGTAAGCCGGCTTGTCTGTATTTTATTGAGTCCTTTTGCATACTCTATCCACAATTCCTGGTATGTGATCAAAGAAGATTAGTCATACTAGATGTCCCTTTAACCATGAAAACCTCTCCTTAGTTTGTCTGTATGGTCCTAACCAAGATGATATCCGTCCTTTTTTAAGCAGTTTTTTAAACTCGAAGTTAACTGTGTTCCCTTCCGATACGGTAATTATTGATGTGGATTTCAACTTTGTTTTTTTAATTAGATAAATTGGGAAGGAATCCGCGAACTAATATAAATTAATTTAGATCTTTTAAATAGTACTAAATGTATGAATATTCATCGCGATACTTCTTTTACCTGAGAATATTCAATTCGCAAGTCAACTATTTCTTTAAGTAAGGATATAAGCCAGAAAACTCGCAACATTGAAAAGGATCTCCTAAGTCCTAAAGGAAATTGTTGATTTGGAAGAAATGTTATGTCACTCCTATTTTGATGCTATTCTTGAAAGAAAATGCAACTGCAGAACACCCAGTCAATGCCCTCTAAACGGAAAATGCTTGACAGAGTCCATTGTTTTCAAGGCCACCGTGAAACACGAGACGGATGAGTGGAGGACAATTTAAAAAACGGTTTAACAACCATACCAAATCGTTCCGAAACGAAGCCTACCAAATTGAAACAGAGCTTTCCAAATTTATCTGGGGACTCAAAAATCTGAAAAGAGAATACTCAATAGACTGGTCGATCATCAAACAAGCGAACACTAGTAAAAGAAGTGACACACAATGTAATCTCTGCCTGGAAGAAAAAGTTGCCATAATCACTGCCCAATCACAAAAGACCAACCTCCTCAACACAATAACCGAACTTGTATTCAAGTGCAGACATCTCGACCCACTGAACCGTGCGAGGAAAAAGAAAAAGCCATGAGAGAGTTTCGCTAGAATTGTCACTCGCCTGAGGATCGCAAGACATGCAGCGTGAAACTATTAGTAGCGATGCCTGATCCAAAATATTGACTTATTTTTTTTTATTTTGTACAGCTCTACTTCGTATTGAGCACTTTCCTGATCAGCATTGAACTATGTTAATAACTATATATATATATATATATATAAGGTCGAATACTGCGTAGCACAGGTAAAGTATGAAGGTAAACAGATTGGAATGATAAAAAGTGCTAAAATTCGGAAGAAAGCTCCGCAACGTTTCGGGTATGTACCCTTCATCAGGCGGCAAAATAATAACTGATCAAAAAAACGATATTCAAAAGAAACAACAAACGCGTGCCGATACAACTCGATCGGCGCGCGTACAAAGGCCAAGCACCTACGTCAACGCGTTGTGTGTCTTGTTATGTCCCCATCAACTCCTTACAATCGTTTCTAAGTCCCTGTAGTGCGGACGCACTGGTAACACACGCACTACCCATGACAACATCCATCCAGCAAGCCAAACCAAAACGCGCCGACGTCAAGCGTACAACCTCTTTACAAAGGGATTGCCAATAATGAAATGTTTGCCTACTTCGCGCCGCAATTTTAAACACAGCTAAACGACGCAACCGTGCAAAACAAGTTAATAGTGATGACGCGATAAAAATTAAAAGTAATAATAAATACACGCTAGGCGATTATGATGTCATTATGAACGGACTTTGCAAGGAAAATTGAACACGATCAGTTTAAGTTCAAGTTCGGCAAACAGTCCGTTGTAAAGTTTCGCTGTATATATATATATATATATATATATATATATATATGTTGAAGTACGCGTACTGGATTTCCAATATAATGAAAAAAAGAGAGGGTATATGATGAAGGCGTTACCCTCTCTTTTTTTCATTATATATATATATATATATATATATATATATATATATATATATATATATATATATATATATATATATATATATATATATATATATATATATATTATATATATGTATATATATATATATATATATATATATATATATAAGGTCGAAATGCTGCGGAGCACTGTGGAAATGTGTAGGTCGAAAAGAGGTAGTAAAAAGTGCTTAAAAGTTTGCGGAAAACTCCACGACGTTTCGGGTATAAACCCTTCATCAGGTGGCAAAAACCAAACTGAACATCCAACAGTAACAATTGGACGCGACAAACATCAAATCCGAAGCGATCGCTGTAAAAACAGAACCGGACGAAAGTGACTGTCAGAAGACACAAGTGCGAAGGATGAAACACAAATCAAAAAAAGAAAAAGAGCGTCCTGGATGAAAAAAATGCACGTAAAAATCGAACATGGTCAGAAAAAAAAGAAAAACAGTAGACAAAAACTAGCTTCGGAAAAAAATATAAGTAAGGCCTACACAGTAAAAAACGAGCACGAACGGGAAAGTGTAAAAGGAGTAAAAACTGGTACAAAAAAGGGGTGAATATCACAAAAGGTCAATTCTAACGTTAAGCCCGTGTGGAGCGAGAGTACCTAGCCTCATGATCAGTCGGTTTTCAGCACTAAGGCGGTCACGATCGGAGCCTCGGCACATTAAAGCTGCCGTAACGGTTAAATGCTGTATTGAACAAGTTGAAGGGGGATTGAAATGTGCAGCCACCGGGTATCCATGGAGATTCTGTTTGATGGACCTAAGGTGCTCGGTGACTCGATCCGCGAGGTGGCGCTTGGTCTCTCCCACATACAACGAGTTACATCTCCCACAAGCTAAAATATAAACTACATTAGAGGAAATGCAGGAGAATCTTTGTTTGACAATGAAGCATTTGCCGTTGGGGCCTGAAATGTTGACGAAGTCGTGTTTGCCAACAACTGGGCATGTATTACACCTCGGACGTTTACAGGGAAAGGTACCAGGGGTGTCGTCGAAAGAATCGAGTGGGTGGGAAGCCCGAACTAAATGGTTGGCTAAATTTTTCTCAACTGTAAAAGCAGTGATGGGGGGTTCCGGGAAAACATCACGGGTTGAGGGGTCTTGTCGGAGCGACTCTACATTTTTGTAGATAGCGCGTAAAATAGGACGGACCGAAGGGTGATTTGAAATAACCAAAGGAATACGTAGATTTGAACCAGATTTGTTCTTTTTCTCCAAGGCTACCTCTCTGCTGGTTCCTTGAATTCTGCGCAGGGCATTTGAGAGGATTTTGGCAGGGTAATGGCGTTTTTCAAAAAAGGATAAAATTTCTTCAGAGGCAGTGGAAAAATCAGAATCCTCTGAACATATTCGCCTGGCTCGCAGGAGCTGGGAATAAGGGATAGATTTAGTGCAGGATTTGGGATGGTTGGAAGGGTACAATAGGTAGTTATGCGAGTCAGTTGGATTAAAGTGTAGGTTTGAGGTTATTGTACGGTTGCTAATGGACAGTTTAAGGTCGAGAAATACAACAGATGAGTCCGAGATAGAATGGGTAAATTTCAAAAAGGGGCAAAAGGAATTAACAAAGTCGATAAAGGTTTCTAAATCACGGCGGGATCCAGTGGCAACTCCTACAATGTCATCAATATACCTTTTGTAAAGTATAGGTCGGGGCCCGGTATACTGAGAAAACAGTTGTTCTTCAAAGTGACCCATGGTCAAACAGGCAACAGAAGGACCCATTTTGGTTCCCATAGCCACTCCTTTAACTTGGCGGAAAAAAACGCCCATTAAACTGAAAACAATTTTGTGTGAGAACAAGTTCCGCCAGACGTAGGAAGGTGTCAGTCGGTATTAGGGGATCACGCCGTTTGTCTAGGTAGTAACGGATAGCTGTTAAGGCAGCATCATGAGGAATAGACGTGTAGAGGCTGGCCACATCCATGGTGAATAAAAGACGTTCACCGCAATTTTCAGGAAACTCAAAGTCACGAATAAGTCTCAAGAAATGTGGTGTGTCTTGAACAAACGACGGCAAGGCTGATATTAAAGGGGAGAGCGCGGAATCTACATACTCAGAAATAAGAACAGTGGGGCAGCTGTGTGAAGAAACGATAGGTCTACCAGGGTTGTTTGCTTAGTGGATTTTGGGAAGTAGGTAAAAATTGGAAATCTGTGGGCAAGGGTGTAGTAGAGAAGTACCCTGCCAAAATCCTCTCAAATGCCCTGCGCAGAATTCAAGGAACCAGCAGAGAGGTAGCCTTGGAGAAAAAGAACAAATCTGGTTCAAATCTACGTATTCCTTTGGTTATTTCATATCACCCTTCGGTCCGTCCTATTTTACGCGCTATCTACAAAAATGTAGAGTCGCTCCGACAAGACCCCTCAACCCGTGATGTTTTCCCGGAACCCCCCATCACTGCTTTTACAGTTGAGAAAAATTTAGCCAACCATTTAGTTTGGGCTTCCCACCCACTCAATTCTTTCGACGACACCCCTGGTACCTTTCCCTGTAAACGTCCGAGGTGTAATACATGCCCAGTTGTTGGCAAACACGACTTCGTCAACATTTCAGGCCCCAACGGCAAATGCTTCATTGTCAAACAAAGATTCTCCTGCATTTCCTCTAATGTAGTTTATATTTTAGCTTGTGGGAGATGTAACTCGTTGTATGTGGGAGAGACCAAGCGCCGCCGCGCGGATCGAGTCACCGAGCACCTTAGGTCCATCAAACAGAATCTCCATGGATACCCGGTGGCTGCACATTTCAATCCCCCTTCAACTTGTTCAATACGGCATTTAACCGTTACGGCAGCTGTGATGTGCCGAGGCTCCGATCGTGACCGCCTTAGTGCTGAAAACCGACTGATCATGAGGCTTGGTACTCTCGCTGCACACGGGCTTAACGTTAGAATTGACCTTTTGTGATATTCACCCCTTTTTGTACCAGTTTTTACTCCTTTTACACTTTCCCGCTCGTGCTCGTTTTTTACTGTGTAGGCCTTACTTATATTTTTTTTCCGAAGCTAGTTTTTGTCTACTGTTTTTCTTTTTTTTCTGACCATGTTCGATTTTCACGTGCATTTTTTCATCCAGGACGCTCTTTTTCTTTTTTTGATTTGTGTTTCATCCTTCGCACTCATGTCTTCTGACAGTCACTTTCGTCCGGTTCTGTTTTTACAGCGATCGCTTCGGATTTGATGTTTGTCGTGTCCAACTGTTACTGTTGGTTGTTCAGTTTGGTTTTTGCCACCTGATGAAGGGTTTATACCCGAAACGTCGTGGAGTTTTCCGCAAACTTTTAAGCACTTTTTACTACCTCTTTTCGACCTATATATATATATATATATATATATATATATATATATATATATATATATATATATATATATATATATATATATATATATATACATATATATATATATAAATCAAATTGGTAAAGCTGGAAATATATATAATATATATATATATATATATATATTTAAGTAACCAGTAAGTAAAGTAGTAGAGTTTATAAAGTGAAGGCTGCTAATGTCAATTGTACGGCTACTTGGGTGGTTTATTGTATTTTCTGTCCAGAATGTGGGATGCAATATGTGGGGATGACAACAAATCTTACAGATCGTATGGCTAATCATCGCTGTTCCCTTAGGAACAGGATTAGGTTAGGGAGTGAGGGGGAGGGTAATGATTTCATGAAGGGTTGTTTTAGACTGTACTCTCATCTGTCGGATCACTCACCTAATAAGTTTAAGTTAATAATTTTACAATCCATGGCGCCCCCTCATTTTCCCCCGGATATGTCCGTTAGTTCTAGGAAACTTGTCTTGGATAAGGCACGCAGAAAACTTGGCTCTATTGAAAGATTATGGATGTGGAACAAACTGGGTACAATATGGCCTGATGGTCTTAACTCTAGTGATGGCTTTGACAGCCAGAACAGAAAGCCGAGGAGACGGCCCTCGCGTGGTCATACGAGTTTCGTTAATTCCCGTTTTCTCGCTCCTGGCCGGTGTTTCAGCTTTCTTTTCTGCTTTTTTTTTCTTGCTCGTAATGTGCAACGCTTCTGTTTATATAAGTGGTACCTTATTTAGTTCCGGTCTTTTCTATTCTTCTTTTATTCCTTGCTTTTTTGTCTATTTGTGTAGAGAGTGTTGGAGTCTTCTTGTCATGTTGGGTTGTTTTCTTGAGAAAGTAAAATTTGAAATAGATTCCTGAAACTACAAGTTGTCTTGTTTTTTCATTAATGGTTATATAATATAAATGGTAAATCGAACGTTGAATGAATAGGTCGAAAGAAGTGTTAAAGTTCGATTTTGAAATTAAAATTAGTCCCAAGCATTGGCATTAGCCCTAATGAACAAGGGAAATAAGAAATAAATTCAGAGAGAAAATTAAGTCACGACCAGGACTTGAACCCGGGTCTGTCGCGTACATGACGACCGCCTTAACCACTCGGTCATCCTGACCCTTGTGATTTTAGACGTAGACTAGGGTTCTTATACCTGCCGTCCTCAATTTTCTCTCCTGTTACCATGGTAAGTCCTCAAGCGGGGTAATTGAATATTCAGTAAGTATGGTAAGTCGAACGTTGAATGAGTAGGACGAAAGGAGTGTTAAAGTTCATTTGATAGATTGGAATGGGAGGTTTACTCACAAGTGTTTTCATTTTTTCAAATGTTATAAGGATTTTCACCAATGGATTTATTCTCTGTACTCGAATTTATCATCGTGTGTTCACAATAATGGCTGTTCCTCGTGCATTTCAATTTTTTTTTAACGAGTAAGACAGGTCGTTCAATTAGTCCATCCCTTTTCATTCTATGTGCCAAACTCCTATCTCTACCTGTCAACACTTCACCTTTGGTTAAACTTACAATTTTGAATCAGGAGACCAAAATTGTACAGTACGCAGATGACAGATGTATTTTTCTTGATGGTTCTTACTCTTCGCTGAAGGAAATCGTAGATATTTTTAATGGCTTCTGGGTGCCGACTGGCCTTAAAGTCAATCTTGAAAAATTTAATAATATCCCTTCAAGTCCTTTGAGGAGTCATGAAACACAATTTTCAATTGACAACAGGTCCTGTAACAGCTCGGTGGATCAACCATTGATTATGCAAGGATAATCTATTTAGCCCCAATTACCCTCCCAAATTTTACAGACTTTAAAGAATCTTTAACTTATGGTCACAACGAAACCTTACCCTTTTTGGGAGAGTAACTCTTGCCAAATCCTTTGCTAAACCGCAGTAGGCACCTCTTTCAAATTCTCCCAAATCCATCCCAGGATCTTATAAAGGAGTTAGAAACTTATAATTTGAATTTATTTGGTCAGGTAAAAGGGGCAAGGCTAAAAAACCAATCAGTTGCATCCCTTTCTGAGGGGGACTTACTGCCATTCAAATTTAACTTTCCTAGATTAATAGCTTCATGTATTCATGGGTTAAGGGATACTGTAATGAAACTAAAGGTTCATGGAAAACTTTTTTGATATGTATTTATATGTTTAGGCAAAATTCTTTCTATTCCAATGTAATTGTGAAATCAAAGAGAAAAGATCGGAAATGCCTTTGCTAAAGAATTCCGTTCTGCATGGGAATTTTTTGCATATAAAGTACCGTCAGAAAATTCTGGTTACAAAGTCGTTTGGGATAACAGTCGCACTAGAGTAAACATCAAGACAATATTCTACAATCACTTATATGCACATATTTCGATATATGTAAAGGATTTTTGATGATAACAATCAAATACTTCCTTAAAACTGTTTTGCCAGGTTAGTTATGTATTATGGAATTATTCATTCATGCTATTCCGGTCCACCAAAAGCAAGGGTTTATAAATGAAACAATTGATTTGGACCACTGTCAGGATAAGGGTATTTTAAAAGCCTCTGCCATGACCGATGTTATTAATAAGCAGATCATCTCTTCAGTACGCCTATGCATTCTTCCTCCTTCCTGTTCTAAATGGAATCAGAGTTTTACAGATATTGTCAACTGAAACACTGGAACACTATTTTTAATATTTTAGGATCCCCCTATTACCTCTGTGCGTGAAACCAAAATCCAATATTGTCAGTATAGATATACGTAGAAACATCCGCACTAATTCCCTCTTGCATCGTATGAACTTCACAGATAACCCCTTGCGGGAACCATGATGAAAAATTAGAACACCTATTTTGAGAGTGTGAGCTTTCATCAGACTTTATTATAGATGTTGAACAGGAGGCTTTAAAAAGACAGTCTTGATTCACCAAACGTGACATTTTTCTTCGGGTACTCATTTCTACTTAAACACCCCTGTAACTTTTGATAGTTTACATGAAGTACCATATTTTCGAAAAAGCTAAATAAAAGTCCCCTTTTTTGGACGAATTTGCACACAACTTTTATTACAGTTTATTACAGTTGCACACAGTTTCATTACAGAGTCGAAAAGTGTATTTCAGATTATAAGAGTTCTGGAAAAAGTTAAGCTATATGCTAGAATAATGAAGCTCTAAGGTGATGCCCCTTCTCTTTAACTAGTTGTTTTTTCGGAAACAAATTGCCATGCTTCCAGTGCTATTTTTTATGGTAATGTTTCTTAATGGAATGCATAACCAAGTACTGTTTATAATCGTGCGTCAATGTGTGAAACATTCGATATGAGTGCATGAGATCTGTTATTTTGTATTTAAATGTATCAGGCAACGCTAGTGTATATACATTATTTTTGTAATGTAAATAAACTGTATTTACTTCAAATAGAATATGAAAACGAGAAAACAATGAAGATGAAGCAAAAAGAAAAATAAAAGGAAGACTTCACCAGCACGGTTGAAATACTTTCTTCTTAAAAGCGGCAATCAGTGCCTGTTCTTACAATTTTGTTTTTACTTTTTTAATCCTTGACTACATTTGTCCATTTACTTAAAGTTAACAGAACATGAAAAGATCCATTATCGCCATCTTACGTCGTGTTTTTCTTACAGTATTTTTAAAGGCTATCCAGTTTTGCACCTGCGTGGTTTTTTTTTCACCCGAACAGATATTTTCATTCAACAGTAATAAACACGAAATCCTTGGAATCTTGAGGATATCTTTAAAGTTTCTATATTCTGGCAAAACACACAGTTCAGAATGGAAAACTGTGTGCTCGAACCAAAAGGTTTAGAATGTCCTGTCAAACTATGAATGCCGCTTAAGTATATATGAAAAATAAATTTAGCTACTGAGTATTCTTTTAAAATACACCAAGCAAGCAGCGTTTCGTCATCTTCTCTTATTAGTAAAAGCCCATTTCCTAACGGTAACCTCACTGTTAAAAATGTTTGTAGATATACAGGTAATCCTGTAGAATTTTCAAAATTCTTTCTGCATGTCGCATTAACGTATAACTTTCTGTGACTTTTACATATGTTGTTACAAAGTATATCAAACGGTCTAAGGAAAAATTTATATTTTGATTCCGGATGAAAATTTACAGATAATATTTGTTAAATTTTGCCTCAACAGAAATTTTACGTATTTCCAGGATAGCTTTCTGAAAAGTGTGTTTTGCATATTCAAATTAGAATTAAATCTAACGGGTTTAAACAAAACATTGAAAACACTTAACGAGTATACATATATTTGATTAAAGACATTTCAATAGTGCATTGTGTAATCTTGAAATAAGTGAAAACCAGTGGCGGATCCAGAGGGGGGATGGGGGGTATACATACCCCCCCCCCCAGCGGGATGGTAAAAAATTGCATAGATAGCCAGGCTAATTGTAACCTAGGCCTAATTACTTCTTAAAAGTACAGTGATAGTCGTTACATTATTTGATTACCGTATTTTTGTGTCATATTCTTCCATAAAATGAAAAATGTAAATTATAATGTGTCTATGTTCCGTATCATTTGGTAAATTCCCGTTTTGTCAACACATTGCGCAATGACGAATTCTAAATCCAGCGTTTTCCCCCAACGGCCGTTGTTAACGGTATTTGTGACATCGCATGCGTGTCTGTCACTACGTGGGGCTACTGTACGACTACTGTCGAATAATGGGCAATCGTTGATACGAAGGCTTGTAACGGGGATGTTGCAGAGTGTGTAGGCAATACGAGTTGAGATATGAATAAAGAGGTGAGAAGATTTAGTTCTGATTCAAGACGATTGGCGGTTTTATTCCGTTCGATTAACAGCCGGCAAAAAGAACTATTAAAATTTAACTATATTCAGATTGATGCAGGTGCTCGTCTTCCCAGGTCTGCTGCACCAGTGTGTGAGTGCGACCAAAACTTGCAGGCTCGGAGCTGTCATGTCTTGGGGAGATCGGAACACATGCAGTCCCCTGATTGGTTAAGGGTTGTGACGCACCAAATTAAATAACAATTAAGGAATGTGCTGATCTAAATGATAAATGAGGAGTCTGTAGAGGGTGAAATTGGCCACACCTTGAAAATATGGGAGACAGCATACACGTGGAACTAGGGCGGGGTAGTTTGTCACGTTCACCGGTAACACGTGGCGGGAAACAGGAAGGTCCCTGAGAATCTAGGACAAGAGGAAGGGAGAGTTGCTCGTAAATAACAAGATGACGTTCATGTTAAAGATCAAGGAGGGTACACCGTACTACATGACACTACCTACAGTTTACACATTACATAGCCTAAAATCGTGTGACGGTAACAGAGTACACCCGGTATTAAATTCACATTGACCGTATAGTCCGTTGAAGTAATGATTACCCACACTTCTAAGACCATGTTGTGAAAGCTTGGGAGTTTCATAGTGGCTTAAAATATTGAAACATTTAGCACCATGTTGAATCTCGCCCCCACCCTTTTCTTAGACACCCAGGCGGGGCATGGGGCTCTGAAATGAAGAATTCGGAAATTTGCCAATTGTGAGACCAGTCTACTCTGTGGTTTTGGCAACTCAAGAAATTACGAAATTCCCAATCTATTTTCTCTAATAAAAGCTCCATATTCGTCATTATTTTATTCAAGACAGCAATATTTTTAGGGCGCTTCGCGCGCCGCAAATTGCAATTCCTTAGAAAAAGTGCTCGCTCATACCTTTACTTTGGTAAACTTTTCGGAGCTCTGGGTGTGACAAAATCGGAAATTTGCTACACCTGTGACACCAGATCACCAAGTGACACCGTTAACTATATACAGTGCTATTTTTATAAATTTTCTTTCAGAAAATTCCATATTTTCTCCAATAAAAGCTCAAAAAAAATTTGTCGGAGAGCCTCATTACGTAGGCGTTGGATAACATTATGTAGCAACAACGATCTTTGGTCGCCGCCCAACCTCAGATTTGCCGATAGAAAATGCAAATTCTTCAGTACTTCCCAAACTGTTCAAATTTCCTTGCAGGAAACCCAGCATCCAATCTCTTCTGTAACACAAGCTCCATATTTTCAAATATTTGAAATTGACGAAAATTTCAGCGCGCTCCGAGCTCTGCAAATTACGCCCTTCAGTTGGTACAGTGGTAAACACACTTATAAAATATGGTAAAATTTGGGTACATGCCTACCACCCTCATTATCCATTTCCTGAATTCTTATAGGCACCAGAAACTAAACAACATACATACCTATATGATGATGCTTGGCTCAGTGTACATTTGATACCCATCTACATACAGACCCCCCCCCCCCACCACCACTGAAAATTTCTGGATCCGCCACTGGTGAAGACCTTAAAGAAGTCCTTTGAATAAAAATTTAGTGAAGGTAGGATGGCCAAAATTTGAACTGTGAAGTGGCCCTTCGAAAAGATTTTAACGAATTAGATCTGTAACGAAAGATACTATTTGCTTAAAAGGAAATTTCTGGAAACTCTACAGACAGAAAAATTCTGCAAAAACACAAAGTCCTGCACACTGTAAATTTAACGTAGGTTTTCTGTCATTTGTAATAACGGAAATTTCGTGGAAAATATGCTGCCAGGAAAAACCTGTTAAAAAATAACTTTTTACACTTGTCTCAAGAGAAACAGTGTCAAGGTTAATAGAGGACACAGCTGTCTATACCTATTATGTACAATTATTTAACAGATATTCAAGCATTGTTACACTAGATCGCGGTGAACCGTAAGTGGCGAAGAACAAAACTCACTATAGGTGCAACTACAATTCATTGAATTGTTCAACAACTACAATGGTCCCGGTTCTGTTCAACCCTAATACTGTACTTCGCCTGCTGAATGCAAAGTGATTTCACACAATAACAATCATGTCCACCCACTGCAACCTTCCATTGGAACTATAGCGTATGTAGGTCACTATTAACCATGTCCAATATACCAAGTCGGTTTAGTTCTCTTGCTGCATAAGCTATACAACGTACTTTTACACAACATGCAAGCTGCTGATACTGAAATTTGAATAAATCGTGCAGTTACCCTTCAGCAAGGAAAATTCCTTAAAGCACTGAGTAGTCAGTTGCATAACAGTTAAATACTGTTACTTTGTTTGGGTTGAATAAGCCCCTATTCCCTCACATGCCAGTTGTACACTTGACAAAAAACACACAACACACATACACACACACACACATACACAAATATCCTATGTAAACCTTAAAATGTCAAAACTGCCCTTGAATGGTTCAGATCCTACATAGACGGATACAAGCCTTAGGCCAAGTTTGGGAGCGTACGTTGTTACTATAACCGTACTTGCGATTATGCATGGCATAATAGTAAAGAGCCGGAGTAATTAAGCGAAAGGTCCAGCTACCGTCTTAACCCTTACATACAGTTTCATGCCATATCCAAAACTATTCTCTAGCTAATACTTATTTTGTAGCTTAGACAACAGACGTGGCACTGAACTTATGCCCAAATTGCTTGGAGTTAATTTTGTCTTTCTTTCTTCTTATTGTCGTTTTTTGTTGTCGTCTTCACTTAACTCATTTGAAATTTTGAGCATTATGTTTCGCCAATCACAAAGATGGCGAGACGTTTCTCTGACTAAAGAACTGCATAGACTGATAGAGACCAGTGCCTTTGAACTGCATTATGGGAAACAGATGGTCTTTCTCAAATTATAAGAATATAAATTGAACTTGAAAATAGAAATTGTTGGTGATAATATAAACCTCATCAAGGTATGCGCCATACATACATAAAATTTGGTACTAATAAGTTATTATATGGTGCCAAAAAGTGATTTTTGTGTCGTTGTCTGAAATGGACTTTTAAAGAACTTGCATCGAACGAAGCAAAACAAAGTGAATGAAAAAATGTGTGAACATACAGGTTTAACCTTTTTTTTTTTGCATTTTGCCGGTGTTGGAACCGAAAAGAAAACGTAAAAACAGGCACAGTGAGTCATATTGATAGTGCTAGTAAGGTCATTTCTATATGAAATGATCTCTCTGTACGGTTCTCCAACATGTTCATTGCCGTAGCATATAGTTATGGTAGTGTTAGATCCTGTGTGGTCGACCACCGTTATTTTAAACAAACTGAACTATAGTACTACTATAGTAAGGGGTTGCTAGTTAGGAGAATGATAACGTTACGGGTAAGATAAAAACGGGTATCGTACTGCATTGCATATAATATGCCAAAAAAGGCCCAATAATCCAACAAGGGAGGGGGGTAGTGAATGTATGAGGTTTCATTGACCCAATTCCTTTACAGCGACAAGTTGATCTGTAGTAGCTCAACATGTTTACGTCTGCTCTATTGCAACAACTTGCCAGTGGGTGAATCAAAGGGATTTTGTCTGCTGCTATGATCAGAACAATTTATTCAAGCCACGAGAACACTTAATGCTACTAGCTGACTAGTTTGGGAGTACAAGGGACTGTATGATTTATAATTGATAGTAAGTCCACGACTTTTCGTCTGCATTTTTTAAAGCAGTTTGACTTTCGTAGCCCATTACTTTTTCTACTGACCCCCAAGGACCCCTTTCTCTTCCGCGGACCCCCAGAAAATCTTCACAGACCCCCTGTGTGTCCGTAAACCCTGGTTTAGAATCATGGTCTAGGGCATTTATTTAAAAGGACTGAATGCTTAAAGCATGACCACACTTAGTGTGTTTTTCAGCTCCAAAGGGTTCAGCCAAGGACAGGTTACTAAGGCAACTGTTAGCTCGCTTTAGCCCCATAAAGTTTTCCTTCACCTACCACCAAAAGAAATTTCGTGAATTGTTAAATCAGGTTTTGATGAAGACGGATTTTCTCGGAAAATACTCTTTTCCGCTTTTAGCCCTTACCCCAGCCAAAATGTCCGTAAGATTGAACCCGAGTCAGTCATTGTTCAAAAGACAAAACTTCATTTCGTATAAGAAGGCCCTCTATGAAATACTGGATTGCAAATAAACACGAAAAATAACAGGAAGTCTATGCTCAATGCCGTAATAAATGCAACTTGTATGAACTTACCCAGGATACGGGCTATCGCATAAGGGAGAATGAAAAGTAGTCCTGCCGACGCGTAAGAAAAACCATCACTGTTTGAGATGCTGTCAAGTAGTACTCCACCAAACTTAATACTCCCACTCAAAAAGAAAGTTAGAAGAAATCTAGCTAAGAAAGCCGAACATCTTCTTCTTACAAGTTTTGAAGCCATACGTCACGCTTGGTACCAAACTTATTACTGATATTGAAAGAGGGAAACGGTAAGGCTTTATTATGACGGTATGCGAAACTTGCCATGCAAAATGTCGATACTACGGAAGCCGAAAATTGTGCGATGCTTTGGAGATAACGCTTTATCCAATGTTTGACAAGGACAACTTGGAAAATCAATTTTTCTGTACCGTGTTATGCAGGCTAATGGTTTGGGCAAACCAAAGTTAATCAGCGCTATTTATTTCATTGACTATACTATGGGGTATATTGGCTACCCGATCCGTATTTTGAAGTTTGACGTACGTCAAATGGCTGCAGTAGCACAAGTGCATTTCCAGATCACCCAAAGAGAAATTCGTGCGCATATGGTATATACCGAAAGGGATTTGATGTGCGTCAATGTACCGGCGTGTGAAGGAGGCAGTGGGTCATGAACACCCCCATTAATAGGGGAGAAAAATGAGAGAGGGAGAAAAAGGAGGAGGAGGAAGAAGGAAAGAAGAGGGAAGATAGTGAAAAGAAGGAACATGATGAAAAAGGAGAAGAAAAGAAAAGTAATGAAAATGGGAGTGAGTAGGGTGGAGACAAACTCCCCTCCGACCACCCTATCCTCAACATATTGATGGATAAATCAATATAACTTAGGGCTGAAGTATTGATGTAGCTAGCTTTCAGCGGGAATGAGTGACGACATACTACCAACTGAAACAATACTATTTGTACACCTTCGCGTAGACCACGGAAATTCCTGGGCACAGGCCTTAGAATGTATCCTGATAAATATTTTTCCTATAACGGAAACTGAGGAAAAATAATAATTAAATAGCAATGTAGATGTCCTAGAGAGTATGGTGAGACAGACGCAAAGCCCCTGGGAGGGGGTAAAGGTCTAAGGTACAGCTCCCATTAGCTTTTTTCTTATGTTTATGTTTACAATATTGCTAGTATTTTTCAACCGTTTTTAACGGTAAAAGGCCTGGGACGTGCTTTTTCCAGCGATTGGGGCCGGAAGCATTTGGATCAAAATTTTCTTGCATTCGGCGCATACCCAATGATTTGCCAGGAATAGGTGCATATTTGATTTTAATGCCGTTATTCTTAGAAAAAACTCGATAAAGTACATAAAAATGGGCCTCCTTAAGCATTACAAATATCGCACAAATTATGCACTAAATCACGTATTTCAACATTAAAAAACTAGAAAGCTTCACATCGTGGGAGAGGTGAACACTTCTCTCTCACGCGCCCCCCCCCCTTGCGCGCAAGCGCTCTCGGGCTCGTTCGCTTCGCTCCCTAGCTGGCACTAGTTTTGGCTCAGCTATGAAAAAAGGCCTAGACATGCCCTTACGTCAATGTTTTTGGGCGGATTGCAGATATATGGAAAACCAAACAAGTCCAAGCGGTTGTAAGGTCTGTTTGGTAATGAGATGCGAGTGACCATCAGTCCAGTTGTCTTCGGGTGCCTGTTTTCAGGCTGTTTGAGCTCTGTTTTGGCGTCTGTTGTTTCGTTGATATGTAATTGTTACGTTTTGGGGTACTTGGTAACTTGCGAAATCTTTTTGTTCGTTTTTGAGCACGTAAAAAGCATACACGCAACTCATCACCAGTATTGATGACTTTTATACAACCCTACTCTATCGAGAATGCCCTTAGTATTCTTTGTGTCACGTAGATAAAAACGTTTGTGTTATTGAACTCATCATTGGCAGCGATTACATTACACCAGAAGGTTCATTTTATCGTTCTCTTGATCTGTCTGACCCCAATGCTGATGATATCCCACATATCATCTCTTCAGTTTGTTCGATTTACGATTTCGTCAGATGTTGGCCAATCGCTCTTACCAAGGCTATGAACAGTTCCAAGTGATTATGAGTTACTGAGTTTGACCTATTTGATGAATCGTTCCTCCAAAAAGAATTAGTGAATGTGTTTGTCAATTCTCACTTTTAGATGTTCAATTTCGTTTTTTGCCACCTGGTGAAGGGTTTAAACCCCAAACGCCGCTCAGAATTGCTGGAGTATGAAGCTAAGAATCCTAATTCCCGCATACCCATGGTGTTTGATTTTGTATTACCACCCTGACGTTGAAATTCTTTCAAAAAACGTACGCAATTGACTTCAAAATTTTAAGTAACGATGAAACACTTAACAATCATTTTTTCCAGCCACCCCTCTATGCTAAAAACCAGGGGCCGTATACACCTTAAGTGTATTTTTTAAGTATTTCCTTAAGAACTTTCTTAAGTGATCATCCTTAACCTAAGTGGTATGCTCAAAGCATCTTAAGATGACAATTTCCCCAAATATTTGCTTAACTTAAAGGTACCTCATCGAATCTCGTAAGTGTAAATTTTTTTCCTTAAGTGACCGTATAACACAGAGGGATTCATTTGAAGCGTAGACGTATTCAAAGCAAGCTGCGTATTAACAATATTCCTCCATGGCTCACTTAACCGCCGTTTACCGTCAAGTGGAAGAAGTGGAAAGGGCCCGCAGACCAAGAATATTTCGGGACCGTGAAAATCCTTTGGAATTTTACCAAGATCAAGAGATTTACCAGCGATTTCGTTCTGATAGAGCTGGAATACTTTTCTTAAAGAGCCCATGAAATGACTTAGTAACAGTGATTTGGGGTCATCTCTGACACTACCTCTCAACCAAAATAGCATTTTTTTTTCAAAAAATCCCACCCCACAAAAGAGAAATGCTCAAGTGAAATTGTATCCCTTCCAGCACAACAGCTGAAAAATGTAAAAGTGCATTGAACCAAGAATGACATCATCACAGGAACCCATCTTCACAGTGCGTGTACTATAGTGCACTTGCAGTATACCATGCTCTGTTGATGTTACACAATCTTGCATGTAGGCTGTAGATGGCCTAAAATGATTGCTATAAACAACAAATTATCATCACAAAGCCTAAACCTATGTTTGCTTCTCAAAACCAGTGAAAAGGGGGTTTTAACAAATGGAGTTTTGTGACTTCTCAATATTCCTTGAGCCAACTAGCAGGGAAAATTGTTTGGTATATAATACATGGTACAAGTGTTTGGAAGTTGGAAGTTTATACACACAGAAAAATACCTCAGGCTCCTGGGGGATGTAATTGCATCCATTTGTTTTCCAGTGTTATGTAACTATTATTTTTATTGGGGAGGAAGCAGTGACTCTCTCATTACACACAGTGGCGGAGCTGCCATATGGTCAGGGTGCGGTCGCCCCCCCCCCCCCGACGGACCAAAATCGTCTGTCGGCGCCCTTTTTGGGTTTTTAACATACTTTACTCTTGCACCATTATTAGCAAAAGACATAATTTTACAGCGTTATTTTAAAGTCCAGATAGCAAAATGCTCAAACAGCTACCAGTAACTGAACTGTCTGCACTTTATTCTGATGAAAAGGGTCATCTTCTGTAATATAGGGATTGGTTTTGCCGAAACGTTTCTCCATGCTTTATACGCACTAATGAATGATGTCGCTGCACTAAATTAACTGCTTCCACACCAAGCGTGATCATAGGCTTACAAAATACACAGACTGTCATTAAATTCACCCCCCGGCCAATAAAAGATGTTGCAAAGGGCGCAACAATAATTGTAGAGAAAATAACCCCCTTGTGTCGGGGATAACTTCAACATAGACAATAAAAAAGTTTATAAAGATACCAAAACAGCTTCCAAAACATTTTTCAAAATCATTTGAAGAGAACTGTCAGGTTAAAGTAAAATAAAACTTATTTTAGTGGTAATGTTTTTAAGAGTTTAAATGAGCAGTTTTCATTTTGCTTTTCTTCAAGTGACCATTCTCATGATAAATGACTATTTTTGACACTGCACGATATTCACATGAAAATGCTTTTTTCTGTACTTTTGTGGCCTCAAAAGCCAGAAAATTGCCTAGGTTTACGCTACTTTTATTTATTATGAACTCGGTATTTAGGAGCCAAGCAGACCTACTGTCTGGGATACGATACTTCTTTCAAGTTACTTACGTAATGGCTATTTCAGAGTGGTCACATGATGCAAATGACGTCAGTTAATGTTTCTTCGTGTACTTATCTTGATTTCCAGATGCCAAAAATGTACACCTAACGGTGATTAATTTCCATAACGTTTTCCCCTTGTAAGATTGCTAGGTATTTACTAGGAATGTTAAAGAGAGGGATAGAAACATGGACGTCCGTAGGTAGACGCAAGGGGGAAACTTGCCGTCAACTAGAAAATAAAAAAAACTGAAAAAAAACGAAGAAAACATAAAGAAAAGACGAAGAACATCAACATTCCTTAACAGTTCACTCAGTGTTTTCCCCTATTTATATGTAATAAAAAGGCTTTAGAAATGCCATTTCGAGCGATCTGAGGTGCATTTGGGGCCAAAATTTCTTGCGCTCCGCGCCAACGCAAGGTGGCGCGGAGCTTTTCCCTCCTTAAAGAATTTGCCCCCCCCCCCCGGATTTTCTTCTGCGAAGGTCCATGAATAGAAAATTTAAACATGTTTTGGTAGAAAAACTTGATGAGGAGAAATGGCAAAGTAGTCTTCTACGGAAAATCAAATGGAAAGTCTGAAAAGCCTTGGCTTCGATGATGCTGAGGCTCAGGGCCGGGTATTTACTTCTTCAAAGAGCCCCTGCAGACCATTTTCGCCCCCTCTGACCGAAATCCCTAGCTCCGCCACTGATTACACAGGCCCATATGCAATACTGTATACCATTCTGCACAGTGGTTCTGTACCAACAGGTTCTGTGTTGTATTGGATGCATGTGCTAATGCTGCAATTTGACTTGGTTCAAAGAAAAGGAACAGTTAATATAGTGGGAAAGGAGACTAACTGATATTTTGGTTATTTAAGGAAGTATTCCATTTTTTTATCAGAAGTTGGCAGGAAGCTACTATTTCAACCGATTTTGAAGTCTATGCTAGTACAAGATCCTTTGGTTGATTTCTACATTAATGTTTGTGACAAATTTTACTTGGAAGGCATGTCTTTCAAAGGAATCCGGGTGAGATATCAGTCTTCTTATTCAACAATCTGAATGAATGTGAGTTGAAATATTTTCTTTTTCTGGTTGGACGAATTGCTGTCTAGTAATAGATCGACTAGATTGCTGGAACCAAACATTCAAACTGATAGGCCTAACATGATGAATGGGACAGCTTTAGTGAATAATGATAAAATTCCTCTTTTGAGGAATTGGGAGTGAGAATTTCAAATTTTGATTGATATATATTTGGCTTTATACTGGGACATTCTTCAGATATATAATTCAGAAATTATTTGACCAGTACCGGTCTCATGCTAGGCAATGTGTGAGCAAAATGTTACTTAAACATAGCATTATAATACACACACTGTGAAGTTGGGTTCCTGTGATGATGTCATTTTTGGTTCAATGCACTTTTACATCTTTTACATTTTTCAGCTGGTTTGCTGAAAGGGGTACCATTTCACTTGAGAATTTCTCTTTTGTGGGGCAGAATTTTTTAAAGTAAATGCTTTTTTGGTGATAGATAGTGTCAGAGAATGACTCCAAATCGTTGTCACTGAGTCATTTCATGGGCTCTTTAACGGATCTTCTGGCTGAAGATATTGAACCACCAAATACCTGAAGCCACGCAGTTCCTTCCGTACCACAGATCTTCATTTCTCTAAGGTTCTATGCAAGTGGGAGCTTTCAACAGGTTGCTGCCGATACAATTAGAATACATCATAGTACTACTTGTCGAATCATTTACAGGGTTACAAATGCTCTTCTAAGACATATTAAGGAATTTGTAAGATTTCCAGCGAACAATGAACTCCCAACTGTTAAGGCTGCCTTCTGTAAAATAACCAATTTCCCAAACGTTATAGGAGCAGTTGACGGAACACATGGGAAAATCATTGCACCAAATCAGTATGAGGCAGATTATGTCAACAGAAAGAATTTCCGATAAAAGGTTATTTTTTTTATGTAATAGGTTACCATAATAACAGTCTGCTTAATCTTATTAAAGATGGTATGTCGTCTCACCACAGTGCAATAAAAAAATTATACCGGATTTTCGATGACGTAACAGCATACGTTTCTCTTGACTTTGATTGCGAACCGATTCTATACCTTAGGCCTATTGATGAAATGCAACCATAGCAAAAGCGTATGGAAAACGTTCCCATTATCGACCGTGTATGGTTTCAGTTCGCAATAGAAGTTAAGACAATGGTGTGCCGTGACGTCATCCAGAATCTGGCATAGTTTTTACAGCAATTTCATGAGACGACATATCATCGTTGGCCTGACACATTGTTACCGCAGGCTCCGCAAAAGGATTGATCCCAATTACCAACTTTCAATCGGGAACGCCTCGAAAACTAAGAACACAAAATATGTGCCACACTCTCTTGAAATGACCTTAAAGGAAGGGTTTAATGTCATAACAGGATTTGGTATGTTAGAGGCGTACTTATTCTGAGCATTTTGGTGAAATTTGCATTGAAATGCGATGTGTAGCTCTCAAGATATGAACATATAAAGTCTTTACATTTTCAACAAAATGTGAACTTGAAGCAAGCCGATATGACATCACATCCCCACATTAATGGGCAGGTTTTTGTTTTTCTTTAAAATTTATAAAACAAAGGGAAACAAAGCATTCCTTGTCAATGTGAGGAAGTAATATAAGCTCTGCTGACCTCAAACTCACTTTTGAAGACAAATCTACTGACTTCATTCACTGATATCTCAAGAAATACATGTCTGATTTGAATGAAGCTTTCACCACACTGTGTAAATTTTGTTCCTCTTACATATATGACCCTTTAATGTTTTGTCAATATAAGTACAACTGCAGTAAAATAATTATACAGGCTTGTTTGCCCGATCAAACGCAAATGTAATGATATCAAAGTCAGTATTTCTTATGCTAATATCTTTAGGCCCACCACGTTCGAGTTACAGCTGTGTATAGGTACAGGAAGTTCTACTACACATAGTAATGCGACTGTTGCCTGCACCTACGTTGTAATCCCCAACTGGGCCTTTCTTGTTGTTGTTGCTTCCACAGCTTTGGTTTCTTCTGCTTTAATACTTCTATTTCTAAGGATAATTTTTCGATTTCCAACTTCAGCCTCTTTTGCTCAAGCTCAAGCTTTTCTTTTTCAGCCTGGAGTACCTCCTTGCGGAGGATGTGAATTTCCAGTGCTGTATCAAAGGTATTCGCTCGTTTACGCTTCAGGGGAGCTGGAACAAGTGCATCAGTTGGAGTAGGACATCGATTTGATGTTGGAGTCGAAATAGGGCAGCCAGTTCAAGATGTACTAGGGCTTATTCGGGGGGCCTTAAAGAGAAATGGAATATTTTTTGTTACGTTAGAATTTACTAATAAGTGATGCCTAACTGATTTTACATGTCCTGCTTGAATCAATGAGCAACAGAGTACACTTTCGAAATTTAACTGTGGAACACTTTTCTGTTACAAAAATATAGTGAAGATTTCCCAGAGTTAAAACGATAAATGATTACAGTTTTCTTTCTTTTCACATGTCGCAAGTAGGAAAGTTTGTACATAGTAAAAGGTAATATGCAATGGAACAGCTTTCAAATAGTCAGGTTCGTTTTGTCGAAAGTAAAGTCTATGTTGTATATATAAACTGTACAAGACAAGCTGTATGATGCATTCAAAGGCTTTAAGGAAGCTCTCAAAAATAATGTTCAACATATGTCTTTGATAGCACATATGCATTGGCGTTGGCAGAACTAGTAAGTGATATTGATGTCCGGCGACCACATAAAAACAATATTTACATGTTTAACAATCGTACTATTTAAATATGATGTTGTTTTAAGCAGAACCGACTCATACCATGACAGTTTTTCATCAGAATCAGCTGGAATTACTAAGCTGTTTTTCGACTTCCTCATCATCATTTGCTGGTTGTGTTGCAGGAACCGCTTCTAATCCAGACTCGATAGCAATTTCTAGTCCTCCCAATGATGGAGAGTCTTCCCCGAAAACCTCCCATATTTTTCTAGTGAGAGCAGGCAGTTCACGTGGTGGCGGACCACCTCCTGAAGTGAAAGCCAATATTTTCATGTCTCCAACCAAATGTATTTTACATTTGCTGTTCTGTTAAAGGAAGGGTTCAGGCCAAAATCTGATTTTGGTATGTGGAAGAGGTACTTAATCTACTCTGATAAAATTGCCATTCAAATCGGACATGTATTTCTCGATTGAAGTTACAAGATTTGTGTTCCAAAGTGAATTTTTAGGGCAGCAGAGGTTATTCCACTTCCTCACATTGACAGGGAATGCTTTGTTTGATCATGTTTTTCAGTCTGTTGTGTGGACCTTGAAGTTGATAGAGTTGGTACCGCCCGGTGGGGCATTATAAGTTTGTGAATTCCTCATGTTACTTATTTTCGGGCACAGGGTGGGAAATACAAAGCGCCCCTGTTAGATACTTAGATAGTACTTGCAGACAACACTTTCTAAGTATCTAACATTGGCTTCAGTGTCAGGGGTGGCACTAGGATTTGCCCGTCAGGGGGGCCAGCTTTTCAAAGCCCCGACAAAAGAGATGAGTTAGTCCCGGTAAAACGTGATTTTGCAGAATTTGACGTGCGCGTAGCGCGCCGAAATTTTGGCTTTTTTAAGAAATACTTCAAATGTGGAGTTTATTTTGAAGGGAAACTTTAAAAAATTTTGAGAGAAATTTGGATTTTATAAAGATCATTAAAAAGTTGGGATGCTTATTGAAAAACCTGTCCTTAATATGGGCAAAATCAAAAACTTTATATAGGCGACAGCTGAAATTCTTTTGGAGTTACATATTTAATCGTACTAGGCCTACGTACTAAGGCTTCAAGAGGAGACCATTAGTTCGCTCAAAAAGTTTTTCCCCTTTTGTGAACGAAGGTTTGAAAATTAGGAGCTTACTTTATTGTAGAAATTTTGGAATTTAATGAAAGAAAATTTGGTTTTTCGGTAACATTATAATGAAATAAGAGCGAAATTACTTAGAATGTTGGGGCCATTCACAGAATTGGCTTGAGAAAATTGTAATTTTATGACAAATTTGGGGGTTTTATGGAAGAGTCTTTCATTCTTATAGAAAAAGTAAGTTGGGGTGATTTGTAGTTTGTACCGAACATCATCATGCAGATTAAGGCCCTCGTACCATATTGGAAAATTTTTCCCGCGGAAAAAGTTTGGCTTTCCATATGTTTATAGTTTTATATTTTATGTATTGGCATAGGCGTACTTCAACGTTTCAGTTTGGGAGGGGGCAGAATTGTCTTTTTTGTCCGAAAAATGTTATCCTGCTCGAATGTCTGTCTAAGTGGAGCGCACAGAAAATTTCGAAAATTGAGTACCCGAGAGAGCAGGAAATGACATTTCTCGGGCTCGTAACTAAAACAAAGCAGTCATTATTTTGAGCTTTTTTTGCGGAATAAAATTTTCACTTCATAATACTGCCCCAAAACGAAGAATAGTTTGCAGGCATGCATTTTTTCTGTTCAGCAATCTGTTCGACCAAAACACTTCCAAGCGGAGCGCCACTACCAGTTGCCGCGGAGTGTACAGAAAATTGCCAAAAAAAATCTGACCCCTCAGACAGCTGAAAATGGCATTTCCCAGACCTATAACTAGAAATGAAGCAGTCGTTATTGTGAACTTTCATTTGAAATAAAATTTTCACTTCAATAGGAAAAAACCCAACTTGCTAAGTGATCAGAAAATTGCCAGATAAAAGGTACTGCTACAATTAGGGGTAATGGTCCTGCGGAGGAACTATGCCACGGATTTGAAATCATACTGTTTTTGACTCTGTTACGAATCTAATTCGTTTTATTCAATTGCAAGATCCACTGAAAAAGATGAAATTTCCTACGTGGCTACCTGAACAAAAGAAAATGATTTTACTTCAAACAGTGGCGTAGCCAGGATGGGATTTATGGATGGGACCTAGGTAACAAGTGGGGGGGGGTCTGGTACCTCCGAGGGTCAGACACGGCAAGACTATCTAAGCGGAGCGCCGCCATCGGATGGCACGGAGCGTAGTAGAAAATTTTGGGCTTTTAAACCCTCCAGATGAACGGAAACGGCACTTCCCTCGTGATGTACTCAGCCGCAAATGCGGCAATATTTGAATGGATTTCAGCTTACCTAAGGCAGTACCTTACCCTTTAACAGGAAAACCAACAGTAGTTGTGTCCCCCTCCGAGAAACTTTCTTTATGTTAGATTTCCTAGGTGCAAAATGGTGCAATGTTTGGCACAACTTTGAACTGATTATAGGACTAAGTTTTAGGATTTTCCCTTTTTGGGAAGCATGAAAAATTTAAAAATATTTTTAGTTTAGAGATTTTACAAGAGACATACATACTACCAAAGAAGCAATGTGCAAAATGGTGCAGTATTTGTTCATCGGTACATTACGTAGTCAAAATTAAAATACTACGAATAAATCTCTTAAAATTATTGAGCCGCAAAGCAGAAGTATGGATCGTGTGGGAAACACATGAAATCAGGACCTTGTGGACACTTTACAAATCCCCCGGACGCCAGTGCCAACTAGTAAAAAGAGGACTTGTCGGAAAAAAATCGTCCTATAGTGGCACTTGTCATGGGCAGGAGTGAGGCACGACATAGGCCTACTTGTTAAGGATGGAGGGAAGAATTATCCGAAGGCAGCACCCTACCCTTACCTGCTTACGGTATATTTTGTGTATGATAAAGTATAGGGATGGTCGTGTAAGGGTTGTCTCCAGTGTGCGATCGCCTTATTTTCAGTAAATCAATCAGCCATCCGAAAGGCAGAAAGGGTCTTAACCTAACAAAGTCACATTAAAGTTTGTCGTCGAGACTTCCGTTTCATCTTCGAAGTGAAATGCAGTAAACGACAGTGCAGATAACAAACGGTATAATTTAGTGAAAGAAGGCATTTTGAAGTTATTACTTGATTTTATATTTGCGCACAAAATGTGTTTTACACATTCATCCATATTTTTTTTTATAATTTTTTACACAGTTTATTTATTTACTGTTTTGAAGGAAATACTTCAAAGTTTATTTTTCAATTACTTTATCAGGACGCAAAAAATGGGGGGGGGGGGGCGCTGAAGAAAATCTGGGGGTCTAAGTCCCCCCCCCCCCCCCGTGGCTACGCCACTGACTTCAAACGTATTGAAAATTTGTCACGTTACAAGGTGGCTTCAAATAAATTTTCAGTCAGACTTATGCAGAGACATTTTCAAACAAACTGTTTATCATTATGTGCAGTTGAAAACATGGCTGATTTTCATTACCGTTGTTAGAATTCGGTTGTCGAGGCAGGCTAGATGGCAGACCATTGGACACTGCATGCACATGAACAACCCCCCGTCCGATTTTGTGAGGATATTTCGGAATTTTGAGTTTCCTTGAAGAATCTGGTCTTTTAGTAAGCAAAATAGAGAAGATCGTCCCGGTGACTATAAATTTATCAGGCCCTCACCTTTTATCGTGGGTCGGTAGATGAAAGCTCCCTGACGAAACGGGATTTTTTTTCATCAACAAGGGAGGGCAGTCTTCGCCGAGGAGGCATTGCATTGCGCGCACGGATTGAAGATGGGATAAGGCGGTGTTTATCACTTCTGCACAGCAGAGCTAGTAAGAGGTGATTAAAACAGGTTCAGATACGTATTAAAATAGCGTTACAAAAGACAAAAGTTCATGAAGGAGAAGAAGGAAACAGTTCATGATCCTCCATTCAGTAACTTAGTTTCTCTTTTCTTAGGCTGCCCAGAAAAAATTTCAGTCCTTCCCCCACGGGAGAAGATAGGACAAGGTACATGGAATAAGCTACAGCAGAGCTACAAAGAAGTGATTGAAAATCGATTCCGATATGTATTGAAATCGCATTTTAAAAAGAAATATATTTTCAAGATCGCCCATCCAGTAACTTAAGTTCTTGTATTTTTTTAATTTTTTTTATTTTTTAGGCCTCCCGAAAACGACGACCTTCCCAGACGGGGGCCAGTGTTCTCCGACGGGGGGGGGCATGGCCCCTTGGCTTCCCGCTGGCGCAGATTAAAAAACACCTTTTCACACAAAAACGACAATTAAAACATAACCCACTGCACAAAATCTTACTTGAGGTCCCTCCTCCTTATATAATGGACGAATTAAGAAAGAATTTTCATATAAACTCAAATACGTGGAATACGTGTTGTAGGTGCGGTATTTGTGTGTTTATCCCGACGATTTGGACGATGTGCACTTGTGCATTACTCACAAAACGAATTTCTGAACTGGCTTATACGGGGAAAATACTCTCACAGTTACCCTTCCCTTATTGGTATCATGTTGTCAACGTGGCTAGGTCCTCAGTTCGGATCTCTGATGACTCCAAGTAACCTTTTGCCTGCATCAATATAATGATAGGATTCATCTTTGAAATATGGGCGATGAACATATATACTCTATTAACAAGTTAATACCGTTCTGATCTCTGGTGACCCCGACCCATTAACAAAATAATGGATGTTTCTACTAAATATGAGAAATGCACTTACTAAGTAGTAGACCCCTCACTGTTACCCTACTTGATATATCATGGTACAAAGTTTTGACCTTTTGACCACCAGTGACTCAATAAAACCCTTGATCTACGCCCAGAAAATAGAGGATTTTCTCTTCTAATTTCTTGCAATGTAGATGTCATGTACTAAGTTCCTTATGTAAATATCGTGTTTAATAGGTATTAACATTCTGGCCTCTGGCGAACACAGATGACTTTTGAACTACACCAAAATATAAGATCTCTCTACTGAATGTGGGGGTAATGCACATGCTTAGTATGAGATCCCTCACTATTACCAACCCTTCTTGAGACACGTACATGTGTGATGGTTTTATCCTTTTGACCTTCGTTGACCCGAGATTACCTTTGGCCTACACAAAAAATTATACGCTGAATGTGGTTAATTCACATGCTAGGTATGAGATAACTCACCATTACCCTTTTAAAAATTATGTTTACTAGGTTTTAACCTTCTGACCTCTGTTAAACCCAGGTGACCTTTGACCTATTCCAAAAGTGTACTGAATATGGATAATGTACAGCCAAGTATGAGATTCTTCACAAGAAGATATTATGTGCACTGTGGCCAATCATAAACGTGTGAGAAGTGTGTGGAACGGCTAATCGTAAAGTGTCACGGTGAGATCTGAGGAAAGTGAATGGTTTTAATATTTTTGGGTTCATTAGTTGAGCAGCTGTTGATTATTATATACTGTACATCAATTTTAATGTTATCCTTCGTCAACTGCCAGTGTTCAGATTAATTCAAGGGAACGCTGAGCCAAGCTTGCAAGTCTGCTCAAAGACATTTTCAGTTTCCTAAACCTGTCTTTGATAGTTGACGGAAGAATCTGCTGCCTAGTCAACTGAAAAAGCTTTCAATTCGCATTGAAGAAGACTTGGTGAAAGGAGGGGGAGGGCAAGTATTCTCGACGCTTCGCATTCTTGAATGATGAGCTTCTTCGTAATCACACGTCCCAAAAGTCCACATTATCCGACTACCGTCGCTCTGTCATCTGTTGGGGTAAAAATCCTACACCCGGCCCTGACCAGAAGTTTTACGATTTCTCATAGAAAATTCGTTTCTATCACTTCATCAAATCTGCAATAGGGCCCAAGTATAAACCTTAGAAGCAAAAAGGTCCCAGGAACCCATACCTCGGTGATACTGTAAAATGCTTCCATTGCTCTACTGTACGATGTAATTGGTAAGATTTACATTTAATAAGTTTTTATCTAATGGAAGAAAAGACCGATGTATAACGTTGGACCCCAAAGTCCTGAACACCCCACAATCACCCTACCAAAGCAAATTGTGACAAAGTTAAATCACTTTGCAATCTAATTTAAAATAAGACTGTAAGGATCATAACATTTTAACATGTTTTCACAAACGTTGGCATAGTAGGCCCTTATGGACCACAGATGCCCTCTTACCCCAATGTTTACACATCATCGAATGTCATAGACTCAATTTTTTTTATCGACTATCAGTTACAATTGAAAGTTCGATAAAATAGACGATGTGGACCTGAGTGAGAACTTGTGCCGCAAATCCCTAAACACCAAACAGTTGCCTCTGCCACAGTACTATTGAAACAGAAATGTTACAACACCATTCCATGTAATCTACAGGGGGGAGATACACTTTCGCCATTTGGCTTCGAAAGTTGTAATGTTGAGCCGAAATGACTTCTAGATGACCTTTTGCTTTTCCTGAACATGCGCTCCCCACATGAACCATCAACAAACAATAATACCAGCAAAACATAACCATCAAATTTAATCTGTGGGAGGAGAAACATTTGTATGTTTCCACGAAATGGTCTAAATTGACCGTTAAGTGACATTTGAACTCATCTTAATGGCCCCTTGTGCCCCTTCACATAATTAACATTGTGACCGCGCTTCATATTTATCTGTCGAGTGCTCTCTGAGACAAATACTAATGAGTGACGGTGCCTAATCACAATATCTTAAAGTGCACTTCAAGTAAAAAAATCCAAAGATATGCCTAAACAGCATGTAAAATGAATTTCATCTTCATAGGATATTCTGGAGCCGAAATGTAAAATTTTGAAGATTATTCACTCAAATTAAAATTGCGCAAGGATTTGTGATTTCATTGTTGTACTATTTAAATTGCAATCTCTGTATTTCTTAGTTTTCCTGAATGTTACTGCACCTTGTACCAAGGTTTTATATCAAGCAAACAGGAAGTATCTTGGTCATAAAAACATTTTTAGTTTTAAAGGGAAACAAAGCAGGTAATGTGAGTTGTTCGACAGTATAGTCGCAATCGACTAACTTGTTTTAAGTCAATAAATTTCAACATTTTATATCTTTGCCCAAGAATGTCCTATGATGTTGGAATTTGAACAGTTAGAATTTATATTTTCATGCTGTTTAATATATATTTTTGAAATTTTTGATTTAAAGTACACTTTGAATAGCATAGCTGGTTTCGTTAGCTAAAAAATAAATAAATGAATAAGTACAAAAACAGAAAAACTAGGTCCTCTTGTTTCATGACAAAAATTTTATTTTTTGTTTCTGAAATTGGTTACAGATTATGAAGTTGTGCATTTGTAAACGAGGTTCAGCAATTTCCATAATATTGCATCATATTCCTGCAAAAGCATTCTAATCGGTCACGATGTGACTTCATAACTACAGAAAGTAAAATTTGAAAGAAAAAAGGAAAAACTTTAATGCTACATGTACTTTTCACATCATAAAATCTACGATGAAATGCAAAAGATATTCAATACCGGAAATTGTTATTGAAGGTAAAATAACGTGTACGCATATCTCAAAACGCAAAGTAGAAATATGCCCTTATGAATATTATTTATTTATTTTCTCCTTAACGTTCTGACGGTATACCGATTTCCCCCTACCGGTCGATCCAGCGCCAGCGATACATACATATATATATATATATATATATATATATATATATATATATATATATATATGTATATATATATATATATATGTATCAATACATATTTATATATATATATATATATATATATATATATATATAAAAATATATATATATACGCTAGATTGAACGTTAGGGGAATATTGTTATATCTGCGCGTACGTTTAGGCGAAATCAAATAACAATGAAATACATAACTGAAAGTGTTCGCCTTAACGTCCAAAAATATAAAAATACATGTACGTAAATTCAATGGCCAGTCCATTAGTTGTACGTGTAAACAGCTAGGTGTCCGTAAATTTGACAACTTTGAAGTAATTGCATCTACTTCGTAAATCTAGGAGGGCGCCCTTATCCGTTAACGTATTCCTATAGAAAAAGTGTGTAGAAACGTTACGGCGAAACTTATATTTCGCCCCAAAAAATTTTTCCCCTTAAGGTCGACTTTTCAACAACAACTTTCCCCCTAAGTGCGGAATTAGTGAAATATATATATATATATATATATATATATATATATATATTTATATATATATATACATACATATATATATATATATATATATATATATATATATATATATATATATATATATATATATATATATATATATATATATATATATATATATATATATATATATATATATATAAATATATATATATATATATCAAATTGTTAAAGCTGGAAAATCTATATATATATATATCACCGGGTATCTATGGAGATTCTGTTTGATGGACCTAAGGGGCTCGGAGACGCGGTCCGCGAGGCGGCGCTTCGTCTCTCCCGCATACAACGAGTTACAACTCCCATAAGCTAAAATATAAACTACGTCGCAGGAGAATCTTTGTTTAACAATGAAGCTATTGCCGTTGGGGCCTTATATGTTAACGAGGTTGTGTTTGCCAACAACTTCGCATGCATTACACTTCGGACGGTTACAGGGAAAGGTTCCAGCGGTGTCGTTGAAAGAAGTTTGTGTAAGAAGCTTTTTTCTACCTCTTTTCGATCCACACATTTCAACAGTGATCCGCAGCATTCCGACCTTATATATGTATGACGTTGTGTAATTCCCAATTATGTGTGTATAAATGAAATGTACAAGAAGTAAACACCAATAATTGATGCTCATCTAGCGACGGAAGTTGTTTACCCATCTGAGGTATTGGGAAGAAACTTGCAATGAAACTTATTTTGAACAAAATGCACCCTTCTATGGATGTCTTATAGTATGGTCTCTTAAAACACAACAAAAAGTGATGTTAAGTTGAGTCCAATACCTTTTTGGTTTCCAGTTGACTAAGTCTGATTACCAGAGAGACAGTTACGTAAAACACTTATTTCAGTAAACACCTAGTTTATAGCTTATAGTCATAAAGTGAACTTCAAGTAAAAAATTCACAAAGATATTTTAAAGAGCATGAAAAAAGTGAATTCTAACAGTTCAATTCCCATCTTCATTCCTGAGATTAGATATAAAATGTTGAAGTTTATTCACTTAAAACAAATTGGTCCATTGAGCAATAATTTGTGACTGCACAACTTCCATCACCATCTTTGTTTCCCTTTAAAGTTAAAATGCTTTTATGATTTTAATACTTCCTGTTTGCTTGAATAGCATGTTGCACAGAGAATGCTTAATTAATTACATCAGCTCATAAGAGTAATGGTGCTATTACACTTAAGTACAAGGTGCAGTAGCTTTCAGAAAAACAAATATATACAAAGATTGTTTTTTGAGTAGTACAACAATGACATCACAAATTATTGCGAAATGTACCATTTCAAGTTGAGTGGATAAATTTCAACAATTTATATCTCAACTCAGAATTTCCTATGAAGATGTGAGTTAAACTGTGAGAAAATTATTTTCATACTCTTAGACAGTTATTTTTTATTTTGAGGTTCACATTAAATAAACAGCTGCCAAACAACCCTTTTATAACCGAGCAAATTTTGGTTCTTGTTGAGCGTGGTGGTTGGATAACTCATAAAACACTTTTGCCGTCGTTATGAAATATTACTTTTCATGAAGAAACAATAACAGTTTGTAGACAGTGAAGATTTGGGCGATAACACAACCGCTGTAACGGCGCATAACTCCTTTGATTCAATACCACATTGAATAAAACCAAACTCAGTGAATTCGTTCAACATTTATAACAACTTTAAATCAGTGGTGCTTAATAAATTACTATGTTTTCTAACTTTGAACAAGGATTTATGTTAATCAAATAAGCTGTTTCTACTTTTAGGAAACAATATCGGCAAAAGTGCATATATGAAAGCTAAATATTTCTCATTTCGATAAAACGACAGTTAATTACTCGAACTGAGCCAAAAATACATAGTAGAATGAGAAAAGTGGAACGCAAGAATGCATCGAGATTTTGGTTTTGTCTTTACTGAAATAGCAAACAGTGGTCTCAACTTGAGTTAACTGTTTTAGTTTCTGTCGCGTCAGATGAAAAATGTCCTTAGCAGACTATATATTTACACTTCAAAAGGTAGGCTTTCTTAGGAATTACACGTTTTTCTAAACCGATCTAAACCGAATTTTGTTCAAATTTCTAAACACGTTTACATTATGAAGATTCGCGCTGAATTCCTAAACATTTCGCTTTTAGACAACTCTAATGGTTAAGCATCTAGAGTTTCATAGCTACATGTGATTAGAATTTAAGCGTTTTTACGCTTAGGTGCAAAACAAGTGTTTAATTGTTAATCACATTTTTCGAGTGAATATATATATTCGGGCATTATATTGGTATTCTATAGGCTACATACTAAATCTGATCGTCCAGTTCAGTATCTTGAGAATATAGACCTATCCTTTCTATCTTGAGATGTTACGTAACAACAATGTTCAGTATTTGTCCACTGATGACCCTTAACTTCACCCTGAACACGTGGGTACATCTGCACATGTACATGCCAAATATCTTATTAAGTAGCCGCGAACACAGTATTTTTTTTATTTTACTTCAGTCGACCTCAAACGCCTTTGACTTTCAGCAAAATAAAATGGCTCATCTACACTCTGAAATATCCCTGTTAGATTAAACCAGGATTTTGGTCACCAGTATTAATGCATTTCCTGGTTGATATCACAAAGTAGGCCTGACAAATTTGACCAGGATATGGATCGGGGTCACTGGTCATCATACACTTCCTACTTATAAGACCAATATTTCATGGCCAGTTCAACCACGAAATGTGTCTCTTTATCATACAATTCCTGGTTAAATAGTTAAGGAAACCCTCGTCGTTTTAAACATAATATGTTTGAGAGTCACCGTTTGTCATACATTCATTTGATAAAATGACCAGAATTTCATTTTAACCAGAAAAAAAAGAAAAATGCTCAACATATAATCTTGCTTGAACCTGTACAGAAACGTGATAGCACCTCCATATGGTAAAGATTAAAGTAACGAATCCTGTATTTTTCTGAGGTGCTTACGGACACCTCAGTTATGACCTTTACCACACACAGAAGATTTTCATTAGTTAGTGAAAGTTACCTGTTTAATAAGTATCTAAGATTGACAAGTTTGACGTATGAAATTGTGATCCGAAAACCACCACCAAACAAAAGCCCCTGTGCTTTTTTGTCTTCCCCGTTAGTGAGCAGGACGAGTTTTTGCTTCTCCAATTGTTTGATTTCCAACCCCTGACTCGTCGGGTATGGGGCTAACAGAGTTTTAAACTAACTGTTTCCCTAATAAAGTTTCCACAATTAAAGTGTACGTCAAGTATAGAATTTCAAAAATATGTATTTTATAGGTTACAAAATGAATCCTATTCATCTAATTCCATTTTCACAGCTCGTTTCATTGATGAGATATTAAATGTTGAAATATATTCACTTAAAAAAATTATTATATGCGGCAATAATTTGTGATTTCCTTCTTGAAAAACTCGCATTACCTGTTTTGCTTCCCTGTAAAATTAAAAATGCTTTTATGACCTTGAACACTTCCTGTTTGCTTGCATAGCATGTTGCAAAGAGGGGGCTTCAAGAATTAATTACATCAGACCATAAGAGTGTTATAACACCTTGGAACAAGGTGCAGTAACTTTCAGAAAAACCAAGGAAAACAAAGATTGAAATTTAAGGAATACAATAATGACATCACAAATTATTGCGCCATATACCATATTAAGTTGAGTGAATAAACTTCAACATTTTACATCTTAGCTGGAGAATGTAATGTGCAGCTTGGAAATGGACTGTAAGAATTCATTTTTAATATTCTTCTATATGTATTTTTGAGTTTTAGACTAGAGTTAAAACTCAGTTTGTTATGTTGAAATTATGTAAACAAGGTTACACCGACTGTTAAAGATGAATTCAAATGACCTATGACATGAACCAAACAATATGTCACCTCTCATTATGATATACATCCTTAGAAGGACAAGTTTCTTGGGATATTGTGCAAACAAAATAAGCATCCCAATAGCACACACATACGCACACACATTCAAGTACACATATTACGATTGTATCAGTTTCTCGTACCATCGAAACCAAAACAGGATCACCAAGTTGTTATGATTATAATTTGGCATATCAAGCGATAATAATTCCGTGAAATTTTGACTATTTATGCTTTATATCAAGAAAAACATACCAGCATGAATTCAAAGATGGCACTGGTTTAAGTTAAGAAAAGTTTAATCACAACCTGAAGATTTAATACTTCACGCTAACATTTATTATTTTACGTTTTCACCTTACCTTACCAGGCTGTATCCAATTTAGGGATACTTTGTTGGTTTAAACATATTGTGTGCACTGGCATTTTTTATCTAAATCGTCTCATCTCCTAAGATTTGTTTGAGAGTAGTTTTCATAGTATTCCCCCTAAACAAAAAGGGTACTGTTTAAAACGTTAGGGAAGCATTTCGACGACTTATCTTCTAGATATCAAAGATTGCGGTCCGGTGCCGGCAGGTATGGATCTTTGTTTCATTGCTTAGGCTATACAGTTTGGTTTGTTCCGGGTGCTAGAAATGCTTACACGATAGTCGGTACGGTAACGGATACCAAAGCTCGTCGTAGAACCAACATGTCTGCTGCTAAGTTTCCTCACGTGGTAAATCCTATAACGGATCTTACGAACCAATGAAAAGCGGAGGCTACGAATGTGACATCCTCTTCACTTCGTGTGACAAAAGGGGTTCTTATTCCTGACTTTGATTTTTTACTCTTTGGTGACCATTTAGGATGGTGAAAATGGATATTGAACATTTCTGCCCATCTTGAAAATATGGCTTTCTCTGTAATAAACCTGTGTCCCCCTAAGTATACTTTGTTTTCATGGGCATCGTAAGTTTCACATTCCGTAGGTGTTTCAAAACTTTGATAGTAATGGTACCTTACTTCAGAATCAGGATGTTCCCTAAGTAAAAAGAGGAAAAAGAAAAACGCTAAAATACGTTTTCTATTCATTGTAAAGTAGTAAAATTTTGATATAAAAGGAATTAAACATATGAAAATTGCCAAATAAGTCGCGCTAGTTTACCCATTAATTTGAACTAATTTACTCACTAGTTTTTTCTAACTTCACAACATTTCGGTTCTCCCCAATCAGTTTCAATGTATTCCCCAATGTTTTCCTTTTTCTTCCTTTCAAAACCTTTCACCTCTTCCATGAAGCAACATAAAAATGGATTTCCAACCCTAAAACGTTTAAGTTCTGACCAATCATTAAAATCATTACTTGATTATTAGCTTCCTACAAAATGACGTCGTCAACACAAATGCATCAAGCAGGGGAGTAAAATGTTGAATGATATGTGTAAATATTAGTTTAAAGTTGTTATTCCTAAAGGGTTGTCAAATTTTTTTCAGTCCGTAGAAGCTGACGAATTTTCCCAAATCGTTCAATATTCGCAGGAATAAAGATTCATGACTTAAGAGTGAAATTACGGCATGGCTTACTAAATATTTAATATAAATTTGATAATGGGATGGGTATACGCCATCCCACTATTAAATGTTGGTGGCTAGATTGGCGGTTACCATGCCTTTTTAAAAATCGTAGATGCCTCAAAAATGGTTTACATCCATGGCTTGCGTAGACCCCTTTGTAAATCTCAGGTAACATTATCAGTTTATTTTAAAAAAATTTGGAAACCTTTACAACTGTCCCAGATGTCTCCATTTCTTGGGGGTTGCAGCAGGAATTCTAATATGGTCTTATAGCCGTCAGTCTTTTAGTTACTTGGGTACAGTTACTTATAAGTCCATGGTAATTCTTTGAGCTCTACCAAGTACAAAGATTTTGAGAACTAACTATGGTTTCTATTCTTCTTAACGACTTTAAACGAAAGACACCGCTAATTACATTCCTCACCCCCTCCAAAATATAGATGCAGCCTAGTTTTGATATAATCCTTACATAAACCTAGTAGAATCAATATGATCTAAAGGTAGTTCCGAGGGGAATCAAGAATGTGGACCTATATTACTCCATAACTCAATGGGAAATCCAAGTTGTTAACAAGTTGCAAACCGGTTCAATGTCGATATTTTCCTTAAAGCCAAACACCCTGAGAGGCAATCATGATTGATACGATTTGCCTTTCTCTGAAAATCATGTCTTAGATTTAATTTTAAAGAAACCTGTGACATTAATTCGTAATTTTGATTATTCTGGCGAGTAGCAGCCATTTTCTCAGACCCATCAAATATTCAGGATAAAGTCATGCGTACAAACAGATTTTGATATGGACTGAAAAACTCAAAGCAAGACTGCTAGGCGAATCTTCTTTCTGTGACATAGGACATTAGGAAACATGACTCAATTGAGATCTTGTACAACTAATTAAGCTTCTCATGCAATTTTAACAGTCATTATGTAAAGTGATGTGTTCACATACTCCAGCAGGACACATTCACTGCTACTTTGCATCATTATTAAGGGGTAGAAGTTTTATCTACAGACAACTATCAAAGATCCCAATAAGCTCATTTTCATTTCTTGTGTCTTAATATGCCACAGGTCCAACTTGACAAGTTCTCACTCATATATCTCTAATTTGAATATCTCTATATATATGCTTTGAACGATATTACTTACTGGCAGTAGTTTTCGTCGACCATACCATACACGTGTAATTCTTTGCAGATGTCCAAAGCTGCCAGCATACTGTACCAACCCGTTGATAACCATGTATTTGTTTCGAATCTGCCGAGTAAAGTAGAAAATATATGTTGGCAACTGTCTAATAGAAGCTTCATCCATTTTGTTAAGTAAACATTGTTTTATATGTAGGTAGGCAAGTGGCTTGACTATGTAGTAAGGGGCAAAATGGCGTACAGTGGGCCGTCAAACGTCTGCATATACGGCAATGATTGACTATACCTTTTCCAAAAGGTTATACTTCACAACGGTTTTTCTAACTGACAAAAATTTTTTTATGAAACATGGGACACAATCAACGAACTAATTGGTAAAAATGGCACTCACTCAATTTTTAAAGAACATACAATGGCTAGGGGTTTTGATGTTGCTGAATGTTTGTTATTGTTATTTTTAAACCGAAACACATGTTTTCGGTCCTTTTTCACGTTAGGTACAAAAGCATAATGACATTTTTACATGGCGTCATAATACTCCCAGGCGGCATGTTGGAGTACATGTTACTACCTAGTAGACCATACTCGACGCTCGATCGAAGAATGTGTACACGCCTCGAGTACCACAGTGTAAACAAAGCCACATGTATTTGGCATGATTGTCCTCCAGCATGGCGGCCCCGTGACGTAACTGGAAAGATTCTGTACTGAGATCCCAGGAGAATTCTAATAGAAAAGTTTGTAAAATTGCACAAAATGACGTCGTCAAATGGTACCAGGGGTAATCCAATAGTAAGTTTTCATTGGCATATATCCAGAATAATCTAGCAAAAAGTGCCGGCTAAACAGCTAAAGGTCAATGTTTTGCCATTTCGTGGATAACCCATATATATTATTCAAATCCTCAAAACAGGATTGAAGTCTCGCAGTTATTTGTTTTTAAATTTTTAGTGGAGAAAGAACGTATTTGCAGGATTTTAAAATGTCAGCCAACATGTTTAAATGTTTTTTCGTATATGGTTTCCCTTATAAAAAAAACACATAATTTCCACACAATTCCCACATAATTCCTGTAGGAAAATAAAACTTCCTATAGGAAATTGCAATTTCCTATAGGAATTTACAACTTCCTACAGGAATTATGAGGGATAATATTCAGCCTGTGCGAGTTTGCCACATCAAAAAGTTGAATACCCACATGAGAACTGATATTCCCACATGGAAAGTTGAAATTCCCATATGGAAAGTTCAGTTTCCCATATAAGAAGCCAACTCTTCATATGGGAAGTCAACTTTCGGTATGGGAAGTTGAATTTCCCATATGGGAAGGCACAAAATGGCCGTGTGGGTTGTGTAGTGAACAGCTTTGAAGGAAGTTTATTGTGATTAGCCTATTCAAAGGCTCTGTCACAACAAGGACCCTTTCACATTAGTCTGCGTATGGTACATACAGAGTGGAGAGCTGTATTGAAAAGCAATTGTAGTGTACTGGTTTAACATTGTGTTGTATACAACAGTCAGCAGTTAAAGTGGATGCACACTGTGCAGTTGTACATTTGAGTGGAGGCTGTAGACTATGTGCTGAATACAGTAGTGTTTAGTAAGTGACTAAGTCTGAGTGCTGTTTTGTTACATGGAATGAGATATTTATACAAGGTGCAGCCTCGAGCAATTGGACTGCCATTTTCAGAACACATTCTCCAGGCAACGGGATGTACTGTGAAGAGAATCAGAAATTGCGTTGCATACAAACTTGGACGAGTTTTAAGAATATCGATTAACTCTCAAACCAGTTGCATCTATTTTTCTTATGGGCATTCATTAGGATTTTGCACATGCCTTAGTCACATGTATTGAAGAAGAGACAGCATGATCGAGTGTTCAGTTTGGCAAGGACTTTAGGTGAAGTTACATTTAACATGAGCCATACTATCCTTTTGGACACACTTTAATTCATAAGAACATTAAACTGTGACTGTATGCTGCACATCTATGCACTAGTGTGCCTGGAAAGAATGATGATTGGAAAAAATAATGTTGAAGGCTTGAGTGTATTGAAAAAACCCCTTCCAAAAATGGTAGAACCCAGTATGAGAAGGGATTAACAGCATGTGGTATTTTTGTGGGAGTTTTTCCCACATTCATGTGGGAATTAAATGGGAATTTTTCCCACATGCCAGATTTTGTTTCCCACATGCCCAAAAAACCCACATAAATCCCACATGCTGAATCCTGTAGGAATTATGTGGAAGTTTTTTTATAAGGGTTTGGAATATATATCTAACAATTTAATGAAGTAAACATGTTTTCAAAAGAGCTAGAAACAATTTACTCAGTCTCCGTTTATTTACTTCTAGCAGGAATGAAAGATAGCATCGTCTCTTGAATTGACCCATTTCAATTCAAACTACTTTGTTCCTTTTTTAAATAAGCGGCAGACTTCACGTGGTCATAGCACAGACCTCTAGGCAGTGAAGCATTTTAAAGATGAAATGGTGTACTGTGTATTGGAACAACGTAATTAGATCAGTTAGTCTCTTTTATCCTCTTCCGTAGACTATGAACCAGTCATAAAGGTCATCAATAAACCAAGGTTTGGCAAATATTTAAATTTCGATACCACTGGGATATTGCACGCTAGCTATTTTACTACTTTCAGGTTTTTTGACCTCAAAAACCAGTGGAAATTGTTGTAAAGGAAACATTCCTTCGACTATATTAGTAGTCAATAACATTCTGAAAACAACACGGAAATTCAGAAGATTGCTTTGGTACTCTGCATTACTTTCGATATCTTCCAAATTTTAATTTTTGAAAGTCGTGGCTTAATAAGGAGCCAAATGAACTTTAATGTCACAGGTGGGTATAACTATTTGGTGGGTGGGATTTGGAAGGCACGCACTACACAAAATTTCCCATGGCTTCTAGTTAATTACTTTCGTAGATAGCCATTTTAACCTCTCTTTTGCACATCAGTTGTATTATCTCAAATTATTAAAAAATAATAGCAATTTTCAAAGGAAGCAGTTTCATACTTATTTTCAGATAAAATTGCAATAGGGTTATACCAAAGGTCTTACACATGCAGGCGTTAAAAGCAGGGGTGAAGGGGAAGATTGGTCCTCAAAATTCCACCGGGCATAAATTTCGGCAAGCGTCTCGAAAACTTCGGAAAAGTACAATTTCTATCACTAACACAAATGGCATGTTTTTTAAAACACAGTCAAATCCTTTATAAATGTGTTTGCTCGTAAAACACACAAACACACACACAAAATCATAGTCCCTGTAAAATTTCTATGAAAGTTTGGAAGGATTATCAAAATCTGTATGCATTCGAACAGCTATTGCATGGAAAACAATTTCCACTCAGCATGTCTTTATAGCCCTGCACAGCACTTTGCCAAGAATGGTAGATAGTTTGGCCGAAAGTTGTAAAAAGGTTCTTGGATATACCAAATTACCAAATAATAAGTTGACTGGAAATGCATAAAGAGTATACGGTTACCAAAATCTTGTCAGAAAAAATGGGCAGTGGTACATATTATCCAGTTTTTTTCTCATAATTTGGCATTTTGCTTTCCTTCTAATTTAAACGAAAATTCTTTCAAACAAAAACCCAAAATAATGTCAGCATAAGAAGCTTCTTACAGGCATGGGAAATGCCGTTTCTGACTGTCTGTAGAGTCGCGAACTTTCAAAATTTCATGTAAGTCGGCGCCAACTGATGGTGGCGCTTCGCTTAGATAGTCCACCTGTTTGTGCTCAGTACGTCCGACATTCCTCCTATACATATCAATACGTGTTTGGTTTGATTGCAAATGTATAATGTAAAAACATTTTTGCAGAGATGGTTTGAGGGGTAAATTAACAGAAAAAAGTTCAATAGACCCAAAACATTAATTCACTTCAACGAGTATTTAAGTGTCATTTATTTGCAAGGGTGGTACGAGTGACACATGCATAAACAAAAGTAGGTCAATTCAAATGGGTTAGGAATATCATTTTCCGAAAATGGAATTGCTACAGTTAATTTGGTTACTTACTCTTGTTTTACCGAAGTAAACAAGAGTAAGTATTTCAAGACTTTTCAAACAAATGCTCACACTTAAAACTAGTTTGCTTATTAATCCCGAGAAATGGCATTTCCGCCTGGCTACCCGTTGGAGTTGCATTCCCCCCCCCCCCAAAAAAAAAAAAAAAAATCTGTAGAGCTCCGCTACGCTTTTCTTTTGGGCAACATAAAAATTTTTTGGCCCCTAAGAAAATGCAACCCGGCCCTTTTCAAGCTGTACATGAACCAGAAACTGGATCCGTCCCTGGTCGGACTTTTTAAACCCTGGGGATTAATTTGATCTGCAAACATATGCTGATCGTCTGGCGTCGGAGAAGAACTAGTATAGATTCACACAACTGTCCTTCCTATACAGTTTAATCCAGTTTAACTACTTTTCCCGTTTCCAGCATTGGCCTATGGAAACTGTGATGACCCAAGAGAGAGTAACTGTACTATTAAATATCTGGTACAATGTCGTTGTACTATGAATGACACTCTAACACATTACACCAATCCACTAATCACCCAGTGCTTTGTTAGTTTGATAAATGTAATTAATTTTGGAAGTGATGATATCGGACGATAAAACACGATACCCGTAATTGATTTGATTACTAATCTGTCATAACGACCTAATTATCTGTCTCGAGGATTTCATTTTAAACATTTCTTTTTACATCACGCAATTGTACTGAGATCATAAAATTGTTGGAGGCTAGTTCAAGGGCACACTAGTATGCAAGTCAAAGACTCGGCTTAAGAATGCGCTCTATGAAGATTAGAGATAAACTGTCAGAATTCATTTTTCTAGCTTTTTAATGTACATATCTTTTTTTATTTTTTTTTACTTGGAACTCTCGGGGCGAGCGAGCGAGCGAGCGAGAAGCGAAAATTTGGATATTTGAGAACCAAATGTGATAGAACATGATCACGTTAAACTCGACTAGGTCGAATACCACCTTTCCCGTCCCCTACAGGAACAAAGTATAGAACCTTTTGGGGGGTACACTGAGGGTATTGGGTGTAAACCGCGACAATTGCCAGGCGGCGAAACCATCAAAAAGTTTGCATTGCGACTGTTGTGGAACCCACTATATCGTTGAACAATCTGACTGAGAAATGGAGGATGGAGATGGACCTCTTATTTTCGGCAGAAAACGAGTAATTTCATTTCCCTAGAATATCATGATGGTTTAAGTTAAAAAGTGCAAATATTGACGCATGAGCGACAGACTTGTCGTGTAGAACTGTTGCTATAGATTTTTTTCTTTATTTCGATCCCAAAATTTGCAAGCAGGCTTCACGGAGACATCTTAGACAGCTCTATACAATGCGTTTGTTAATTACAGGGGAACCTGCTTCATGGTCATCAAATCAAGCTTACAAATTAGTTAACTCGTTTTAAGAACTGTAATAAATACATCAAACCGACTAAACGGACGCGGGGCGAGCGAAATTTTGGCTATTTTCCACCAAAGAAACGAGAAAAAGTTGATGGTGCCCACGTAAACATATTGGGCATGCCCCTCTCTGGATACGCCTTTGATCTGGCAATATGGCTTCATTTAAAAAGAATCTTTGACCAAACGACACTGTCTTCCGGGAATTTAGATGTGAAGATTTGCCTTAATGAATAATTACTCCAACAGTTTGGTCTAAAAAAAGTTTCAGGTACTTACTTGTTCTTCCCTGTTTCCTTTTCGAATATTAAATCTGATTCCATTTCTCCGATTTCATCCATTGAATAAAACTCTGTACTTGGGTATTGTTCCACTACGGCTTTTATCCTCTCTGCAGCCCAGTTATGATTTGACTTACTCAAGCCAAAAACCAAGACGGATTCGGTTCTACTTTCTGATTCGTCACCTAAGATTTCTTCCGCCTCGACCGTCAGCGGCTCGGCTGACATATGACACACCATTCTTATCGTCGTTTTACGACCAACATCGTCTTCGAAACCTTTCGTCGTGGCTGCATTCATTCGAATGACACATGGCATTGAGTCGATCTCCTTTCCAGCTCCACTCTCAAGTAAATGCCCACTAGAAAAGACAAGGGCGCATTTATCACATTTCTTTCGAAACGTCTGTAATGTAAAAGATAGAGAGAGATTGAATGCGGGGAATTTCCCTGAAAATGACAACAGCGTAACTTGCTACAAATGGATACCACGATGACATTTCTCTAGAATGTAGAATCATCCAAATTTGAGTACTCACAGTACCGTCTCTCATAGACTTGTAGTGGTCTAACACAGCTGCTGGATGGCCAGGTCGTGGGAAACTCATTTTCACGAGTAATTTACCATCGTCCCCTGTAGAATCCATGTAACGCATTACTGAACTTTTAGGTAAAACAATGACGTCATCATTCACATTAGACTTAATAGCGTTGCTCCTGGAACCTTCATTTGCGTACAAATACGAGAGAAACGCCAAACCGACTACTGCCGTGTAGGCAACCAAGTAGATAACTTTTCCTTTCTTTGACTGTTTTCAAAAGAAATGAAAAAAAATAACAAGATAGGGTAAAACAGTCAATAACCGAGTGCGATAATCGTTTATTTGTTGTTACATCATTGTGGAAAACCAAAATACAGAAAAGGCATATAATATCCAGTCTCCGGTACAAAACCTTATGTAAGAATCCTCCTTACATGGAATGTGTTAGCAAACGATAATTCCACATATTAAGGTTAATTCAAACTTTGGAAGGCGTGTTGCATGTAAGTTCACGTGGGAGTGTTTTGTTAGTTCCGACGATGTGCCCTAAGCTTTAAGAAGTTTTTGGTAGAGGTTTTGTAGTTTACAGCAGGCCGGTAGCCAGCCCATGTGGAGGGTGGGTCTTTTTTCAAAATGTTGACCTTTTCCAAATACGGAGGCGGCTGGCGCGTGCCGTAAGCATGCAGTTGCTAGGGGGTCCATGGCATGCTTTCCCGGAAAAATTTGAAACCTGCAGAAACTTCATGGCGGAGAAAGCTTCATTTAAGATAAATATCCTATCTTTTTTTCATTTTTAGCTCATTGCATTGACCTATACACTCTTTTAAATTAGAAACTACAACCTTTACTGCCTGTGCATGCATTGTTATCATAGAACTATTGTACGGAGAAACTAAACAATAGTATGAACCTATCAACTAACTAGACTGTGCTGGTGTAGGGCACCGTCACCCAGAGCTTTTGCGACGCGGGAACATATTAAATGAACAATAAATTTCTTAGAAACAGATTTAGCTGAACTTCTCTCTAACCGCGTGTTTAGTCTAACGGTAAGAGCATTTTCACGTCTCACGTGGAAGGCCCGGGTTCGATTCCCGGGTCGAATCATACCAAAGACTCTAAAAGTGGAACCTACTGCTCCGCATAAGCAATGGAGTAGGGAAACCAAGCCAGTGAGCCACAACTGGAAAAAGGCCGTGGCCGGCTCGACTTGAACCAATAGGTTGGAAACTGCATTGGCCGTAAAACACAATCTAACTAACCATAAACTCTGACTTACAGATGTAAGCTTCCTGATGTGATGAAGTTTTGATTTTGTTGTTGCAGGAAACACAAACTGTTCAAAATTGAAGGAAATTAGCGTAGAGTATTGCCATTTTCTTGTATAAACCCTTTCTGTGAAGAGTAGCCATTTTAGTAGTGATTGCTTATAAAAACATGCACTCTTTGTCACTCCTTGTCAATTCAGAAACTAATAGGTCAGGTCTAGGCCTAAGGCAATTTCTGCTCTGTAACGTCATGCATTTATCAGTTTTGTTGGCATGCACCAACATTCTTTGAAACCTACTGCGAAGAACTGCGTCATGTGATATGAAAAAAAAATGCACAAACGCACGTACTCTAGTGGAAATCTTGATGGACATATGTAGTAGGCTATTTCAAGGGAACTTAAGGAACGATAGCCTTTTCGCAAGGAGACTTGACTTTCAAGTTTCACAAATGGATCTCTGCGTATCCCATCAAAGATTGAATATCAAGAAACTCCTGCCGACCATTGAGCCCCCTGTTGTAACCATGGATGTCAACCTTTATACTCACAAGTGTGAAAATCTAAAATCAGCAGACGAATTTCCAAAAAGTTTGGGGACATGTGCCCTGCCTCCCTGTCCCCAAATTGATGCCCATTGCTGTGACTATATAAACCTAGGATCCCGCTTATTGTACCCTCTTAGGATCGTGGGTGCAATATAACAGTATAAACGTAATGTTGTGAAAGATATTTGTATTGACAGCAATACGCGTAAGACTTAACTGATGTTATAAAAGTTATGTTCATGTAAGTTTGGATGAGACACCTGTCCACGCCCTTCATTTAACAATGACTCGGCCTCTGCGAAAACTAAGGGATGTATTGTGGGATGTTTACAGTGGTAATGTACTCATTGGCAATTTTCTGATCGTTTTGCCACATGCTTATTTTTAGTGAAGTGAAAGTTTCATTGCAAACTGCGGTCCTCGTCAGTGGGGTACCTAAAAGGAGGCAGGGGAGCGATGATCTGAAAAATGAAAATTTCGGAAATTTGACATTTGTGACACCAATCATTTACACTGTAATGTTCCAAACTCTTCTTTCATGAATTCTCCAATACAAGCTCCATATCTTTTAATTAATTGTTTCAAAGAAACCAAATTTTTGGCCCACTGCGCTCCCCGCAAAGTGCAGTTTATAAAGCGGTATAGCGCGGCTCGCTCAGTTTGGAAACTTTTCCGAGCTTTTGAAATGACAAAAATGGATATTTGCCGTATGTGTCACTACACTCGTCGAGAGACACCGGTAGCTATATTTCTATTTTTTATAAACTGTCTTTCACAAAATTCCAAATTTTCTCCAATGTGGGCTTTGATTTTGAAATATTTTCGTTCCGTTCCGTTTATTTTTTCAATTGAAATGCATGAACATATTTACATAAAAAGAATTACAGATAAATAAATGAAAGCGTATCAAAAGAAAAAAATGGAACCAGATGAAGCCAAAAGCTTTACCAGTCTGGTCCAAACCAGGGCTTTCGTTTCCAAAAAAATAAAACGATACAACAAGCATCATATGTAAGCATTAAGAAAGTGCATATATTAAACGTATAAGGAGTTTAAGACTCATAATAATACATACATACAAGAAGAAGATTAGGAAAGATATAACGAAAAAAGATGTCTTTTAAAGTACTTCCTAAACAAATTAATATTAGAGGAATTTCGTTATTTAGTGTCAAGGGAATTCCAAAGGTGCACACCATGACTTTTCACTTGAGAGTGGGCAAACATTGTTCGTGTGAAAGGTTGTACCAGATAATATCTTCCCCTTGTGGGATAATTATGACGTACTGTTTGGGAGGAAAAAAGAATTCAAATCATGGGGAAGTTGGTCATTGTGGTGTCTATATAGACATCTTCCTATAGGAAGATGCCTAACTGGTGTTTTTAGTGGTCCTTTTAAGTGAGAATATTAAGGTTATAAAAATATGGTTGTTTGAAAAGTATAAAAAAGTTTGGGAACTTTTTGTCATCGGGGAGCCTCAGTTCGTAGGCCTCAGACAACATCATGTATAGCAATAGCGATTTTCAGTCGCCGTGCAATCATTCTCAGATTTGCCACCAATATAGTAAGATCATATACTTCAGTGATCCCCCAAATTTTTCAATTTCCTTACAGGTGACCCAGAATCCAAAATTTCCTGTAATACATGCACAAACCTCATATCTACAAATACCTACAAATATGTTTTTAAAGTTCAAAAGTTTGGTGGCGCTTCGTGCGATACAAATTACGTCCCTAAAACAATGGCGTTAACACTTAAAAAAAAATCGGGAAATTTGGGTGCTTGACATTTTCTCCTGAAAAAGTCCTTTTACCCCTCCCCCGCTGCTCAGCAACTACTAACAAGCCCAATAAATGCCATTTCCGGCTCACTGGGGGATAGAGGTTTTCCAAAGTTTTTTTTGTACGCTCCGCGCCGAACGGAGGTGTCGGCTCCACTTAGAGAGTCTTTCGGGTAAGACTTCATATTTCAGGCAGAGAATCATTGCCAATCACCGTAACTCAAATGCTCTCATGCACACCTATCATTATATGCTTCTCAAATCTGTCAGCTGAGTAGTCTGAGTAGGTAGATTTTTTATGTATTGAAGTGTCAAAATGTTATTAATGTTAGAGTCAGTTGGCAGAGGGCAAAGATATACTGGTTTTGCTGTCTAGTGAAACAAGGCTGGCAAAAAGAGAATGTTTTCCACTTTTTCAGTATGCAGTTTTATTTAAAAATGAGTTATGGCATAGAATTTTTTATTAAAAAGATGTTCTTCCTCGGAAAAAATCCAAACATTTAGTTGAAAATGTACGTTTTTGGTCAATGGGGTAGGGTGAGGGGCATAGTCCAAAAACTGGTCCGGTCCCCACTTTCATATTGCTTCCTACGCCACTGACCTCCCAAGGTGGGTTGAAAACTTTAACCCATTTGACAACCTCATTATATCCCCTCTGGTGGAGGAGACAATGACACTGTATTACACCTTAGACCATCTACATTAGAAACGAAATATTTCCTACTTTTTAAAAAGAACTGTTGACGAAATTGATAAATAAATCCCCATTACTTTTTTTTCAAACAATGGGTTTCCCCAGTGTAAACGAACAAGATATGTGCCTTAGATGGCAGAGAGATTAGTTATAGACTAGAGAAATACCAATCGTATGAATAATCAGTAATATAAAATAAAGTATCGCAGCCAATTCTCGTTTCATAAATTTATTGGAAAATATGATTAAATCTGATGTATAGATACAGTGGCGTAGCTACTGGGGGGGGGGGGCAGGGGGGCAAGTTGCCCCCCCTGGAAAAATTTTTGGGGAAATTTGATGAAAATGGGGAAATTTGATGAATCTTCTTATTATTACAAAAATTTCACAAAAATTGCTCAAAATTTTTGTTAGAATAAGAAATTGTGAGACATTTCTCATACATAATTCGTATTTTCATGCAACAAATGAACTCAGATTTCGTCAGTGTCGCATGAACCGGCCCAATTCGCGTTCCACAGAAATGTCCTCGTCGCGTAGCAAATTGAATGTTCTCTTGTGCTTGTATACGCACGGGGGTTATGATCAGTGCATTTCAGTGCACAGGAAGCTATTATTCAGGTGATACTTTGGGAATTCATCAGTAAAAGGATGTGAAAACTGACAAGTCACTACCGTAGACCCCCGAGGCTGTTATGTTCTTCTACAAGCTAGCAGTAGCTGTACGATTTTACTCTGTGTACATAACGATGGATGGGGCTGAAACAATCCATGGCCAACGATAAACTTAAAGTTAATCTAGAAATAAGAATTAACGGGATCCGTTGGCACACTTAGATTTTGTAACTTAGCCTAATCCTTGGAGGCTTGCAAGCTAGTTCGGGAAAATAGCTTTCTGCTCATTTTGAGTGTAACAATAAATGGACAACGAGTACCCTGTAGCCTTCTACACTTAACAGACTGCTTTTCTCACAGGATATCCTGTGAGATCGAGCCACTATAGGCCTCCTTAGTGGCGTGCTAAGGGGAGACCATTGGGCCATGCCCCCCTTACAGATGCCATTTTTTTCTTTGTTCTTAAAAATACGTAGTCTAACTTTATTAACACAGATTTTACTTCAAAAGATAGCATATGTGGCACCAGATTGCTTAAAAGGACACCCAATTTTCAAAAATTTTCAAAGGGGAAGGATTGTCCCTGCAAGGTCTTTCAGTGATGCCAATTTTTTTTTAATTCCTACAAATAGACCTAGGCAAATTCTGTCAAATTCCCATTTTTTACTTAAAAAGGTAGACTCTGTTTCCCACTGGTGGCATCGATAAAAAGTACTACATGTTTAGATTCTCTTTACAAGCATTAATACGCTATTTTGACTATCTGAGGGGTCTGATTTTTCGAAATTTTCTATACGCTCCGCGCCAACCAATGGTGGCGCTTCGCTCGGTCTTTTGGGCAAAATTACATACTTGGGGTAAAATTAGCTCTTAACTCTCTGATCACTTTGCAGTTTGCGAACATATTTTGAAGAGAGCATTTTATTGCAAAAAAACAAAAGAAGAAAGCGACTGGCTAGATTCTTCGTATTAGCCTGGAAAATGCTATTTCCGGCTATCTAAGGGGTCTGATTTTTCCAAATTTTCTCTACGCTCCGCGCCAACCAATGGTGGCGCTCCGCTTGGATAATCTTTATGACAAAATAACATTTTGTGGCCAAGAAAAACCACAAATACCGATCAATGCTCATTTATTTTGACTCCTAAAAGTGTGCAAATTTAATGACAAGTTTTTCCTCGTAAGGAGTATAAATGGCATAAAGAAATGCATGTCAAGACACAAAAGTTTCAGTTTTACCCCCATGAACCACCACGATTCAACTTTTAACACTGTTTCTGTCAAAGTCGAAAATCTTGCACCATTTCGCATGTAGGCTCCTTGAAAACGTCAAAAAATTTCCGGACGCCACTGCGTTAGTACATACAAATAAACCAGATATTGTTTACCACAATAATATACTTTGTTATTTCCGATTGCTCTATGTTGTACTTTAAGATTAAAATGCGGGTAATATTACAAAATGACATGGTAATGTTGTTATACTTGAAAGTTTGCATATTTTATATGAAATACATACACATTGACCGGGAAAAGTTTTGGGGAAATTTCATACCTTTGCCCCCCTCCCCCTGGAAAAAATCCTATCTACGCCACTGTATAGATAATATAATAGGACTCTGGATATAGCCTAATGTAATGTGGGAAAGATGCCGTGGGGTTGTTTCCCTGCAGTGCGTAAAATGTGATAAAAAGATTTAATCCTCATTTTATCTAATATCACAGTGCAGAGTTTAAGAAATCTTTCGTATGATCCTTTAGGATTGACTTCAAAGTTGTCCTTCACTGGACACGTACTGGTAGGTCTATAGATGCTGCTGACTCAACTTCTGCTGTATCAGACTATTTATTGAAGCGAGTTCAACCCCAATTCCGTTATACATTCAAGCTGAGCTAGAGTTTTGCCCCAAAACTTACGTGTGGTATTACAACCAGTGTTTCTGAATTGTTTTTCCTCGGTCCACTGATAGGGACGTGAATATTTCCCAGGTGGGTCGCGAGAGTCGAGATCAAGAATAAATAAAAACAGAACACATTAGGAAAAATAAATTGATGTAACATTTCACACTGAATCTACTCCTGACTGTCATGTCTTATCGGTGCAAGTTAGAAAACTTATAGCGTATGTTCCAGGTCCGTATCCTGAGGGTTCAGGCAGTTCGGACGAATCCCCACAAGATCTGGAGTTCCGCTCGGCGTATGATAGTAGGCCTATGTAAGCAACATGTATAATGAGTTTTGATTTGTTAGTTTTACGCTTCAACTTCCAACACACCGATTAAGTCAGATCTAACGGTCCCCCGACTTTTCTTCACTGGGTTGTATGCCCTACTCCATTTTGCTAACTCGGAGGGGTAGGTTCTGTTTTGAAGTCTTTGGTGTGACACTGTCCAGGAATCGAGCAGTGGACATTTTTTCTTTTATTTATGCCCATATGGCATTCAAAAGCTATCAAAAATTTACTACGTTAACGGAACCTGCGAATAACGCTAACTACTGTTTGCACATAATCGATACCATGACATAGTCCTACGTGCTGCCCTTGGTAAATGGGTCGACCTGAACAGAGGGATCGAGATAGGAAAAGAAGTGCTGGGAGTTGCCAAAATCTGGAGAACTTCTTCTAGATAGACAAACTTAATGCATTCAGCTTTGTAAAGGCAAATGTTCTTCACCCGAAACAGTTAAAATTCTCCCAACCTACTTATTTCTAGCCCCTCCCTTATCTATCTAAAGCTCATCTTTATCCAAACAAAACCCTACTTGATTTCTTCACGACACATCCTAGTGAGCATACACTGAGTCCATAACATGTAATCAGAACGCTTTCAGTACATTCTGTGTAAAATCAGGCTACTCTGCATTTTTTAATGTGATGTCAATCAAACAGCTGCAGTACCTATTGTGACTTTTGAAATACGTAGGATGGAAGTGTGGTTTGGGGTGACAAGTAACTGTTTTTAACTTTTCATTGCATGTGTCTTCACTCTTCGGCACTAGTCGACCATTATTGTCGAGTAGAATGTTCCACTTGTGGTAAAATCGAACCCCCGACTGAAAAAGCTGCATACGGGTCTGTGTTCCCAATGTCGTGTTTCATTTTTGTATGGTGGGTCTTAGTAGAAATTCTGAGAGTCAAAGTGGTTCTTGAGTTAATGTGACTGGGAGCTGCTGTTTTTTTTTAACTCAAAACTAGCCTACTATCCGGAGTAGCTGACTACATTAATTCTGCATTCATGAATTCGGACTATGTAAAGCGCTCATACTGACAAGTTCCGTAGTTGTCTGATTCATTTTTTTTCTCTCTGATTTGTTCAGTTTCGCCGTTCTACGGATGAATAATTGATTGATAGCCTAGGTGATACAATTTTGGAATGATATAAATTTTGATTTTTTGTTTTTAACTTGACGTTTTTATTGCATTGAAAAACTACGAATGGCAAAATTATTGGGGCTGCGGCACACCCTTCCCCGCTTCCGACGAACCTGAGATGAAAAAATATACTTACCAAACAACGTGAACTTTTGCTTGACTTTGGGAAGCTCTCTTCCATTATTTAAATGTCCCGATCTCTTCAAATCCGACCTCTGGTCTTTTTAATGTCCCTTCTTGTTCGATGGGCTGAGGGTAAATCATAACAAACGATAAGTTAACGTTTTGTTGACTCTTCGTCCCAGAATAAAATGTCTGTACTTGACTTTTGCACTGTACATTTCGGAGGTTGTAAGTAATGCAATATGGGAAATAGCCGGCACAAATAATTTTGCAAGTGCATCTTTCACATTGGAACACCCATTTCATGAAGCACCGATCGAATTTCGTTTTATTGCAATACAAGTGCTCTGTTACCTTTGACACATATTCAGATGAGCATGTCATGCAATATGATTGACTTACAGGTACATACAGGGTCTCTACACGATATTTTATGGAGTGTCTATAATATGTGAAACTTTTGCCCTGTCCGACGAAGCAATCACTGTGCGCGGTTTTACAGGTTTGTGTACCGTGATAGTCGTGTACACTCTTAAAATGTTGGTTAAAAAAGTTCACCAACGCTGTTCACGTATGTCAAGTACCTGAAGTTGGGTAAAGTTTTCCCAATATGTGTTGTTTATTTGGTTACCCCACAGGCTGGTTACCCAGTTAAGTAGTAAAAACCCTCTTGGATAACCCATTCATCACCAATTATTGGGGAAACTTTAACCAATTTCAGGTATTTGACAGTGCCGAGAAGTTTTTTAACCAACTTTTTTTAGAGTAAGTTTATAAGACAGTTAGTGGTTCTCCCATACTGGCAAACCAACTTTTTTCCATGAAATGCAATATGTAATATTCTACAGGTCAACTGTCTTATAACATCTGTATATATTTATATATATCCAGACATGACGAACTGTTTATCTGGCATGCATTCACCCACTTGGACGTTCCCACTCATCACTTGCTACCAAAACTAGGCTATGTAGAAGAAACGATAAATGATAAGTAAAATCGAAAGCTGTTTTATCAAAGCACCGTTTGCCCTGTCTCCACTTACTGAAAATAGGTCTGACTTAAGCTTCCTCAAGACTATGGGTTAAGCTTCTTGACTGCCGATGTGTGCTGATACTCCTGAAGGCGCCTGTCCTAACACCTCAATGGTTGTACGTAAACTGAACACAAACAGATTCAAAGATTGCACATAGCCTCGCCCTTACAGGTCATATAACTGTTGTAGATTGAAAGAAAACATTTAATGATACACCTATCTCTCGTCAGATGGATGTTGTGACAGCAGGGAACTGTGTGGTACCACCATGGAACTAATTATACTGTCCATTAGATACGCATGAATAAATATTTTCCAGCTGTAGAGGCAAAGGGGCTAACTGGGTTTACGTATAGCCTGATCATTAAGCTTCCCAAACATGTCTGCCCCCTTGGGCTGGGGGTTGTGGAGAATGCCTACGGTTTTCCCGTCTGTCGTAAGAGGAGACTAAAGAGAAACCAGACTTGCGCTTAAAACATAATTGAAGATACATTTTTAACTTTAAACTTTTCATCGAGTTGTCTGACACTATGAAACACGTTTTTATTGGAGAGTCGTAAACTCTCATCTGACAAATAACCTAAGCAGGCTATTGTGCTTCAGTACTTCAAGGGGGGGGGGGGTAGTTTGTGGGGGTGCGCCTGACGCATTCTCACACATCGTGCTGTTTTGTCTTAATTAATTCCACCGGAAACTCCTATAAGCGTGAACTATTTCTTTAAAAAAATCGAATAAAAATTAGTCACAGTAAAATATCGTTAAAAATGCAACAGGCATTACAAAAGTTAGTTACGCTACGTTTTCTAACAGACCATCAATGTAAAAATATCTGTTCAGTCTCACTTCATAGCCTTTAACAACACATTGCACGAAATGGCAGACTATTCGGACGAAAGTTCTGAGAGTTTAGAAATAAAAGGTTGTTTAGAGTTGCCAAATAACACGGGCAGACAAGAGGATTTATACGTGTAAAAAATTAAAAAGTAGATCCACTACGGAGCGGGGCCCCGAATCATGATAGTTTGGCCCCAGATATAAATTTAGATTTACGCGTTTAAGCGACATTTATTTGTAGGGTGGTATAAGGTGTGTATGGGAAAATAAATAGTTATTCAAAGTATTCTTTATTTGTTTACTATGTCATATGTGCGGAATTCTACGACTCATGATAAAGTCTTTTTGAAATTAATTGGCTAAAAAGTTTACTTAACAGAACACTTTCTAAAATTAGTGAACAAGACAGGCTCTGAGAAGGATCTGCTAAGTAACAGTGCAAGACCTGTCGCATTTTAAGACAAAATTTGAACTCCAAAAATATCGTGTTTATGTAAATTTGTGCAAGTTTCCCTGTGCTAATCCGAAACTCGTTGTTATCGCTTGGATGGGGGTTATTCTATAGCTCAAGCAAGAAAAAAAATCAGTCAAGAATTCAGTCTAACCAAATCTGGAATGTTGCATTACTAATTAATTAATTATTAATTAATTAATGGAACTTTCTGTTAGCCTTGTGGTATTGGTGTCCCGGTCCTACCCTCATATATCTAAGTTTTAGTTTTTTCTACTTAATTTCCCTTTCCTCCCATTTTGCCATTCTTGTTAAATTGGCTCTTAAAAAATTTTTGCAAAATGTTTTGACCCTTACGCTTCAAGTGAGTTTAAAAATATATAAAAATATAAAAAAATATTTATATATAAAAAATAATAAAAATGTAGTAAATAGAAAAAACTTTCACAGCTAGTCGCGTGCGTTTTACCAATCGTTAATTCTTTTCCTGAAGCTGGTCATGTATCAAATAACTGGGGGATTTGATTCGACCTTTCAGGAGATGGTGGATTCTTCACAGATATGATTAAAACTACAGACAAACAATTTGAAGGTGGTACTTTGGTCCAGGCATTTCTGGAACCGAACACGGATTATGACTACAATGGCGAGGTGCATGAATTCCTGCGTTATTTATATTACATCTGTATATATTATACTTAAAAGCTAATGGCCGTGGAAGAAACAAACGATGCCGACTGGAAATCGATGATTCAATGGGCAAAGTATATCCACGGAGTTGTTAGGAATTCGCTTGTAGATTTACATTTTATCTTTGCCCAAACTGCTGATCCACAAATCAAATATCCAACGGTTATTCAGCTATCTTTTCCTGAGATGTTCTGTCGCTTTACCGCCCCTTTCCACATGTAATGTACTATTTTTGGCAGTCTTCATTTTTGTCAACGGCATTTTATCCTGGCAAAAAGAGCAGGTTCCAAAACTGTATTCCATTGTCCATTATCATTGCATTTTAAAAAGTATCAATTTAGTGGTTCCTTTACCGACTCAGTCTCCATGTTTTTTTTTTTTCAAAAGTTCATTTCTGGTCAATGCCGAAAAACGAAAAGCAAACTCTTTCTAAGAAGAAATTTTTACCCCAAAGAAGTACGTCGGCAATGGAACGGACACAAAAATACTAACGGCATGACCTGCCTCCCCAGACTCTTAATCGTCAGCATTTGTTACAAAAAAGATACAAACCGTACTATATACATGATAATATTTTCCATCGTAGATGTGATTTCTGGTTTGTCCATACCATTTTCCCAATATAAAATATAAAGGATTGTGAGATAGCAATAGCGTGCATAATTGGGTGGGTGTGGCCCCACCTCTGTAAGAAGTCGGGAGAAAACCAGTTAGTCGAGAGAAATGTCAAGCAGTATGACCAAATCTGGACGAGCAACAGCCATGCTTTCCACCTGCCAGTTTGCAGTCATACTCGTTTTAATATGCTGAAAACGTTCCCAGTATAGCAACATTTTAGGTCTCAGATATTTTTCAAAAGAATCCTCACCCAGGACAGGGAACAACGTCATAATTTAAAAGAAAACCGGTAAACCGTTTATTTATGAATGTGGCCACTATAGGTGTCATTACGTTTAGCTAGTTACAAACACCTCTATATACATGTCAGTCGTGGAACTCACAATCTGGAACCACCTTAGAATTAATATGTTTGTCATTGTCGGAGAGACTATTTTACCCTTATATCGACTGCCCATAGGAAACAATTCTTTCCATCTTGAAGATATATATATATGAATGCTGTTTTTCTTTCTCGAGTACAAAGTCACAGTATTGATCATTAACAAGGGTCTAATAAGTGGTCATAAATTGGGGGGGGGGGGGGGACGGGACTTCACAAATAAGTAGCTGCCTCTCAAATTGGCAACCAGTGGTCAGGGAAATTAATTATGGCTTTAATAGGACAGTTTTTCCCGAAAATTGTAATGCTCACGAGGAAGGGCACATGATTGTGCCTTATACACATTTTGAAAATAACCGATCTATTAACTTTTTTGCCTTAAATTGTAACTAGTTAAAGTAACCCTCTAGGACAATTTTTGTCACTGCTCTTACCCTTCCCCATCCATAACTCATTCCTCTAAATTGGCTCTTGAGGCGTAAAATTTCAACGAACGAAACCAATCCATAGTTGGTCGGTACACGTCTCTTTTTTTCTGGAAGGTCTTAGTTGAGGGTTAGGTTCATGGCAAAATTGCTACAAAAATTACGCTGAATTTGCTGTTCCACCAACAGAGCTTCATTTAATGGAGGAGGTTCTATGACCAATAAATAAAGTACTAAAAACGACCACACCTAAAGTAAAGTTTGTTTGACTTTGATGCCCCCCCCCCCCCCGATTTCACCACAGTCTCAGTGTTACAAGCAGCTTCTTCCACATCAATTTGTCTCTGCAGATGATCTTGATTCCCGCCTCTCTGAAATCCCATTCTATCCAAATCCAAAGTATTTAGTCTAGCCCCTTCTTCTGAATTTGTGTTGATGAAAACGCAAATTTCAACTTTCACTTCTCAAATCCGGCCATAAATGAACCTCCCTTGTTCTTCAACCTCTAAATGATGTATTATAGGGCAGACTTTTTATCAATATTCTCTAAGAGCATTTATTAACTATAGGCCAAGGTCTAATACGAGTCCTGTACAAAAATTCGGCCAATTTGAAGGCAAAAGTTAGGTCCAATCATCAGGATAATAGGAGCTATTATCCTGCTCTATGGGTCCAGTGGTTTTGTCTCCGACGGTCAGTCGTTGTGCTCTGGGCATCAAGTTTGCCAAAAACATTTTTAACTTTATAAGGAAATGAAGAAGAACCTTTTTCTCTCTCGCATATCCTGAAGACTAAACGAGCAGCGCCACTTTTGACACCAGATGAATGTCATTTTTTCTTCGTTTCTATAATGTCAGGGTTGTTGACGTTACAAATTGATGGCATGTCGTCCATCGCTGAGATTAATTTTACTTTCATAGTCGCATAGCGACGGTAAGAGATAATCAGTCGCCTACGTCGCCGCCACGCGCACGCATAGACTGTGCAGCCGTATGTATTTCTGCCTACGTTCGAAATATACTAGGAATGAATAAAGGCTCTTGTTTAGGTTCTTACCTTTAACTTGTCACGGTTTCTTTGAACAGCAGGTCTGAGGTGTTGCTAAAATGCTCCCGCTATAAAACGTAGCCTACATACTGAAGGAGTAGAAAACAACAACACTCGTACAAAGCCTTCATTTGAACGCGAACGGAGCTTCTGCTGCTAGCGCTAGCTAGCTAGTTGTATTGAGTTATATGACTGCTAAACAGCATGCGTGCTTCAACGCGCATGTCAGATCTCATCCACACACGTATTTTGTTTGTTGAGGACGCACACGCGTGCGCTCACACTGAAAGTTATCAGTTTATGCACAAGGCGTTGACGCGCCGCACATAGTAGTGCATGTGCGCCAAAGAAAACACGCATTTCTTTTGGCATATTGTGAGACGTGATACCTCGGAATTTTCTCCGAATTTGCGGCATTAATGTCACCGAAAGTACAAACATGAAAGAAACGACTGGTTGTTCGAGACACTGCAAATTTGGGCCTAATTTTTGCCTCCACATGCATGGACATTCCGCCATTTTGACCTTGGTCTCTATTCAATAAATGCTCCTAGTCATAAAGATTCTATGAACATGGATACCAAACTCCTATCCTTACTCAAACCGAGAGGCGGAAGTGTTGACTTGGCATGAAACAGTTCTGTTCGGTGATCTGCGTACACAACTATGGATGCGCAAAGAGAAAATTCCATTGCTACGAGATGTCAGTACGCGTGCATTTTCAAAAAGAATTTCTATACGTGCATAATTCACTCCTCCCCATATAGTTCTTAGCATTGACGCACACTTCTGAACGCTTAGAAAACGTTCGCACGAGTTAATTTTCCGTTGCAAGCGCGTGAGAAGTTAAACGCATGCATAGAAGTGCGCTTGTGAACAAACCAAAGAAACTGACCAATCAGTGAGTCCATGAACTTCAAACCAGTCGTTGTGCGTTCATTTTCAAGTGTCCTCCAGTGGTATTAGGCCTCGGGGAAGAAAAAAACTTTTCCATGCAAGTGAAATGCATGCATTGAATGACGGTGTTTGCAAGATTTGTAATGCTTTTATACACTTCTTTAAGATATCATTTTAACTGTTGGCTTTCAAAACGACGGATCAGTGATTAGTACTTCCTCTTCTGCTCTTTCGGCCTCCATAAGGAGTCTTCTACCATTTTAAGTTTGGTATCTATATTGTAATATCTCTATCACTATTCAAAGGTATTTCAATAGTACATCAAAATGGTGATGTCTGCAATAAGAACTGGGAAAGCTCTTCCAGATCTATGGGCGAAATATTTTCAGTATTTCTCTAGAAAGACCAAACAACAATCGTTTCGTTCCGGACTTTGTTTTGTCGAACCGTCACTTCTGTCACAGTTTCCAGTTGGTAAAGGTATGCGGCTTCAAGATGTGGGTATATGAAGCTTCCGTTCACCTTGGGGGTGTAAAGTCCAAAATTTTCTTGCTCTCTCCACGCTAACCGATGGTGACGCTCCTCAGTCTTAGCCTTGCTGACATTCAGAAATATTTTTCCGTTTGTTGCGCCTGCCCACATCACCACTTGGGGGTTCATGTAGCAGCCTCGTTGAGTACTAGACTAACATGCGTAACGTTATGACCAGGATATGTGATGTGAACTGTTACTTGTAACAACAAATTTATTTCAAAATTTAACTTGATCGTTTAGTGTTATATATGCCTGTGTTAGGAAGGGAACTCTCGACAAGCCTTTGGCTTTTAGTTACTTTTCCTTTCACTCTCATATAACCTTCTGTAATTAAGTTAAACCATGTAATTGTATATACTCGGGTGATGAAAAAAATAAAATGAAAATTCTGCCTTTTTTCTGAAAGAAATTAAGGTACAAACATTGTAATATCCATCTGTATTGAGTACTGACTCTACCATTTGATATCCTGCTCAAAGCTCCATTATGTATTGCAAAAGGAGGTAAGAAGTTTCACTAGAGGAGAACATCAGTTATCGAGCGCTTTGCGCACATGGCGGGTTCAACATGGGGTGCGTCGACACCGCTAGGAAATTTGTAGCAGGCTAGAGATAGCTGATGCTCGCAAACAGTAGATATCACATAGCTGCGCCAGGGAGGTGTCATACTGACTATACACATAACCCGGTGACCCTTCCCCAAGTCAGATGTCCTGATTACCCTCCGTCATTGGTGAAAATGCCTCTGCCCCCTCCCCCTGAGTATCTGATACAGATCGCCGTTCTTGATTTTCTTTGTGCTGCTTAGTGTCATTCGAAGAAAATTGAATGTTTCATTTATTGTATTTGCATTATCTGGAGAACTCATTGGTGACCGGTGCCCCGCACATTGTTACCACAAAGCTTATCTATAGAAGCTCTTGGACCAACCATAGACCCTACTGTGGTCACTGGCATGAAACCTGGACCTCAGTTCGGAGTGATTCGCCATCCACTCGCTCAACCACTCTCTCTCTCTCACTCGTACATATCTGTATTCCCAATTCTTCAACGTTGTTCTCCTATTTTCCCCACTCCGAAGTCTAACCACGCTCCCTTAACCTCCCGTGAAACCTGTATCGACATAGCGTACGCCAACATACATTTCAGCTGCTTCTCACCTAGGGTAGATACTCCAAATCGTGAGTTGAAGCTATAGTGTTATCTATGAGTAAACATACGGTGTGTTACTATGTATAGGCGTTATAAGGGTAGACGTTAAAACCTTAAAAGAGTTACACTCACCGAGATCATACAATACGTGTGATTCCAGGTAGGCCAGTGTGAAGGCATGCAGCAAGTAATACCTTCCCATGCTGGAAAGCCTTACACGTCAAATGTAGCCATCAATTTGAATAAGAGTACCCCACCCGTCATTTTAATTCATAGCTCTTTTTAATCAAGTGGTGATATTTTTGTAACGCAGTGTTTTGGTCTTTCCTTTACCTTTGAATGTGATAATTATGTCGAAAAATTTGTTAAACTCAGTTAATCGAGTAAAGTTTTACAAGATTTTGCTGATTTTCCTTAGCAATTTTAAGGCAACGGACTATTACATTAAAAGAACTGTAAAGTAATCTTAAAATGAAGTAAACAGGTTTTATCAGAAGTTAATGCCATTCTATCACAATAAAATGTATTGTCGCTGTTTATGAGTCGTACATGACGAGAGCGAAACTGTGTTCCGACTATATATAGCTACAGAAAATGATTTTGTTAAGAGTATATGAGTTGCCTTGATCTTTTTCCTGGAAACGTTCTAGTATAATAGCCTAATAGGCCTATTGTATTTACACTTTTGTCAAAATGACTGGTCTAAAGCATCGATGTAACAGCATTGCTATAATTAAACAACGAAAAACATCAACATCAACATGAAACAAAAAAAAAAACCTGGAAGACTTGGATGGTCCACATCATTTCATCAATAGCTACACGTTACATAAACAAAATGAATTAATGTGTTCTAAAGGCTAAATCAGGTGACCAGTTGGACGGGCGTTGCCTATTTCTCGACCATCGTTCCTCAAATTAGTAGGAAGGCATTTCATTACACCAGGGAATTTCTAAGATGTTTCACAGCTATAAATTAATGAAGAACACAGCGGTAGAAAATGGTACGTCTCGACTCCAAACTGGGGTTTACAGCTACAGATCAAATCTTTAAAAGAAAGGCGTTAAAATGATAGAAAACTCACCTTCAGATTGAAGTAACTGTACAATGGAAGCCTCTTAAGGATATAGGAGTATGTCTCGAGCATGCATTACCACGGAGAATCTACTTATCTGGTAGTAAATAATTAATCAAGTGCGGTATATTGTAGCAAAGTTCGTTGACGCCAACGAGATAAACATGGACTTTGACCCCCTGAACTACACGTTTAACGTTTAATGAGTCAACAGTCTAGTATATTAACTATATAAAGGTTACCAAACTTTTCACCCACATAAAAAATCTTGATTGACTTTTTTGACACTCACTCCAGCTAGAAGCACACAACAGCAACCTACTTGTTTAAAAAATCTCAGATTCCAAATAACTGTCGTCATATCGAATTCATATCACGGCAGTGAGTTATACAAGCCTGATCGGGGGTGAAACGCTGTATTCCGGGGAGGACTGAGTTTCAAATTTTAATTGAGTATGTTTAAGGACTACGGCAGTTTTTTCAGGACGGTCCCATATTTCAGTTCCACTTAGCCTAAATAATTCAGTTTTGCTTTACTCAATGCCGGTATATGCAAGTTATATCTTGTCTGACATTCGGCCTTGTGCGTAATGACTAGAGGGAGGGAGCTTTAGATGGGGACTCATTTCCCAAGCAGGGGATGTGTTAATATGTAAACATAGTTAACCGATTATTTTCAACTTTTTTCGCCAGGAGACTCCGACATGGCCAAGAATATTCCAGTCTAAGTCGTTTCGAGAACTTATCCTCTTATTACTGGCTATTTGTTTACATCAATAGTCTCATTGACTTACTGAAAGCGATTGATGAAAAGAATCAATTAACTGTTAAAGTTGAACTAGAAATTTTAAAACGTACAGCTTGGACAAAAAAGATCTGATTGAAGAAACTCTTTGAATAACGTTGAATGCGCAAATCAAGAATGGTTATGAATGAATCTGATTAAAAACTGAAGTGAACTTAAAGCTCGGGGTTTTGAGTATGTCTACCAGAAGTTAATCCAACTCTGTTAAAAATCGCTGTAAATTTACAAAACAAAAGATAAAAAGATACATTACAATTTCAGAAAATTTCTGGCAAACTTTTGCCACTATTTTTCTTTATTAATCTTTATTTTTTGTTCTGCTTATTTACAGAGATTATTAACGTTGAATAATTAAAGTTTTTGAAAAAGTTAGTTAGACAGTTACAGTTTTACGACCAAGTTTCCAACTTATTGTTTCAAGTCGAGCCGGCCACGGCCCTTTTTCCAGTTGTGACTCACTGGCTTGTTTTCCCTACTCCTTATGCGGAGCATCACGCACAACGACAGCAGGTTCCATTTTTTAGTCTTCGGTATGACTCGACCTGGAAATAGAACCCGGGCCTTCAGCGTGAGAGACGGATGCAGTTATCGTTAGACCAAACACGTTGTCTTTGAAAAAGTCTGGATCGATGAGCCAGATACACCAAATATCATCCTCATGAACGCAGATCACGGTAGGGGCGGACAGGACAATATGTTTTGAGGGGGACATCATTTCAAATTTCCGACTTATATTTGAGGCATGAAAAAATATGTGTAGGTCATTCACTCTTTTGTTATAATTAGTAGGTTTAAATATTTGTGATTTGTTAAAAAATATTTGATAGAAATTTGATTGCTTGTCTACCATGTAGTCTTTAATTTCTGGAGCATTTTGCATTTCTTTTTCGCACGTTAATCGCGCTCTTCTCCGCAGTTACATGGTTTAAACTGTGTGACGCAAGTTCCTAATATGTTTATTGAGTAAAAGTATGTTTTTCTCAAACAAGCATTAGAAGTCCATGCATGGATGTTATTCTCCCGGAACACGTCATAAATCGAATAAAGTTCTTTTCTATTTTTGCTGCTGTTTTGAGAGATTGTTTAATATTGGGATACAAAATCATATTGTATAGAAAATATTATGTCCCTCAATCCCCTGAAAACCACAGCCTTGGCCTCAGGAATATTTTAGGAGAAAGTTAACTTCTTTATTGCTCTTTGATTACCATTGCTAATTTCCCGTATGTTTCATTGATGATATGACGAAAAGGGGAGGGCCGTGGTCGTACAAGGCCCCCTGGACCCGCGCCTGTGAAATAAGTTTAATCTAGGGTTTGAAACAATTTTGGAAAGGGCTAGGAATAAGTTAGTTGGGAAAATTAAAAATGTTTGGTATTAGAACTGGGAATGTCCTTCCATAGTTCTTTAACATGAGCCAAATATATTCAGTACGCTTCCAAACCTTCGTTCTGGAGATTGTTTTGGATCGACAACCATCACATTTGATGCAGCTACAGGTTGTTGGATCCTAAACACGGGATGAAGTTAGCTACCCTCTTGTAGTATTTATCCCCTAATGGCCGTTTGGTTAGTCTGCCAGCTGGATTCACTACATGGCAAATATTTTCTTCTACAAAATTTTGGCATTCTTTATTTCAGTATTTGTAGGATTTGTATTCGAAGTTTAACCAACTATAAAAATTATGAGCATTTAAAGGTTACCATTTCAGTCAAAGCAAGAGAATCACTCAAAGTAAGTTAGATAAAGTTTCACGAGCCAGTTTCTAACCAATTGGTTTAAGTCTGGCTTGCAAAGATCCTTTCCAGTTTGGCTTAGAGTTACTTTCCTTGCATCCCGGGTGCGTATGTAGCAACTTCCGAGAGCACTAGATTAACATGTACGCCTAGCTTGATGACTTTACTCGCACCACAAAAATATTGCAAAATTGAGCTTTTCTCTTCATCATGAAAAATAATTCAAGGTAAAAACACTGTGGTAACCACCTGCATCGAAGACTGACTTTGACACTCCATTGGTGATCAAAGCTCCATACTGTATAGGAAAATAAGGTGAAAAACATTCGAAGCGCGCCTGGGCAAATCATGAGCCACATCGCCGCCTAAAGGCCATCACTAGCAGGTTTGATATATCATGTGATTGTCGCAAACACTACATGGTTATTACATGGTTGTCCTTCTGATATAGGCATAAGTATTCGATGGTACCCCACATCAAAGCTCATAGCCTAAATACCCGTCTGTAGATCGTGAAAATACCCAAATATCTGAATCAGATGGCAACTCTTGATTCCTGATATAACCAGATACAAGCTGTTTGTTTATGACAACAATTTTGCCACGATTATTCTCATACTATACCCATGCCTGTAAAACAAGCCAGGCAGTGGAGAGGTATTTTAAATACTTTGTAGAAACCATGGATTTGAGTGAAAAATTCCATCGAATTAAAAGTGGTTCGATGTTTTCCAACAAGAACATCGCCATATTTTCATTTTTCAATCTTCCAAATTATATTTACCTAATTTGGTTACCGCCCACTTTTGAATCTCAAAAAAAAAATCATCAAATGGGTGTTAAGTATAAATTGCATGAAACAGTTCACAGTGCCTGCTTAACTTAATAATATCTCGACTGGGTTACAACACTGACCTTAACGACAACGCTTAAAATAAGCTGAAATTTGGGCATTACATATCACAGCATTGAAAATATGGTGCGCGTCGAGTGTGCGAAACGATTGCAAGCTTGAGAAACATTTGTGGCAGGATATAATTTAAATTCAACAATGCATTGTCCTTAAAGTGTACCTCAACTCACAAAATTCAAAACTATACACTGAGGAGGAGCATAAAAATTAACTCTAGCAATCCAATTCTCATCTACATAGGACATTCTTGAGCCGAGATAAAAGTTGTTTAAGTTTATTCTCTCAAATTAAAATGACACATTGAGCAATAATTTGTGATGTCGTTGTTGTACTACTCAAATTACAACCTTTGTATTTCTTTGTTTTTTCTGAAAATTACTGCAACTTGTACAAAGGTGTGATAGCACTCTTACTCTTATGGAGTAGGAAATAATTAGGGCCTATGTGAAAGTGGCGGAGCTAGCAATTTAGGTCGGGGGGGGGGGCGGTCTGCAGCGGCTCTTCGAAGGAGTAAACACCCTGAGCTACGGCACGATCGAAACCACAGCTTTTCAGACTTTTCATCTGGTTTTCCGCACTTGGTAGAAAACTACTTTGCCATTTCTCCTCAGCAAGTTTTTCTATTAAAACAAGTTAAAATTTTCTATCCATGGGTCTCCGCAGAAAAAAATTCCAGAGTGGGGGGGAGAGAAAATTCTTTTAGGAGGGAAAAGCTCCGCGTCACCATGAGTTGGCCCGGAGCGCAAGAAAATTTCGGTCCAAAATGCCTCTCAGATTGCTGGAAATGGGATTTCTAAAGCCTATTAACCGCACACAAAAAGGGAAAACACTGAGTGAACTGTTAAGAAGTGTTCATGTTAATTTTTCTTCCTACTTTTTACGTTTTCTTCATTTTTTTCAGGTTTTTTATTTTCCAGAGGAGGGCAAGTTCCCCTCTTTACCCTAACAGCGGACGCCCATTTTTCTATCCTTTTTTCACAAACTTGTATGAAGGCAGTCATTATACTTTGTATTATTGTCAGGTCTCGATTTAAGATTTTAATGTAATAATGAGCTACTTTGAGAAGATAAAGATTGAACCTGCTACAGCCAAATAACAAGCAATCTTAAAGGGGTAAAGAGTTATGAAAATGAATCACCTTTAAGTGTTTTTTGGTATCTGGAAATCAAGATAAGTACACAAAGAAACATTAACTGACGTAGTTCCCACCATATGACCATTCTGAATTAACCATTAATTAAGTTCATTGCAAGAAATAGCCAAGACAGTAGGTCTGCTTGGCTCTCTATATCCGAATTCATAATAAATGGTTTTTGAGATCCCGAAAGTACAGAAATAAGCATTTTCATGGGATTATCGTGCTGTGTCAGAAATAGCCATTTATCATGAGAATGCTCACTTGAAGAATAGCAAAATGGAATCTGACCATTAAAATTCTTAAACCATTACCACTATGAAAACAGTTTTGTTTTATTTTAACCTGAATTATCTCTTCAAATGATTTTGAAAAATGATGTGGAAGCTATTTTGGTATCTTTATTAACTCTTTTTATTGTCTATGTTGACAATTATCCCCGCCAACAAGAGGGCTATTTGCGCTACAGTCATTGTTGCGCCCTTTTATTGGCCGGGAGGGTGAATGTGATGTCAGTATATGTATTTTGTCAGCTTATAAACACGTTTGGTGTGGAAGCAATTCACGTAACACAGCGACAACATACATTAGTTCGTATAAAGCATGATGATACGTTTCGGCAAAACCTATCCCTATATTACAGAGGGTGACCCTTTCATCAGAATGAAGTGCAGATAATACAGTTACTGGTGGCTGTTTGAGCATTTTGTTATCTGGACCTTAAAACAACGCTATTAATTTATGTCCTTTGCCAATAATGGTGCAGGAGTAAAGTATGTTAAAATCTAAAAAAGGGCGCCGACAGACGATTTTGGTCCGTCAGGGGGGCTGGGCGATGGCCCCTGACCATATGGCAGCTCCGCCACTGCTCTGTGAGCAACATGCAGACAAATAGGAAGTGATCAAGGTCACAAAAACGACTTTAGTTTCAAAAGGAAACAAAGCAGGTAATGTGAGTTGTACAACAAGAATTCACAAATTATTGCGCAATGGAATATTTAAGTGAGTAAATTTCAATATTTTATATCAAGGGATGTCCTATGAAGATGGGAGCTGGGCTGTTACAAATCATTTCTCATGCTGTGTTATATACATTTTTAAATTTTTGACTTAAGGCAGTCTTTAAAACCTGTCTAAAACTACCAGTGCAGGAACATAGCTTAAAGTGGAGCTTAAGTTTGAACTTTATATATTTATATTGCGGAAATAGAAACGATTGTCAAATAGTCTTCTAAGTCCCATCTTCACAGAAAATTACTTAGCTGGCATACATAATGTTGAACTTTACTCACTTAATTTTAAATTTCTTCTGGTACGAGTTAAGCAATCCTAAGTGGTGCGCCTTCTAAAGTCAGATGGGTGAAGAACCTTGAACATTTGAAGGAAAGACCCGAAATCACCATTAGAAATTTCATTGAAAGGATGGAAGGCATTTATTTTTCAGATTGAAAGGATTTTTGTCGGGGTTGATTATTCTTCGTTTCAAGTCGTTACGACCAGACTAGTTAAGCTTTGTTTGCTGATGTAGCTGATACCAGTGAGTATTTGTTGCATTTGAAACCGCACTAATAACAAATGTTTCTAATATCAAATGTAATACAGACTAAAATCCCCCAAAATGTTTCCATTTTCCAAAGAGATAACCTTTACCAGTTTATGTGCACTAAAGAATCTTCCATATAACATAATTCATATCCTTCTGTAAATCAAGAGAACTTTCTATTTCGAGTTGCCGTGACTCGTTTACTTGTTTTTGGAAATGAATACCATCTCACTGAATTACGTGTTAGCTTGTATCGTAGTCTTGGTCAAGAATGTATTACACCATATCCTACCCGGCCCTAGACTTGAATTCAAAATCGAGGGCGGGCTTTAAAACTTGAAAATTTTCTGAGAGATTTGCTTCACTAACAACGAGCCTCCGTGAGAATTTCTGAAGGTTGTAGAGGGCGAACTCAAATGAAGGTAGAAAATAATGTTACAAAACTGGTATTATTGTAGGGTCTTGACGAAGACTACTTCTATCACCGTAATATTAACAAACTTTGCATTTGAGCAGTCACCTAAATTGAGGTCAGAAGTATAGTAGACTGTACAGTTTCATGATTGGCTGTTGGGAGTCATTTGACAATGTTTTTTCTCTTCAAATGTGAAATTTGTTAGAAATAACTGCTTAGTTTACCTTGAATATGCGATAGTTAAGTTATAAAATGTAATGAAAGATACTTTTGAAGAGAAATAAGACGAAAATTGTGTTATTTAGATCTTTCTTCAAAATATGTTTTTTTTTTTTTGGGGGGGGGGGCTGCTCTTTACCTTTAAACACGCAGTCGTGTGCCTCATAAATATCCATTAACCCGCTATATTGTTGTTAACCCTTTCTGACATTACAAACTTCCATGCTGGTACGCCAAACAATGAAGCATCTAATCGCAACACCTTAAGAAGTAGATCAATTCTATCCAAAGGCAAGGGCAGTCATCCCAATTTGAAGCTGTGTCGTAGACTGTCCTGTTTCATGATTGGCTGTTGGGTTCAAGTGACAACATTTTTTCTTCTTAAATATAAAATTTACTAGAAGTGACTGCTTGATTTAACATGCAATACTGAAGTTATTACCTTCGATTAAAGACATTCGAAGAAAATTGTGATATTTAACTGTTGTTTCAAAATAACTTGGAGGGGGGTCTCTTGACCTTTAGAGTACTGTTGGGGAATCGGTCTGTTGTGTGCCATGCAGCCGTTTTATACACCAGCTTATCGAAAAGTTAAAGAATAAAAGTTGTAAAACTTATTAGCATTTTATCGCCGAATTTACTACGACGCTAATCATGAGACCGAGTACTTATTTGCCACATTCGAAACGTTGTAACAATGTACATTGTAGACATGTAAGACAGGTAAGATAACTATATATCATTTGAACCAGACGCACCCTAGTTTGCTGTTTTCCTATCCCATATAGACCAGGCGGAGAAGGGGGGGGGGTATCGTCACCTGAAAGCGAAATTTATGATACTAAGTGAATTTGGTCAATTTTGGGTGGCTGGTTCCGAAAATCGGGAGTATACGGGCCATATCCGGGGTTTTCTGTGCCATTTTGAGACTTAAAATTCAAAGGGGGCCCTCTCTTTTTCAAAAATCTTGTTTTCTCCATATAATATATTTACGGTCCAGTCATTGACTGATGTGAGATTTGGTTCTAATATTCTGTAAAAGGATGTCTACTGATAAATACGGGGAAAAATTAGTATTCGTACTAATATGCTAATTAGCCTAGTTAGGGTTAAAAATCAAATTATAATGTTAGCAAAAAAGTAGGTCGAGGGTTTGAATCATGGGTCTATTTTGATGTTATTTCCCATGACTCAAACCATCGGTGTATTTCTCTCTAACATTATAAAGTGGCATTTAAACCTATTTAATTAGCATATTCATAAGGATACTAATTTTTTATCGTATTTATTTGTTGACACCCTTTTACAAAATATATAAGAACCAAATCTCACATCAGTTCATGACTGAACCGTAAATAAATGGAGAAATCAAGATTTTTGACAAATAGAGGGCGCCCTTTGAACCAAATTGACCAAATCCACTTGGTCTCATAAATTTCGCTTTCGGGTGACGATACCCCCCCCCCCGCCCCCTTCTCCGCCTGATCTAATATACCTGTAATGTGATTATGTGACAGTTCTACATTACATTATCTGTATATCTGTAATATCCTGACATATCAAAATTTCAGTCACGCCACTGTGTTCTTGAGAATCTACCATTTTTATTAATTCTGTTAGAAGTATACCGAAACAGCAATAGCTTGCTGTTTACCTTTAAAATGGTAATTTGACAATTCCATACGATCAGTATCTATTATATCCTGACATTTTAGACCTTCAGTAACTTCACTGAATTCCGGAGAGTCGACCATTATTTAATTCTGTTTTGTAAGTTCCATCTTCGCAGGATATTCCTTCGCTGACACTCCGGTAAAAGGTATTGAAGTTTATTTACTTAAAGGGCTAATCCTCTCACCCCCAAATTCCGATTTATGTAGTCAGTCCACAGAAATTTTCATCTGGCCACAGCTCTTTGATTGGTAGCTTGCTAAAAAGTGCAGAGTGTCGAAGAGGATTAGACCTTAAAGCTAAATCAAATTTGATGGCGTTCTTGTACTATGCATATTACATTCCCTGAACTTCTCTATATTATCCGAAAGCTACGATTGCAACTTGTGCTAAAATATGATCACTTTTTTCTAGTATGGTGTAACGTGACCTTTTAAGCCTCCCTGAACAACGTGTAACGCGAGAAAAACAGGAATCGTTCAACTTGGATAATGTGGTCAGTTTTAATTGCAAAAGGAAACGAAACAGTTACTGACAGTTGTACCAGGGAGTTGTAACAACTCCCTGGTTGAACAACAAAAATTGCGCAGATGCGAAATGTTGAAGGAAGAATGGGGCTATGCCAATATTCCCAAGTTTTGTTCTTCCCAAGGTTCAATGTTGGCGAATCTTGGGAACACCTGCACTTCTGAAAACATCGAATCCGGGAATAACGAACCTTGCACTTTGATTGAAATCAATGAGGCTTTGAGCACCCATTTCCCATCAATGGAAGCACCAAATAGTGTGAAGAAAGCCTTAGCAACTGCAAGCTAAGGGAGTCGAAAGAGTTGAACTAAATACAACTGGTCGAGACAATAATAATAAAACAATAGAAGCGAAGTTTACAGGAAGTCAATTCTCACAATAAACTACTACATTTTTTGGTCAACAGAAATTCTCAATTGGCAGAGCTCTTTGATTGACAGCAAATTAAAGAAAAAAGGAACAGTACTGTAGGACACATTACATGGCATGTACTGTACTGAGTGTGTTCTGATTACACTTTGGGTTTTGTCCATAGTAATATTAGCTTATATAGCCTGTCCTCAGTTATGTGGGCCAAGGTTTCCCAATGGTTAATCTGGCCTTGTGCACCCAACAGCAAAATGGGCAGGCTTCGAAAGTTCCCGAGGTTCCAACTTTTAAACTAGTCACTCAAAGTCCGGAGCTAATCAGACTATTGACTCCATTTAAGGGCGTTTTAGGATTTGGATTAAAGAAACTCTGGTTAACTTAGAAACAAATAATGCGCTACTTTGCATCTAGACACCTCTGAGAATAGTAGTTAGTAGACAATTCCAGGTGGGGTGGGGTGGTACAACTGTCCCCTCCGAGTACATCCCCATACATAGGCGTAGGTGAAGCGGGAGTGCTGAGGGCGCCATCCCCTTGTGAAAATGAGGGGGCGGGAGTGTGCTTTCACCCCACTTCCCGGGTCAGAAAACCCCTTTTTTCCATTTTTCCAAATCTCAAAAGGAGCAAAATCTCCGGCGCTTAAAATGCGTAAGTTCTCGTTCACAAATCAGTTTGGTAAACTTTTCCGAGACCTGGAAAAAATCGGATATTTACCATATGTGACACCATATCATTAAGAGACAGTCACCGGCATCTATATTGCTATTTTTATAAACTTTCTCCCATAGTATTCCATATTTTCTCCAATGAAAGCTCTTGATTTTGAAATATTTTGCCTAAAAAGGACAACAAACTTTGGGAAACTTTTGAAATGTCATCGGAGAGTGTCAGTTCGTTAGCTTTAGATATGTAGCAACAACGATTCAGTCGTCTTGCAATTATTCTCAGATTTGCCACCAATATTTGAAGGAAGTGCAGATTTTTCAGCAATTCCCTCACTTTTTAAGTTCCTTACAGGAAACCCAGAGTCCAAAGGTTTATGCAACACTCGTTTCATATCTATATATATTTGTGTAATAGGGGAAATTACATTCCTATACAGTGGTGTTAACACTTGAAAGAAAAAATCGGAAAACATAGCTACTACTTTCAAGCCCGACACATGCCATTCCAGGTTGTCTGAGGGGTGGCGATTTTCAAAAGTTTCAGTACGCCCCGCGCCAAATGGAGATAGTCTTTCCAGCAAGACTTCATATTCCAGGCAGGGTAAAATTAGCTTACCGTAATCGAAGGCTCTCATACACACTTATCATCAGATACTTTTCAACCCTGTCAGTTGAGTAGTCTGTGTAGATGGATTCTTTAGTTATTGAAGAAGAGTCAAAATTTTATCTATGTTCAATGTTTGCAGAGCGGTGAAGATAGCTACAGGGGGCAGGAGGGGGGGGGAGGTGATTCCTCCCTGGCTGGAAAAAGTGAAAAATTCGTAGATTTGCAATTTGAGACAACAGTCAACTACAGTGCGGTTTTCCCAACTTTTCCTTCATAAAATTCCGAATTCTTCCTAAAAAACTTCAGCATTTGTAATAATTAGTTTTAAAAAGGTTCAATTTTCCGCGCGCTTTGCGCTCCTCAAATCGCAATCTCTAATGCAGCAAGTGGTCGCTCATGAAGCAGTCAGTGATAAACTTTTCAAGCCGCTACAGTGCGGTTTCCCTAAGTTTTTTTTTTCAATTTTCTTTTGTCTAAAAAGGCAACAAAGTTTGGGGAGCTTCTTGAATGTCGCCGAGAAGCCTCAATCCGCATTCTTTAGATAACATTGTGAAGCAACAACGATCTTAAATCGACATGCTATCCCAGATATATGCTAATAGGAAACGCAGTCTTCGATAGTCCCCCAAATATTCAGATTTACTTACCGGAAACCCTGAATCTAAACTATTTTTCTCCAATACAAGCTCCATATTTACAAATGCGTAAAAGGACGCAAATTATGTACCTACAACAATACAGTGAGTACTCAAAAAATCTGGGTGCTTGTCCCCTAGAAAAAAGGTCCAGCTACCCAGCTGCGGGGGGCCTAGAGATAATGGAATTTTTGTCTATTGTATAGCATGGCCAGCAAAGAACGTATACTTTCACCTATTTAAGTGCGCAGTTTCATTTGAAAAAGTTTTCTGGCATTTAATATTTTTATTTAAAAAAGTCTATTTTTCGAAAAATCGAAAAATTTAGCATAAAAAATGTACATTTTCGTCAATGGGGTAGGGCAAGGTGCATAGTCGAGAATTGTCTAGCCCCCACTTTCATATTGCTTCCCACACAACTACCCTCGGACCCATTCCCCCACCAAGCTGTACGATTAGCCCCAAAACAAATATTCTGGTCTTAACCAGTATAGTATGAGTTCTATGACAGACGCATGGTAATGAACGACTCTAACGTTTCTTTCACACGTAAGTGTACGAGGAGGGGGGAAGGGGGGAAGACAACCCCAAAATTTTCGCAAGATCTGAAAGATACTGTCAGTGACTTGAAAGTTATAAATTTGCATGCTTTTTCAGAAATTTCCTAAGCTTGTCCGTGTCCGTGCCCTTAAAAGAAAAAAAAACGTCATAGTTGCCGTCAATTTTTTTTTTTATAAAAATTCAACAAGATCACAAAAACATGTCATACACTCGTCAGAGCAAAAAACTGTATAGGCTATTTTTCGGGAGATATACTTCAGTCTTTCACCAGGGAGGTGTTCTCTTCTTTCACAACACAAACCCGAAGTGGTCGAACATTCGAATTCTTTCAATCATTTGCCCGAAAAAAAAAACATAAAAAAGTGAGGGTAATATTCATACGAAATATAAAAAATAGATAAAAATAATTCCCGACAATTAGAAAAGAATGCCGCTTAAAAGAAACACCCCATTTTTAAATCTTGTGCAACATTTTGACCGAAATGGCCTCCTACTTGATTATTTCCAAACATCTTCCCAAAGACAGAAAATGCTATGCTCAAAGTAAAATTTGGGAAATGAAAGTAACAACGATTTGCGACACATTCGGACAGCTTGTGAAAAAGTTTTTCCTCAACCCCTCTTCAGAAAAAGGTGCTGGGACATCACTTTCCAATCGCCAAATTAATCACACGAACAGAAGGGAGGGTGTTCAGGTGCAGTGACCAATAGTTTGCCATCTGTCCTGCCCAATGATATAGCCAAATTCGGGCAACGGTTACAAAAATCGGTTAAATTGTTTTTCAGTAACATAATGATATACCATATGAGAATGTATGAAAATTCATTAAACCCAACTTATAACGTGGCATTTTTAATCCAGCATATCTTGAATTTAGCTAAGAGTCGCAATCGAGTAAAGAACAAGACCATGTTTTCAATTCCGCTTTACATAGTAGGGTAGCTTTGCAGATTTAACGTTACCGGCCGGACAAAAGTACCAAATTTGGCATGGAGTTTCTTTTTGACCTATCTATTGATTTTATTCGTAGAACCCACGTGATGGGTTCCGATTTTCCAAGATGGCGGCCAGAATCCAAGATGGCCGCCAGAAAACAGGAAATGTCACATATTTGCCCGAAAACATGAATGAGATGAACAATTGAGGGGTCAATATAGGTGTTTTCGGAGTCACTTAAATCGATGCTGGGCATGTCATTTTGCTCGGGTAACCCACTTTCAAGATGACGGCAAGAATCCAAGATGGCCGCCAAAAACAGGAAATGTCATATATCTGCCTTTAAAAATCGGTGAAGAAGAAATGAGGGGTCACTTCAGGTGTTTCAGAATCCACGATGGCCGCCAGAACTTGAAAGGAAATGCCATATACCTGCCTGTACAAAACGAAGATGAACAAATGAGGGGTCATCTAGGGAAATTTCAAAGCAATTTGCTGCACGTTATGTGACGTTCAAAAATGTAAGTTTTCACTTTAACTGACCTCGGGCTTCAAGTGCATCTAGGAGTAGCATTCGGGAATTCTATCTACATAAAATGTTTTAATACGTTTCTCTACAAGACAGTCTACAATTAATCTACGTACCTTATTTTGTTGAACATCTGCACCGACAAAGAGACGTGCAAGGCAGATTTGCTTTTCTACATTTGCACACTGTACATGCCATGGAGCAGCCACATTCACGAATTCTCTGCACGCTTTAGACGCCTCTGGTATGGTAGACCAGACAGGTTCCCATTTTTGGGGTAGTGAGTTCTTTGCTATCGTATCATGTATGGAGTGACTCCGATTCACGAGCACAGTCTTGACATTCTCTTGATACTTCTATTATACCATATGTCTTCCAGTGTACGGATTGTATTCACTACCGCGCCTCATTCGCGCAGTTAAGACTGTCAAGAGTCACCAACTCTGCGAAATCATCCAAGAAGAGATTTTCCAGGTGGCGCATTGTATCAGAAAGGTTATCGACCTGTCGCTGGAAGCTTCTCTGTGCAGCAAGTCCCTGCTCATGGTCTTCAAAGTTAGTGGGGTTTTCCGGATCATCGTCATAAAAATGTACATTCTCGTACTGTCTAAGAAGTCTGGCAAGCTCGGGTCCAGCTGTCATCCAGCGACTGAAGGCGACTGAATTCTCGGTGAGTCCTACTGCACCACCGGATGCCTTCACCGCTTTATTCTCCTGCTCATGAGCTTGGTGTATTGGGATCACAGAGTACTTGTGTGACGATTTTGCGATTGTCCAGAGATTCTGAGTTTCAAACTCATCTTTGATCGCTTGTGGCAGAGTCTTCATATCTCTGATATGTATAGGCAGCGATGGAGAATAGTTCACATTATGTTAAGCAAAAAACAATGATACGAGTGCCTCTAATACAGTAACATACAGAGAAGTTTCCCATCCGATGGGCTCTAATAAATATGAGAATCAGAATCGCATAGTTTGCGATCATGTGCCAGAACTTGAACGTAGGAGATTTCTTGCACATTTGTTCCAGCCAGTTACTGAAACTCTCATGCTGTGACATCTCTTCTTGAAAAGCAACATAAACACCCCAGTACATCAAAGAGGGTATGGGGTGTAACCAATATCGAGTTTGTTAGATGATCTGTGACCTCAAATGAGCTATGCTGTCATTGTGTTCACACTGCATGAAAAGCAATTAACACATGCTGACTGACCTTTTAGCTAACCCCAAATGTTACGTAACATTTTGTGTCTTGAAACACATCTTTTACTGTCAATCAATAAATCATATATGAAACTTTACTTAATCAAGTCTGCATGTAGTGGGCTTCTTTTCCTCCCTGAAGGAATAATAGTTAATCAGGCAGAAAGGAAGAATGTAGCAAAAAGTAAGTGGGACCTTTTCATCATGCTCATCAACATTAGATCTCTGGTTGAATGCTTCATTCAGTAGTCTGTGAAAAACAAGAACAGTGACCTGGTGGGCATGTCGGGTCCTGGCAACGTGTGACACTTTTAGGAATGAATCAGCTGTTCCTGATAAAGCAACTTGGGATTCAATGAGAGCTGTAGTCCAACCTGACTCATTTAATAAGTCATCAACAGTGTTCCATGTGGAGCCTTCTCAATGTGCAGTCCGCCCATCATAACTACAAAGACTTTCTCGCCATGTACAGATCTGGCCATTTCCATTGTACGTACTTGGCGAGCACAAACAGAGGCTGATCAAAAGTTATCACTGGGATTTGTCCTAGGTTGAGATACTCTGTTGCCTGCCGATGTACATCCATGCCATGTTTAATCATTGCTGGTGTGTCTGATTTTTCATAGAAGAGAGGCAGCAGTGCACATATTGCCGTTAGCTCTGATGTTGGCCATATGGCGTGATAAGCAGACCATGTAAGAGAAGTTGTCTTTCACAGTTCCACATCACTGATATGTTGAAGACTATGTTCAATCCAATCATATTCTTCACGTTTTGCATCTCCCACGTCAAGCGTAACAGGTTCACTAATACTCTCTGGTACGTTCTCAACATCTGTAGACTTCAACAAAACTGCAGCAACAGAAGCATGATGGTCTGGGAGCAAGTCAGCATATGCCCTTGATGACGGTAATGTGACAGGTTCTCTGATGACACCAGGTTCCCCCGTGCTTGGAAAGTGGAATGCAATAATGCCAGTGCCATGAAAAGATGTCGTGGGTGTTGTTGCGCTTGGATTGTGATCGAGGTTGTCAAGAGCGCCCATGGTGAAGAGTCCTTTGCGCAAAATGGTAGGAGCTATTAAACCATCATCTTGAAACCTCTCACATACTGCTGCAGCGAGCCACTTTTCAATCTGCATCACTCTGTCGTATGAAACACTGATATTCATCTGGTGTAACTGTTGGATTTTCTTCTTACTTCTGGTCAGCGCTTGTATATTTAGGCCAAAATAAATTGGTAGTGGAGGTTCTCTGTCCAGAGTGTACCGGACTTTCGCAGTCGAATTAGGTTTACGTTTCTTAACGCTGTGGACGATGGTTTGTCCAACAGTTAGGCACACTGTCTTGTGAATCGTCACTCTCTTTCAGATTTGGACCATTAAGAATCGTGGGGACGAGACCCCGTAGACTTGATGGTAATGATTTCTCCTGACAACCAGGTGGAAACTGGCCGGTAAACTGGAATCCTTCATGATTAAAAATATCCTTTCTAATAAATGCTGCTGCTTGTGCTAGTATCTGGGCATCCTGAGTAAAGTCACGTTTTTATAGGGCATCTTTAATCATATTTTTCATTACATCCTTGAATAATATAACGATGTTCCGGCCATCATGTTGTGCTTGTGCATCGGGGAACCATTCAAGCAACTGCTCCTTAAGTCTGGTTTTGTTGATAGTCTTTATTATGTTCAGTTCCTCAAGCAGTTTAACATACAGGGTGTGTAACCCTGGTAATTTGAGTTCCATCATTGATTGACATTTTGACATAGCCAGCAAGTTCAACTAATGTTCTTGCTTCATTCATAATATCGTCACTGTTTATTGTTGCCTTCTGTTAACTTTTTACATCGAAACTTGAAAGCTCCACATAGGTTCAATGAATAATCGTCAAGAAACGTTGGCTTTGCTATCATTTAGCGTGTGATGTTCTCAGAATTGACGTTGTGTTTATGTAGGGTCCACAATCTTTCAAATCAGGTCGGTATTCACAGAGGGTTTGTTTACCCTATTATCAGAGCTGACCCACGATGATCATTCGTACTCATAACTGCCATTAGTATTGCGGGTTTGCAACTGTGTTCGTTCACGATCGATCACACCTTTAAGTTCCCCAACTCCTAGGAAAGGCTTTCTGAGACAATGCTAACATGTACAATTAGAATACCAGCCACAACATACGCCTATAGTGTGGGCCCCTTAACCAGCTTCACGTGAAGGGGGGGGGGCAGGCACGTGTTCTGATTGGGGTAGCAATTGTTTTGATTGGGGCGGGGCACAAAACTTTCTTCAAATATCAGGTTTACAAGTTTCAGTTTTCATCTTGTGGAGCAGAAAAATGTTTGGGTTGGTATATTACCCCGAAATGCCCTCCTGCCCCTCTTGGGGCATTGCCCCGAAATCCCCCCCTCCCCGTGGCTACGGGCCAACTATAGTCAGGGAGTTAGCCAAGTTTCATTAACACGTTTGAGAACGGAAGATTTGATTGTCCAAATCGGTAAAGGGAATGAATATTGTTACGTTGCCGAGTCGGTCAAGGAGAGCAGTATATAATGAAGAATATCAACAGATTTCTCAGTTGTTCTTGGTTTATTAATTCTACATTCTACAAGTTGCTATAATTTACAGTATACCACTTCAGGCCTATAAGATGTGCTTCTGTCTGGCTCCTGTTATCCACCACTTCTTGTAGCTAAAACACACATTTATATATAGTAGGAGTCTTTATTATCTCTCTTATCCCTTCACCTCACGAGGTGCATTGATCTCAGGAGGTACATTGATCTCACGAGGTACATTGATCTCACGAGGTACATTGATCTCACGAGGTACATTGATCTCATGAGGTACATTGACCTCATGAGGTACATGCCTAGCATTGTATACACTTTGGGTAGAAACACAATACACTTACAGTATGACTCATAAGTGATAACAAGTAAATACGATGGGAGAATCTGCAGCTCAGTAAGGGCCATTCCCTTAACACTGCCTCCCCCTTTGTAGGTCTCGACCCGAGATCCAATAGAGCCAGCATTGTATAAAAAACCATTTAAATCTAAACACTTAAATGAAAAATACTAAGAGATAATTTACACTACATTTTGTTCCTGTGTTGGTGAGGAAACTTACTATACTCCTTCAATCACATAGGGTTCTCTACCACTACTCTAAATTAAGTATTACTGCTAAAAAACTGAAGTCTGAAGACACATTACTACATGATTAAGTCCCATGCTTAAAAATAGATACAATATCATTCATTTGCCCAGCAATTTAGTTTCTCTTATATAAGAATAATAAAACAACAAACCATGATAGTTCTCCAAAATGTCCTTATAACTTTTCCTGCTCCAAAGGATAGGCTCAAAACAAAGAAAATTCAGCGAATCTCTCCAGGTACCGAAATTATTGAGTAAAGTAGAGAATTGTACAAGTTGATAATAGTGAAATAGGGATAGGTCCAATTAAAAACAAGGCCAAGGTTTCACAAGTCCATACAAATTGTTTAAGTAAGGTAATTGATCCAACACGGTAGAGTTCAGTTCCTTATGTAATAAAACGCTTTCAAAAGTTAAAGACATACACATTTTCTCATTTGGCACGAATATATATCGATCATAATTCAGTCCACAAAACTAAAAATAACTAATGTTGATATAATGTCACATCTTTTTGTGTAACCAATGGACATCCTCTTTTGAGCTGGCTGGATTAACTGCAAACTGCATCAAGGTGGTGGGCAAATCCAGGCGACTATGTGGCAGCGTTTGACCTTGACCAAGGGCCTTCACCATGCCACATAGCCAGGTAGACATCTCTTAGTCTCCGTCGTTCGGCAGGGTGGGGAACCGGTATCCTTGGTATGTCACCTTGTAGGTGGTGCCATCCGGTAGTTTTGCAAGCTCTGTCATTTCCCCATACTCGACCCCCATGCTGAGAGTGGCTTGATGGTTTGTTTTGCCAAAAGTGGTCCCACCACAGGATTTGGCTAAGCTCCGTACTCTTTGAAGTTCTCGAGCAGCTTTGCACTTACAATCCGATGTTGCCGTTGGCCATACAAGGAATCGGGGGTCTGGCATTTTAAATGGGGGCGGATCAATGGGAATTAACTTCCAGGGTGTCTTTAGGGGTTTAGAATGGCACGGTTTGGTTGACTGCAGGGTCTCACTTGACCCTGATGGTGCTGGAATTGGTTCACACGTTGAAGAGTCTGTTCTCAAATGGGGGTTATCTTGAGCACGTTCGTTATCTCCAAGGGTGACGTTGGAATGCTGGAGGGTGTTACTTTCAGTGGGGCATGGTGTTTCTGGAAGGGAGTTAAGAAGTGCCTCCAGATCAGATTGATTCACTGTACAGTCAAGTATCTCCCTGTCCCCGGGAAAATTGTTAGAATAGTCCAATGTTTCCACAGTCCCAGCAGTTATGGTAGAGTGACGTGGCTGAGGATCTTCCTGCAGGGGGTTCTGGCTTGCATCAACCTCTGGTAGTGACCAACTGTCCAGAACCGTAAAATCTAATGGGCCGATGGAACCTTGGCTGGGACCATGGCAAGTTGGTTGTTTTGGGGGGTTGTGGTGGAGGGTTCCAGCCAAATGGCAGGCTTTGATGTGGCGATCCAGATTGGCTTTCCTGCTGGTTGAGTAGCAGCACCTGGTCTTCGGACAGGTAAACCTCTTCTGTTTATTTTTGTGAAATTCGCTTTCATGACGACACAATGCAGAGGAACTGTTAAAGTATTTTTCACAGTACCCACACTGCATTCTTTCCTTCCCAAGTTTGTGGTAAGATTTCTGTCCTTCTTTGGAAGACATATTTTCACTGTGCTTTGGTGGTAGAGCTGACTGAAAAAGACGGTGTTGTTGAATCTGATCCTGATGATGAAGTGGCAGGTCTGTTTTGTTTAAATGTCCAGTGAGGAGGAGAGCTTCCTTCTCTCCAGTGGTTGATTAATTACAGGGTTTCTTTTGGGTGACTGAAAAGTTATGTATACTCCATCGTTATAAGACCAGGGGTGTAATTGCCTTCAAAAGTTAACCTCAAGGGGCTGTGAAGAATGGTTTAAGAAGGACCTATTTGGTCCCTGCTACACTTGCTGATAGGCATTTATGTAGTAATATCAGGTGACTGTGAGAGGCAAATTGGATTAGGAAATATTTCTCAGTGAAACTAATATCCCCTGTTCCCACTTATCTTTGACTAGAGGAGTCATTGTCATTAATATTCTTTGGACTCATTCATCATATAAAATCTATAAAGGGAACTGGAATGAAAGGTTTCACAAGTTTGCAGATGTCAACTCAGGAGGGGATAGCCATAACGCTCCACTGGTTTTCTCCTTCTTTTTGGTGGAAGTGTGTCTAGCTGGGTTGGTTCAACATTTTCTCCTTTCTGTGGTGTACTGGTTGATGGTTGTTGATGATTTTGATCCTGGGATGGTAGACAGTTGGATGGGGAGGGCGCAAGTTCATTACTTTGGTTAAAGGCTAGTACATCATTTACTTCAGTGGGATGTGTAAAAGGCTGAGTAACTTTCCATGCTGGTGGATTTTTGCCATTGTATGGGAGTAGCTTGTTGTGGTGCACTACTTTTGGTTTGGACTTTGGGCCCATTTGTACCCTATAGGTAACATCTGAGATCTTGGAGATAATCTTTCTAGGGCCAATCCATGGTCGTTGTAGTTTTGGCGAAATCCCTTTTTTTCTTTTGGGCTCATAGAGCCATATGTTATCCCCTTCTTTGAATGTTTGCAGCTTTGTAGTCCGATTGTAGGATTTTTCTTTCCAGGACCTGGATATATTTAGATACTGCCTTGCTGATTCACGTACTTTCTCTAGGGTTTCAGAGAGGTTGGATATATAATCACAATAATTGAACTCTGAATCATCTTCTCTGGGTTTAGGTACCAACAGTGTCATTGGGATGGAGGGTTGCCTTCCCATGAGTAGTTCATATGGTGAGTGGTGTGTAGATTCATGCAAGGCAGATCTGTAACTCATCATGACATAAGGAAGCCAGCGGTCCCAATCATGTTGATCAGGAGACACAACTAAGGACAACATTGCCTCCAGGGTTTGGTTAAATCTTTCCACCATACCGTCTGATTGTGGGTAATATGGGGTTGTTCGAGTTTTCTTAATATCCAATAACTGACACAATTCCTGAAACAATACTGCTTCAAACTGCCGACCCTGGTCTGTATGAATCTCTGATGGAATGCCAAATCTGCATACAAACTCCTCTACAAAGGTTGATGCTACTGTCTGTGCTTCTTGATTGGGGATGGCAAAGGCCTCTTTCCACTTGGAGAAGTAGTCACCAATGACCAGTATATATCTATTGCCTGCATCCGTTTTTGGTAAAGGTCCCAAGATATCCATTGCAACTCTTTGCATGGGTTCAGCAACAGCATATTTCTTCAAGTTAGCTTTAGCCTTCTTTGTGGGCCCTTTGCGTGAATTACACAAGTCACAATTTCCACACCAGTTATTGATATCCCTTACATAGTCGCTCCAGTAGTAATTGTTCCTTACTCTTTCAACCATTTTTCGACTTTTAAAGTGACCGGCAAGTTTGTGGTCATGTGACAGTGCCAAGACCGTGTCTCTAAGGTCCATGGGTACAATGAGCTGGTAGGTGAATTTGTCACCTGAGGCAGACTCAAACCGGCGACAGAGGACGCCGTTGCGGACTATAAGTTTTTCCCACTGTAACCAGTAATTTCTCACAGCTTTTCGTTCACCTGAGACGCTTTCCCAAGGTGGCCTTTCTGACCCATCTTCCTTCATTTTCAAAATGGGGGCTATGTCCCTGTCTTTTAACTGTTTGTCTCTGAGCTCTGCAAATTGTAAAGAATCATGCCAAACTTTAATGTCATCACAGCCACTTTGTCCCTTGGTTTCAGGTTGTTTGATTTGAGGGGCTGTGCTGTTAATTGCCGTTGTGTTTGCGTTGTCCAGTTGATCCGGGCCCTTTTTGAGAGCATGAACCACAAATTTCGGGGGAGGTTGCACTGGAGCATCAGTTTTGGGGTGTTCAACAGTCTTTGGTTCACAATCGGATTCCTTAATTTCTGCTCTGGCTGCAAAATTTTTCTCCAATCTGTCGCAGTGTTCACAGCCAGTACATGGTCTTCTCGACAAAGCATCAGCATTGTTATGTAGTCTCCCTGCTCGGTGTTCTACTTCAAAATCATAAGTGTTAAGGACTTCTAGCCATCGTGCTACTTGTCCCTCAGTCCACTTGAAGGATGTGAGCCAGCGAAGAGCTCCATGATCAGTTCGGACAGTGAAAGGGCGTCCATATAGGTAGTGATGGAAGTGTTTCACAGACGCCACAATGGCTAAGAGTTCCTTCCTAGTTGTGCAGTAACGTCTTTCCGCCTTTGTCAGTGTTCTGCTATAATAGGCTTTCACTCTTTCTTCCCCATCTTGGTGTTGGGACAGCACGCACCCAAGTCAACATTACTGGCATCTGTGTCAATGATGTATCGACCATCGTCAATTGGGTAAGCAAGAATTGGGGCAGAGGTGAGGGCTGTTTAAGCTTCTGGAAAGCACTGTTGCACTCTTCTGGCCAAGCAAACTTGGTTCCCTTCTCTGTCATTCTGTGTAAGGGTTTAGCTATGTCTGAAAATCCCTTCACAAATCTCCTATAATAGGTGCATAGTCCCAAGAATTTTTGAAGTTCAGTGAGATTTGTCGGGATAGGCCATTCCTTCACATCTTTAATTTTTCCAGGATCGGTTGCAATACCATCTTTTGAAACCAGGTGCCCAAGGTATGACACTTGGTGCTGAAACAGAATACACTTCTTCGGATTTAGTTTCAAGCTAGCTTCAGACATTCTGGTGCAGACTTCTTCAAGTCTTTCCATACTCTCTTGAAATGACTTGCCATAGACAATTATGTCGTCCAAGTAAAGTAGGCATGTGTGCCATTGCAGACCCTTCAGAATCATTTCCATAAGCCTTTCAAAAGTCGCTGGTGCGTTACAGAGGCCAAAAGCAAGGACGTTGAACTCAAAGAGACCACTGGAAGTAATGAAGGCAGTCTTTGGTTTGTCCGCTGGGTCCATCTCTACCTGCCAATATCCGCTTTTCATGTCCAGAGTGGAGAACCAGAAAGCTCCAGCCAGTGCATCAAGGCTATCATCAATCCGAGGAATGGGATAAGAGTCCTTCTGGGTCACATTATTTAGTTTTCGATAGTCCACACAAAAGCGTGTTGATCCATCTTTCTTCGTGACTAATACAATTGGTGAAGCCCAAGGACTGGATGAAGGCTGGATAATCTTAGCTTCTAGCATTCGCATCACTTCGGCTTGTTCCTTCTCCCGTCTATGAGGGGGTAGTCTCCTTGCAGGTTGCTTTATAGGGTTAGCACTTCCTGTGTTGATGGAATGCTTGACTAGGTCCGTTCTCCCTATGTCCCTTGAAGAAATGGCAAACGTGTTCTGATACTTTATTAAGAATTGTTTGACTCGGTCCTTTTCCTGGGCATCAAGGTTTCCTGAACTCCTCTCTAGTAAATCTTGAAGGTTTTTATGAAGGCCTTTCCCAGTGTCCATTGTCTGTGAGGTGTCTTGAACTTCTTGCAAAGGTTTTTCAGTACTGATTGTTTGGCAGTATAGTTCCTCTATGAGCTCACATGTGGCAAGACTGGTTCCCTTGTAGAGTCACTCTACTAGAGTGTCTTTGGGGTGTTGGACAAATTGAATACTCGGACTGGGACAGTTGTCATCGAAGCATCAACCACAGCTCTGGCAATTAACATCTCCTGATGTTTTTGTGGAAACTCTGGTAACATCTCCATAATGGCAGAACCTTGGAACTTCTTTTCCAACACACCTGTCACAATTGCTTCACTATTAGAGGGCACCACAGCGTTGTCTGCCAGTTTGACCCGAGAACAGGAGAACTCTTCTATTTCCTGATCTGCCACCATTGGCTCCCTAAACGCTAGGTCACTTATTCTGATCTCAGATGTATCACTCTCAGAAGGCCCTGCGACGTTATTAGCTAACTTGACTCTGGACTGGCGAAGCTTGTCTTCCCCGTGGTCAGCCCCCATTAGCTCCCTGAACGTTACTTCCTTCTTTCTGACATCTATTAAACAGTTGCAATCTCCAAGTATGTCTGTTCCTAAAATTCCTTCTGCTTCAATCTCTGCCACCCAAACTTCGTAATCAATCTGGTTGCCCCCAATATTTAACGAAAAGATTCCGCAGCCTATGCAGTTCAAGGTTTGTCCATTTGCCGTTGCTACTGTTGCTGAAGGTTCCTTCAATTGTGGTCTGGACCTCTGGGAATACTGTTATAGATATCCGACCTCATAATTGTGATGTCTGAACCAGTGTCAATAATAAACTGTACCGCAACATCCTTGACATAACCTTTAACTGCTATTTCTTGGCTGCCCTTCTTTCTTTTCGCTTACTTGACAGAGGGGCCCTTGTGGTGTCCTGCCGGCTTTAGGCCCTCAAACTCGACAGGTTGGAGTTTTCCTGGGCCTGGGTTTCGTTTCTTGAATTGGGTTGTACTTGAGGTTGGGGAATGGGGAGTTGCTTCGCCTCGGATACTTGCTCCTTCTTCTCTGGGCAATTCCTAGCTATGTGCCCTATTTTATCACAATTGAAACATCGCCTATTTTTATAATTTCCCCTATCTCTGGTTTCGTTCTTTGACTGTCGATTGGGTTCTTTATGATTAGTTGTGACTGCCCCATTCTTGAGTTGTCCTCTAAGGTCATCAAGGTCTGATTTAAGTGCTGCCAGGATAGTAACTAGTGTTGATTGGGGCTCTTCAACATTTCCTTCTGTTACTTTTATTTCTCTTACAAGTTTGCGGCTGGCACCTTTTTTCTGTTCAGCAGCGGAGAATGCCTCCATTTCTACTGCAATTGTGATGGCCTCCTGCAACGAGTGGGGTCTTGCCTGGAAAACCCTCCATCGAGTATCGGGATCCTGTAAGCAATCTATGAACTAGTCCTTTGCAAGTGCATCCTGCATAGCTGTTGGTGCATCGGGGTACGCCCTGCCTACCTGGCGTTTCAGGTCCTGGCCAAGCTCTGGCAAAGTCTCTCCCTGGCGCCTTGATCGTGTTCTCAGCAAAGCTTTGTGAAGCTCTGTCTGGTTTTCAGGTCCAAAGCGTTGCTTCAGTGCCTCTGTTAGGGTTGCATAGTTCCTTCGGTGATCCTCTTGTAAATCTGCCAACAGGGACTGTGCTGGGCCCCTTAGGTTTGCTGCCAAATTCATTGCTCTGGTGTACAAGTCCCAGTGGTTGAGATCAGCAATTATTTCAAATTGCACTAAGAAATCTTTCCATGGGGTACTGCCATCATATGTGGGGGTATGCACAGTTGACCGTTGAGTGGGGTGGAGTAGGGGGTAGTAGTTTATGTTGTTCCAGTCCCCTTCCTGTGGAAAGCCTCCTCTTCTTTCCTGACCAGTGAAATTTGATGGCATACCCGTCCCATGACCAGTTGCTCTTCCCCCTCCTGGACCTGCGTAATGCTGGGGATCATCAAATGGGTTTCTAAATTGCAGCACTCTTGGTGAAAGTTGAGTTCCTCGTGATGGGAGGGGCTGGTATCTATGGGCTGACTGGAAGGACTGTTGTGATTGTTGGGTTTCTGGCTCATTCTGTCTATTATCTGTAACGTCTTCAGTGTTTTCTGGGATATTGTCACCGGCGGAAATATGGTTGGTTCCTTGCTGATTAGTCTGCTGTGCATCACTTGCTCGAAAGGGATTGGATGATACTGATCCTGCCGGAGAGGGACATTCATCTAACAGTAACCATTCATTTGAACCTGAATTGCTAAACATCTTCTTTGGTTTGCGCTGATATTCTTTTGACTTGTTTGTTGATCCCACCGCTGCCACCAGTTGTTACGTTGCCGAGTCGGTCAAGGAGAGCAGTATATAATGAACAATATCAACAGATTTCTCAGTTGTTCTTGGTTTATTAATTCTACATTCTACAAGTTGCTATAATTTACAGTATACCACTTCAGGCCTATAAGATGTGCTTCTGTCTGGCTCCTGTTATCCACCACTTCTTGTAGCTAAAACACACATTTATATATAGTAGGAGTCTTTATTATCTCTCTTATCCCTTCACCTCACGAGGTGCATTGATCTCAAGAGGTACATTGATCTCACGAGGTACATTGATCTCACGAGGTACATTGATCTCATGAGGTACATTGACCTCATGAGGTACATGCCTAGCATTGTATACACTTTGGGTAGAAACACAATACACTTACAGTATGACTCATAAGTGATAACAAGTAAATACGATGGGAGAATCTGCAGCTCAGTAAGGGCCATTCCCTTAACAATATATATGAAATTTACTTTTTGCATGAATTCTGGCCGCCATCTTGGAAGTGAGTTGTCCGAGCAACATGCCATGGCCAGCAACTGTTTCAGTGACCCCGAAAACACCTACATTGACCCCTCAATTGTTCATCTCCGATTTTTGCACGCTGATATATGATATTTCCTGTTTTCTGGCGGCCTTCTTGGATTTTGGCCGCCATCTTGGAAAATCGAAGTCCATCACGTGGGTTCCACGGATAAAATCGATAGATAGGTCGAAAAGGAACTCCATGCAAAATTTGGTACTTTTGTCCAGCCGGTAACGTTATTGCTAAAATTTGTCGCTAAGCCACCCGACGTAACAATGTTCCCAGAAAAGATACTACACCATTTTTTCTACTTGAAGTGATACACCTACGGTAATTCATATGGTACTTTTTTATCACTTAGCAAGCTGCTAACTTTTTTCTATTGCTCTAAACGAAAGCTCAAAATAACGACCGCTTGGATTCTATTTACCAATTTTGCCAAATGGTGGCGCTTCTTTTAGAAGTCTTCCTGACATACGGTGTATTAGTTTGAAGTGATTTTTTTTTTTTTTTTTTTTTGCAAACGTACACTAAAAGGAGCACAGCTTAGACCCTTCTTATCAACCTGAGGAAAGCCATTTTCGGCTGTTCGAGGGACCAATTTTCACACTCTTCTGAGCACATCGGCGCCAACCAATGGTAGCGCTCCTCTTAGATAGTATATGGGAATGCTTAGTGCACATGTGTTCAGTGTACACGCTTAACTGTGCTAATCACTATGAAAATATGGTACATTTTCCGACAAACTGAGCTCCTCCTGCCCAAACGAACGACAAATTAACGACAAATTAACACAACTCACTATTGATTTCCTTAACTAGTTCCCTTTAAACTGTTCAAAGTCTAATTTTCATTTAGTGATTAATGTGAGTTCAAAAAGTATCGTCAATTCCCAGTTAAAAAAGAATTGGTTTTATGATTTTCCTATTGTAAACACAAATTTTAGGGTATTTTCGGTTGAGTAGCAAACAAAACTTGTCATAATTCTTGCCTAGTGTCATTGGTCAAATAATTTCAAGTGATATAAAAGTTAACATATCTTTCCCTAAATCATTTTTAAGATTCAGTTTGATTAGAGAGAGAAAACCCTCGTCATTTTGAAATCGAATTGGAAGGAAGCTAAAAAATCTTTCAATTAAATTACGTAATACCGTTTTCGCGTTCCAGCTCACAGACCGATTCTGCGAAAAATCCTGCTGTGCGCGATTTAGAGGTACACATTCCCATGAGGCTACTGGTAGATATCTAGTTTGAAGTGAACTTTTTTGCCAACGAAAACTGAAAGTAGCAACTGCCTAGACCTTCCTTATAAGCCTGGAAAAAGTCATTTCGGTCCGTCCTAGGCAGTGGCGTCACAATAGGTGGGTGTAGGGGGGGGGGCGTAGAAGACTCAACTTGCGCCCCCATGTGAACAATTGCCCATGTTTGATGTCATTCTACGCCCAATTTGTCGAAGGGTTAATGCTACTCGTTATTTTTTCCTCCACTTTCTCTCAAGTATCTGACATCTCCTATTTTGACCACAAACCTTCTTTCCAAGCAAACCCATATTTTGCGCCCCCTGGAAACATAGGGGGTGCAGCTGCCCCTCCCTGACCCCCCCCCTCCCTTGTACTTTCACCGCCATTCATTTCAACATTCAATCTGGTGTAAATTCATTACCTTGGAATCAGTCTGAACCTGCCTATGCAGACCTGTCTGATCAGAATGAATCCGAACTTCTGAACAATGTGTAGGCTACCTCGGTATACAGTAATACCGAGGTAGCTCACTCTTTCAAAGTTCCAACCGGACAGTCATGTACGTACGCACACGTCATGCGAACGGAGCTACCATTCGGCGATTTTCCCTTAGATGATACGTTTCGCTCATTTTACGCGGATTCCGGATTCCAATCTGTTAAAATAACTAGGTTTGTGGTTAAGTTCTTGGCAATCACATTTCAAAGTTAGGTCGCAGGTTTCTGTAGGTTTCGACTGTTTGTGACCTTTTATTGCAATAGCATAATCTAGAATCTAGATCGTTGTTTGTTCCAACGTTTAGGCGGTTTATTATTATTTCTTCAAAATAATACACCTCCAGATCATGGGGGAGGGGTGATTACATAGGTCATTCCTAAATAAAATATCGGGGGGATATATCGCATTATCCCCCTCCCCGGCGCGATTTACGCCTATGGGGACGGTCACAGTAGAATCTCATAAATGGAAACTGCTGTGATAGCCGTCTTATAAACACTGCTTGTGAATTCAGTCCCTCTAACTTTTGCTGATTGAACCATAGCCATTACAATTAAACTAGGCTTATTTAATTATGAGTATGACTTTTTACCACTTTATTTTGGAAATCAGCCTTGACTCTCTGAATTAAATGAGACACAGAAATGACAGGATATGATGCAAGTTCAGTACAATGAACAGCTTTTATTTCTCATTTTTCTTGCAGATCAGTACAATGGCAGAACACAGGCTAAGTCAACTTTGGCTGCTCTGTTCGGTGGTGGGTTAACTATAGTCTCAACTTTGAATTGGTTCAAGGCTCCCAAGTTTCTTTTACTTCTTCTCTGATTTTTTTTTGGGGGGGGGGGCGTCCCCTCGCTAAGAAATTTAGGGGGGACGTGTCCCCGCCCCCTCCCCCCTTTTCCGCCGCCAGTGAATGAGCCACAACTGGAAAAAGATGCCGAGGCCGGCTCGTCTTGAACCACTTGGTTGGAAACTTGACCTTAAATTCCATCTAACTAACCCAAAGACACGACCTGTTATGTAGGAATGCAGCGCTGACGTTTTTATAAACATATGAACTGGCCACTACTATGAAGACTTACGAAAAATGCCAGCATGGTGAAAATTTGTATCGATTGGGAACAGAAGGAAATGACTATTAGAAATGGTGTCTTGTTTTGTATTGCCTCGTGTCACTATACAATACATCCAAGGGGTGTTATTAGAACACAGCTTCAACGGCTTCCGGGCTGACAGAACAACAATGCGTCTGAACGTGCGTTTTTAAACGTCTACTAAACTATAAAGATAGTACAAAATATATATGGTTAAAGTAGAAGGACATTCTCTATTTAAAATTAATAAATGGAAGAAAATTAGAAGTGGAGTAAGATGTACAGTGTCTTCGGCTTTGCGGGCATCAATAACAAGTAATTATTCCTCGAATCACTGCCAATACTGCCAATGCCTTAAAAACCACAGCACTGATTACCGACTATAGACCGTACGTAAGTACGTATCTCTAGGTAGGGAGCAGGAATACTTTTTATAGGCCTACTTGGTCTATGTGTAAGCAAATCAAGACTTTTCTCGGTTGTGGTCAAAGTTTAACTTCAATTCCTAGCCTTGAGATGAAAATACGTAGAATTTGGTACGGAAATTGATTGTTTTAGAGGGTCCAGAGGTCACCAAAAGTCAAAAACAGAACACTTAAGTTCATCTGAGGTCACAAAAATGGGGAAATATGAAAACTAGAACTGGAAAAACAATTGACGGTACCCGGCCGCCAATTGTGTAGTTTCGTGACCAACGAAATAATATTTATTATGAGGTTTCAATGGTAGTTCTAAAAAACGTATAGGCATTATTATTCACGTAAACCTTAATGGATCCGATGAGACATTAAATTGGCTCTCTCACATGAAAGTCAAAGATACGATACATGCACTTACACTTTTTCAGGGTCAGTGCATATTCTTAAACCACCTAGGATTTTATTATTGTACTCTACTGCCCTCTACTGGCATAAGAAAATCAGAGGCGTCGCTAGGATTTTTTCCAGGAAGGGGCAAAGATATGAAATTTACGCAAAACTTTTTTTAGTCAATGTGTATGTATTTCATATACAATATGCAAATTTACAAGTATATAACAACATTACCATGTCATTTTGTAATATTACCTGCATTTTAATTTTAAAATATAACATAGAGCAATCGGAAATAACAAAGTATATTATTTTGGTAAACAATATTTGGTTTTTTGCAAGTAGTAACGCAGTGGCGTACGCAGGATTTCTCTGAAGGGGGGGGGGGAGGGGCATTCAGTATGGTATGGGGAGGGGTGTCCGGAAATTTTTGACGTTTTCAAGGAGCCTAGATGCAAAATGGTGCAAGATTTTCGACTTTAACAGGAAGAGTGTTAAAAGTTGAATCGTGGTGGTTTTTGAGGATAAAACTGAAACTTTTTCTGTCTTTACATGAATTCTTATGCCTTTTATGCTACCTTACGAAGTAAAACTTGTCATTAAATTTGCACACTTTTAGGAGTCAAAATAAAAGAGCATTGATCGGTATAGGATTGTGGTTTTTCTTGGCCACAAAACTTTATTTTATCATACAGATTATCTAAGCGGGGCGCCACCATTAGTTGGCGCGGAGCGCATAGAAAATTTAGAAAAATCAGACCCCTTAGATGGTCGGGAATAGCATTTTCCTGAATTATACGAAGAATCTAACGAGTCGCTATCTTCTTTTGTCCTTTGCAATAAAATGCTCACTTCAAAATATGTTTCGCAAACTGCAAAGTGATCAGAGAGTTGAGAGCTAATTTGACCCCGAAAATGTAATTGTGCCCAAAAGACTGAGCCAAGCGCCACCATTGGTTGGCGTGGAGCGTAAAGACAATTTCGAAAAATCAGACCCCTCAGATGGCCAAAAATAGCGTATTCATGCTTGTAAAGAAAATCTTAACATGTAGTCTTAATTTTAATCAATTCCACCAGTGGGATACAGAGTCCACCTTTTTAGGTAAAAACTGGAATGTGACAAAACTTGCCTATTTGCAGGAATTAAAGAAATTGGCATTCACTGAGGGACCTTGCAGAGGCAATCCTTCCACTTTGAAAATTTTGAAAAATTGGGTGTCCTTATATGCAATCTGGTGCCACATATGGTATCTTTTGAAGTACAATCTGTGTTACTAAAGTTTGACTCCGTATTTTTAGCAACAAAGAAAAAATGGCATCGGTGGGGGGGGGGGGGAAGCATGACCCTAATGGCCCCCCCTTCGTACGCCACTGAAAGAGGCCTAATAGTGGCTCGAACACACATGATATCCTGTTAGAACAGCAGTCTGTTAAGTGTAGAAGGCTGCAAAGTACTCATGGACCTTGTTACACGCCAAGTGAGCAGAAAGCTATTTTCCCGAACTAGCCTGTAAGCCTCCAAGGATTAGGCTAAGTAACAAAATATAAGTATGCCTATGGATCCCGTTCATTCTAATTTCTAGACTAACGTTAAGTTTATCGCTGGCCATGGATTGTGTCAGCCCCATCCATCGTTATGTACACAGAATAAAATCGGTATAGTTTAAACCCCTCCCGCTACTAGCTTGTGGGACAATATAACCCCGGGGGTCTGCGTTAGCAGGTTAGTGACTTGTCAGTTTTTAAATCCTTTTACTGAATCCCCAACGTGTACAACGCAGAGACTGTGTACAAGGGAAGGGGATAAGTTCGGTTTTACAGCCTTTCAGTGTTAGTTGTAATGTATCAGCTGTTGTTAATTTCCTGAATAACAGCTTCATGTGCACTGAAATGCATTGATCATAGCACCCGCGCGTATACACGAGAACATTCAATCTGCTACGCGGGAGGACGTTCCTGTGGAACGCGAGTAGGGCCGGTTCATGCGACAGTGACGAAATGTGGGTTAATTTGTTGCATGAAAATACGAATTATGTATGAGAAATGTCTCACAATTTCTTATCCTAACAAGAGAGAAATTTTGAGAAATTTTTGTTAGAGTAAGAAAATTCATCAAATTTCCCCAAATTATTTTCCGTGGGGGGGGGGGGGACTTCCCCCTGCCCCCCCCCCCCAGTAGCTACGCCACTGAAGAAAATAATTCTCATCATAGGTGGACATGTGACTTTTCACTGATTTAGGTATCAAATTCTCAAAATATGATTCTTGTGAGATAGCAGGCTAGTTTACCTCTCTTAGTTTCTCAAAGCTTGAAAATACAAAAATAAGGTCCATTATGGGTGAGCCAGTGGTCTCATCTCCCAAATAAAAGTCGTGGCACTCTGGTTCGAATCTCCACCAAAGCATTTGCTCTTTCCTTTTTTCTTATTCAACTTTGGGAGGGATTAAAAGGTCAGCATGTGAGATCAGCAGGGCTCAAATTGTAAAGATATCGGTAAACAGAGTATCTCAAAAAATTATTTACGTTGGGTATAACCCAGTGCAACAAAATATTTCCTTTTACCAAAGCATCGCTGGCGCCGTGGGTTTTTTAAGTAAATACTGCTTATACTTCGTTTCGGAAAAATCCCAGTACAAAAAAAGAAAATCAACTATTAATATTTACCACATTTTCACTGACGTCTTAAATTTTGACATATATTGACCCGTAAATGGTTCGTTATTTCCTTGACTGTCTCATTTTCAGGTACCTAGTGATCTTACTAAGGAAGTTATTAATCTAGCTTGGACAGAGGAAATTTCTACTTTTACTTAGGAATTCAATGCAGCAAAGCAATAGGCATGGTAAAGCAAGTTCCAGTGGGTAGGCTGGAAGGCATGTTTGGTGATGATCTACCGATGATCTACCGACGTGACCGTATGGGACGGGGTCCGGGTCTACAGCACCCTGACCAAAACTTTGCTGAATAGACTTTGGTACCCCAGTCAGGCAGATTATGCCCTGGTTGGGGATCTGGAGTCGGGCAAAAAGTCACCATCCCCTGAGAGAAAGAGTCCAGTAGGGTCATGTCTACCGATAGTGATTTTGCTAAGGAAAGAACAATATATTAGTTCCAGTGGTGTTTCCGGGGGGGGGGGCGTTCCTCCTGGAAAATCTTGTGTCCCCGTGTGCTCCTTAATTGATATTTCCAAAAGACGGATATAAATGCCTTCTGTAGTCATAGTATGACTAGGAACTTTTTAAAGATGTTATTTTTCTTTTGACAAGAAAAGGCAGTATATTTTTACGTTTTTCAAATGAAAATATGGCAAACATTAGGAAATCCTCTGCTTTAAGCTTCAGAAACTAGTTTTGAAACATTTAAAATGTTTATTTTTTACCTTTACCTAACTCAACTTGATCTTGTTCTTCCTCTGGTTACTACCCATAAAAATGTATAACTGTGCAACGGGAGAAAATGACAACCGTTGACAGTTTATACGTTGTATAATTACCGACCTCCAAGTTCCCTTTTTGAGGTCAGGTAAAAGTGTTCAGAAGTTTAAGGAGGGGATCTCCTGATGAAAACCCCTGGGAAAAGCCATCGCCGGCTGTACAATGGGGTTTTTTTTTGTTAAATTTTCTGCCCACTTCCGAATACGCCAATTGAAGGTTGGGCACAGCTCAGATAACCGTCCAGGTAGGATTAGGCGTAAATTTTTCCTTAAGAGAATCACATTTAACTGCCCATCAACTGCTTTCTCTTTCTCTCTATGGTTCAGCTCCCCTTCTTCAAACTGTCAGCAGTCCAGCAGTCCAATTCCCATTTTAATAGGACATTCTTGAGCTAAGATATAAAATGTTGAAGTTTATTCACTCAACTCTAAATGGTATATTGCGCAATAATTTGAAATGTCATTGTTGCACTACTCAAATAAGAATCTCTGTATTTCTTTGTTTTTTTTTTTTTCTGAAAGTTACTGCACCTGGTACCAAGGTGTAATAGAGCTCTTAATTCTATGGGTTAATGTAATTAAGCTCTCTCTGTTCAAATTGCTTTGCAAGAAAACAGGAAGTTTTCAAGGTCATAAAACATTTTAATTTTAAAGGTAAACAAAGCAGGTAACTTGTGAGTTGTACAAAAAAATCACGAATTATTGCACAATAGACCATTTTTTCTTTAAGTGAACAAAACTTCAACATTTTATGTCTCAGCTCAGGAATGTCCTATGAAAATGGGAATTGGACTGATAGGATTCATTTTTCACGCTTATTAACATACATTTTGATTTCTTTTGACTTGAGGTACACTTTAAGCTAATAACATTACCCTTTAATAGCGACTTTCGTACCTCACAAACACCATAAAACCCAGAAGTTTCCGAGGGTTCCGCCCTTGACCCCCACCGGGGCTTTCCCTTGACCCCGCTAGGGCCCTGAGGTGGGCCTTGGACCCCACCCACTGAGCCTCGCGCTTTGCGCTCGATGGCGCCTAAGGCGCTATGATTAGAGTATAGCAGTTCTCCTGCAAATCTGCTGTTACCCTAGTTCCCCCAAATGCCCCCTGCATATTTAAACGAATCAAAAGGGTTTCGGTAGCATTGTAGAGCTAAATTTCCGAAATTTATGTTGGACAATGTATGGTGGGTCGGTATTATTCGTACTCAGTCGAAATCATATGCGCATGTGTACATATGAAGGGTTTAAGTACACGAAAAGGTATGGGGCGATGCGCACTGTTTAACAAGAAATTTCCACACTGCCTAACGATAGCCTAATCCCTAACCTTAACAAAGAATACAATCGACACAATACAATGGCAACAACCAATCAAGAAATACAGTGCGCATAGCCTTGCTTACATTATTGTTGTGATTGACGACATTTCAACGGACACAGAGGGTCGGAATGTGCTTTCTTTGGTAAAACACCTCACGCCTTCAAATCTGACTCCTCTATTAATGATAAAAAAGACATGGAAGGATGAAAGTTTCCATAGATTTAATTCACTCCTAAAAGACTATGATACTTCACCCCATTTAAACCCTGAGTGTACAAGTCTGCCATGCATGTAGCTTATATTGTTATCTGGCATGACAGATGATAATATACATGACAGTGCATACCTGTACTGTCGTATGGCTACGGGACACTTGAACAAAGTGTCTCTCAGAAGGGAGCTATCTCAACTCCTTGATTCCAGTAAGGATCTAAACAATGGAACATCAGTGCTGAGGTGTGGACTGCATTTTAAATTTAACATTTTCACCCTCCCCAATTCCTACCAGTGCACAAGGCCTTCTAAAGTAATTTACATAGAAGCTGAAACAAGGCGAAACGAGGTTGGTGCGATCGAGGAGTACAAGAGAACTTCTGACTTAAGATCTCTCACAGGAAACGGCAGTGTCCGAGTGCTTTAGAAAGAGATGCGCGTGCATGTGCTCAACACCTACTTCGAAATTCTTCTAGTGTTCTCAATTCTTGATTCACCCGAAAAATACTAGGACCTTTCTTTTCCATGAGGTTGAATCCCCAAGTCTTCCCGGTTCGGCCGCCAGGCTGGTTAATGCTATAGAACTCTGTAAACCCTATAAAATAACTCCTCTCTTTATAAAGATAACGGTAGTAAAGAAAGGTTAAATACCTTACGAAATTTCTTAATCTTCTTTCGTTGAGACTGTTTTCAATTGAAATACTTGCAGTGAATGCACATGGCTCGGGTTCATGCCTGCAACTTCGTTCCAGCGGTAAATAATCGTAGTATTTATATTAAATTAATCTCTTGTGATTGCCTTGATAAAAGAACAAAATTAACTCGGCCGTTTCAAATTTGGCCGGGGACTTCATGGATACAATTTATCACACTACTAAAATATTTAGTGTCTTGTGTTACATTTAATAATAGTATATTATAAGTATGAAACCTGCAACAATTTTCCTGTGTACAATAGTGTCAGCTGTCATGTGATCCGTGCGAGGGATATACTTATGGGCAAGTTACCAACATTAACGAACAACCAGTAAAAAGTCCAAATTAAAATACTTAGTTGTTTTCGAGGTTGCTCTTATTCCTTCCTTCCTCAACCACACTGGAAAATGTCAAGTAGGCAACACATGATCGGGTCCTATTTATGTCAGCAACGAAAGTCACGTGGTCTTATATCCGATTTCAAATTCTTTCTCGACATCGGCTTTAGTACCTGTATACTCTACTCAAGTATAACTTAAAATCGCCAGAGCTACATTTGCTTTTTAGGCTTCAACATTTAAGTTATTTCAAAATATTCGGTATCTCGTTGATTATGTCATGCATTCACGATGATTAGACCGGACTGCATCCAGTATCCCTGCTAGCGGCGTGTTGAAAGGGATTGATTATATATTTTGGTAACTCTAAAGCTGTGTTTGGCTGACCCGCGGAATGCGTAATGCGGAACCCGGATTCTTTTTTGTTTTTCCAATGACCTGTTTATTGGGCACGCGGAACACGGATCGCGGATTACGGAACCATCACACGCGGATTGCCTATCGAATTCTCCATGTCGAATTCTTTCCCCGTTCCGCGCGCGTATTGGTGACCACGTGGGCGCCGTGTATAGCTTCCAGAAAGATTTCGTCACATTCCCCGGACTTCCCATACTACGTCGTACCATATACTGATAAAACGGGGTTTCTTGGCAGGTTTTTTTTTTATGTTTTATTGTGATAACTTCTCACAACAATGGAAAAATGACTGAAACTTAGGTGCTATGAAACAATTAACTTCCAGTCAATAAGTAGTATGTCTATCAGTTTCATATCTTTATCCACTGGGCTATAGTCATCCATGAAAAACTACTAAATGACCCAAAGCAGCTTGGGGTAACATTGGCAGGCATGTAACTTATCAGTAAAACGTTGTTTACTGGAATTCAACTATTTAGCTGGTTTTACTGTAACGGAATGCGGAACGATCCGCGTGGGGTGTTTATTAGGCACGCGGATCCTTTCCGCGTTCCGCATTCCACGTTCCTCAATACGCGTGTCAAGTAAACGCAGCTTAAAGCTAGCCACACACACTACTTTCGTGAAACTACTCGACTTCGATGACCTAGCTCCTTAAATCTGAGGTTTCACGATCGGTCAATGAGCACCACTTGCCGGCCATATTGGAGTGAATGAGTGCAGTAACATGTACAAAGATTCCAACCCCAAACACCTTTCGATGAGGGGATTCTCCTGCCTGCACTCCTTCCAATGGGAGACTTCGACTCGTTGCGTATATCACGAACAAGAAATCTTTGCGACCAGGATCCATGCAGGGCTCTCTTAAGGAACTTAGAAAAGCCAGTGTTTTAGGTGCTCTCTGGTGGTGGACCTGAAGTTTATTTTATGGGCACATGCCATACACTGAATGACGTGCAATCCAATGATTCAATTCAGGAATGTTTTTGCCAAATTAGGTTCATTTGAGCATACCGGTATCTTATATACGTATGTAAGTGAGGAACTGAAGAAATATTGAAGCGAAAAGTAAGAAGGGTAACTATATATTTACTCTGCATTAAACAGTCAAAACATGTAGGATAGCGAGGGGAAATCAACAGTAATTGACGAAACAGCCCCTTGGGAAAGGGCCACAATCCTAACTAAAAAATGACAGCTTTAAGTTTTGATTCTTCTGTACTTCTGTTTTCGGATTGTGAAAGAAAAGGATAACTGTGCCATTTCATGTAACTCTAACTTTAATTTTAACCCTAACCATGGTTTGAAAATTTCAAATGTTTTAAAACTGATTTCGCTCCGCTGGAAAAAAATAGAAGAGTCTTATCAAAAACCTCAGAATTATTCACGTTTTAAGATATTCATAACATTACTGATGCATGATACCTTCTCAGCTTGCAAAATGGCCCCACGAGCTCAATATGTATGACCCGTAAAAATCAATATGGTTATAAAAATATAGCTTCATTCAATGATTATGGTTAATCTGAGTATTGCATCAGTCTTGATTTTGAAGAGGCAAATAAAATGCACCGGGGAAAACGCTGGGAAGCTGAATTCTTCTATGAGTTCAGTTTGACCTAATATTTTCATCAATTTCCCCCATGCTTTGGAATTCCATTTTCCACAAAAAAAATATTGATTTAGTCAGCTCTCCCCGAAGATTGCATCGTTGTTCGAATCAACTAGGGAGGTGCTTACGCCTTTGATACCCGGTCTATACGACTATTGTTTTAAGGGGATAGGCGTTACCCTCTGTAAGTTTATTTTGGTTTGTTTTGGAGAGTGGCGTTAAGAAGGCGCTTCAGCAGGTGTGTCCTTCCCCATTGGCAAAAAATGGTTTCAGGTCCCTAGATGTATAACTGTGTGCTCCCGAAACATAATGCTTATAGTGACCATTTTTCCACTTTTTGCTATCATTTTGTTTTCTGATTCGTAGGGAACTTGTCTACATCACTTGCCCACGCGCCAGCTGCAGGCTAAGCCACAATCACCACATGACACCAGAGACCAGTGGCGTACGCAGAATTTCTCTGAAGGGGATGGGCATGCAGTATGTTGAGTGATTGCCGGCCTTGGGAGGGTAAAAGGGGAGGGATATCAGGGGAGGGGTATAAAGGTTTTGGCCTTTTGAAGGAGCCCAGATGCAAAATGGTGCAGATTCCCGACCTTGACATGAACAGTGTTAAAAGTTGAATTGTGGTGGTTTTGTGAGGACAAAACTGGAAATTTTGCAATCTAACGCCATTTATGCTACATTTCGACAGTTCGAAGTAAAATTAATTTGTTTTTAAATTGGCATACTTTTAGGAGCAAACATAAAAGATTATCCACCGGCACAAAAAAGTGGGAGCATTTCAGGTTGCTGTTTTTTTCTTGGCCACAAAATGTCATTATGCTAATAAAGACTATCTAACCGGAGCGCCACTATTGGCTGACGAGGAGCGTGGAGAAAATTTCGAAAAATCAGACCCCTCAGATGGCCGGAAATAGAATTTTTCCAGACTTATACGAAGAATCCAACGAGTCGTTATCTTCTTTTGTCGTTTGCAATAAAAGCCTCACTTCAAAATAAGTTTCGAAAAACTGCAAAGTGATCAGAGATTTAAGAAATAGTTTGGCCCGAAACTGGAATGTAATTTTGCCCGAAAGACTATCTAAGCGGAGCGCCGCCATTAGTTGGAGCGGAACGTTAAGAAAATTTTGAAAAAATGCCTCCCTTAGATGGCCGAAAATTGTGTTTTCATGCTTGGGAAGAGAATCTTAACAATCTTCATGTTTACTTTTTGTTTTTAATAACAAAGCATCAGCAACATACTAAGTGATCAGGAAATTACTACATAAAATGTTATACCTCTATTATATAAATGGTCCTGATTCTTTTCGGGGAAACTATGGATGGGAATAGAACATATATTCTTGCCTCTGTATTCTGACTTTTGCCTTAATTCAAGATCCGCTGAATTGATGAGATTGTCTTTGACTGCTCGAACTCCCGACTGTTAATGATTTTGCCCCTAAAATCTCTTGTATGATAAATGGAACACAATTTCTCAGCGCACCTGAACCCTCCGCTTCCATGCCCCCGTCGCTTTCGTCTATTCCGGCCGGGGAAGGAGTTTAAGGGATGGTCCCCTCCCTTTCAAGCAATATCTGTAATTTGACAAAATTTGCCTATTTTCAGGAATTAAAAGTGGCATAACTGAGGGGGCCTTGCAGAGACAATCTTCCCCCTTTAAACATTTTGAGAAATTAAATGTCGTTACATGCAATCTGGTGCGACATATGCTACCTTTTGAAGTAATATCTATGTTAGTAAAGAAGGGCTACGAGTTTTTAGGATAAAAAATGGCATCCGTGAGGGTAGGGGCATGGCCCAATCCCCCACCCCCCTCGTACGCCACCACTGCCAGAGACTGAAGCAAACATCAAAACCCTCCCTTTGGAAGTAGGTTAAGGTCTCCTCGTAAAGGCGGGGTTTTTAATCGAGAAATGCAGAATAGGGTTCAAGAAGTTACACAGGAGTAATAATTATCGACTATAATTTTATTTTTCTTTCTTTTGCTAATTGTCACCACTAAGTAGAAGGGTTTAAGTCTCATTCCCACTAATGATTTGTCATGACCTTGTGCCCTACATAATCTCTGTTTCGCCTTCCTGATATCTCCGAACACGAATTTGCATAGTCACTCACAAAAACTTGACCCAGCAGTTGAGTTTCAAGTTAAAGATTGATTAAAATGATCTAGAAGGAATTAACCGTTGTATGTCTCAGTGAATGAATTCATATTTTGCCATCGCAATCAAAAGTCTTCAGTCTATTTTATACTCAAGAGGTTAACAGTACTCAGTGAAAGAAAAGTACCCCATCGCTTGTGAACTACTTGCACCCCTGTGTACCGGCCGGGTATATTCCGCACATGGGTTATTAGTGTTAAACTTTGCACTACATTTTATTTTAAGTTAGATCTTTAAAAAATTGAATCTTGGATATGAATTTATTACGTTAAGGTGATTATCATTTGTTTGCCTTTCCATTACTTAAACGACGTCATTTTCATTAAATTCTGACTAAAAAAAGAAGTGAGATTCATAAATTGAAACTGAGCTTCATAATTAAGACCGTTTCCGGCTTCCGTAAAAGTGATGTCGTAAAAGGGGGTTTAAATTCATTGTTCTTGATGCTGATAGGGTAGTTGGGTTCTGGACATCATAATCCTAAGTACCTCCGTCTTGAAAGTCTTTGAAAATGGATAAGCAAGAAAAGGAAGAGAAAGGTAACTCTGTACTTTTAATTAACCTGCTATCAATCTTCATCTTTTTCAGCTCCATTCAGAGATCCATAGCCAATAGCGTACTTCGAATGTAGTCTTTATGAACCTTTAAGAACCATTTGCAACATAGTTGAAAACAGCCTGGAGACACATTCGATTAATATCGTTACCTTTTTAAAGGAACAAAAAATAGACATATTTTACCTTGGAACTTTTTTTTCTCATTTATTGTCAACCCATTGCTTTAGATTCAAGTGTTAGAAAGTTCAGTGTTCTGTCATTAGGCAATAGATTTGGCTCATGAAACGTATCGGAAAATAAGTAACAATCTTTCTTGCTAAATTATGTAATAAAGAATAGGTCTAGAATAGGTCATGAAAGATCATTATTTAGGAGTTTCTATCCAGCTCCTACTTTGTATAAGTCCAACGACTAATGAAAGTGTAAATTTTGGACGAACATACCACTAATGGAACATGAACATAGTTTGCCTGTACAAGAATACAAAGTGGAATCCATATCCACTAAAAAGCGGGGGATGAGGTTCCACCACATAACCCAAGTCATGACGGCCACTGAGTGACTTTTTCTTGCAGCAATGGTTACAAACGTCTGGCAGTTTAGTAGGAAACAAGGAAAACTTGCCTTTCTAATCGTACATGAGACATCCATCTCTACAGCAAGTGTGTGCGACCCTCGGACGTATGGTATCCTTCCACATTTGCGAAAGCACGTGTAGGCGTAGTAAATATAAATGGGCTGAATTTGTACATAGGGGAGCATTGACGCACAAAAATGGAATACTCATGAATGGCCCGGGACATGCTCCCTGCCAGGAAGGCATACAGCTCGAAGTCGCGACATACAGAGTGATGGGTTCCCGGCAGAGGGAAGGGGTGAAAATGAGTGTTTTTTTTTCGAAAGAGATGAAAAAATCGTGGAACTTTTTGGTATGTTTCCAAGAAACTTATAAACTTAAGGGTCTCTATTCAAGAAAATTTGAGATTTTCATTAGACGTTCTCCTCGAGGATAAAATGGAGTAAGTCCATCACGAGCAGCTCATAATGTAGTAGCCAAGGGTACTCATTGTTCACCTATAGGGTTAAGAACCATGGAAGCGAGTAAATTTACAGGGATCGATCAAAATTTGGTTAAAATTCAAATGTAACAAAAGTGAATCACTGAGCTTATTACAGCCGGGGCGTCGATTTGATTTTCAAATGGGGGGGGGGGGGGGTGACATCTGGCCTAATTTTTTTCTGTTGTCCTGGTAAGATGTCTACAGCTGCGTAGCTAGACACTTTTGCCGGGGGGGGGGGGGTGGCGGGCAAGCATCCAAATTTTACGATATTTTTAAGTGTGATTACCATGTAATAGGGACGTGATTTGTAGCGCGCGAAGTGCGCTGAAATTTTCGCTCTTTTCAAATATTTGAAAATTTGGAGCTTGTATTGCAGAAGAGTTTGGATTCTAAGTTTCTTGCAAGAAAATTTGAAAAGTTAGGGAATTACTGAAGAATTTGCTTTTTCTATTGGAAAACCTGAGGTTGGGCGGCGACCAAAGATCGTGGTTGCTACATAATATTGTCCAACGCCTACGAAATGAGGCTCTCCGACCCATGAAATTACAAAATTCCGAATTCTCTTCGATAAAAGCTTTCAGTTGACAAAGTGTGTGTGTGTGTGGGGGGGGGGGCTTTAACGTCCCCTCCACTCAAAAAAGTGGGGGAAACATCCCCCTGCCCCCAAAGTCGACCCCCATGATTACAGAATCTCGGGTGAATATTTTGTGGTAAATTTCCATAATTCATTGATGCTGTGTCGCCATTTCACATCAAATGACCCTTGTTCTTCAACTAATACAAAGCCTCTTTTGTTTTGACCACATTCTCACTTGTTTTCCTTCAGTTTCAACTGATGACGTTGAAGAATGTGGGGAAGAATGTCCACCAACATGTCCTCCTAAAATCAACAGATCATTTCTTCCAGTCAAAGCAACATATCTTTTTTACATTGGAGGTAAGTATCGTAGAGCATGATTTTTCTTACTTTTGTCACTGTATTCGAACCAAACGACTGTTCATTGTAAGAAAGAAATTACAAATAAGCCTATCTCTAAGCTTTCAAGTCAGTGGCGGAGGAAGGGAATTCAGTCAGAGGGGGCAAGAATGGCCTGTAGGGGCGCTTCAAAGATTGTAGGGCAAGAATATTTGGTCAGAGGGGGCGAAAAAGGCTGTAGGGGCGCTTTTATGTAGGTAGATACATTGCCTCAATACGGTTAAAAGAGTAAAAAGGGCGCCGGCAGGCAATTTGAGTTCGTCAAGGGGGGGGGGGGGGGCGACCGCCTACTCTGACTATATGGTAGCTCTGCCACTGTTTCAAGTATGATTGTTTGATGAAACTTTTTCGATTTCAGTGAATTACATTTCAACAGTAATATCTCTGAATGGCACAAGCTACTGAGAAGGAAGTTGGAAGAGTAGGATTCATTTTCCAACTGCTATACATTCAAGTGGCGGTGCTACGGGTGCGAGATGGGGCATTTGCCCTCAGTTAGTGCTTGTTCCCCCTTCAAGTTTAGTCAGAAGTAGGTCAGCCGAAAAATGAATAATATACCTCTCCCGAGACTTACTGCATCATCCAGGGATATGTTAAAACCTCGAACTTCTAGGGGCTCCCCTAATTCCCACCCGCAGGAGTGAGCACTTCGGACTCGCTTTCGCGCTCGAAAATTTTTGCCCCATCAAAATTTCTGTAGCTTTTAGTTTGCCTCCCTCCTCCGCGCAAGTCGACATTCTGCAACTGTCACGGTCACCCCTTAATTTGCGATTCGCAGATTCTTAGTACACTTTAATTGGGTGGCGTAGCTATTGGATACCAGGGAGGGATTGTTCTCCTCCCAATGAGTGCGTCCCAAATAAGCGTTTGGATTTTAAATATGATACGCTGAGAAAAAGGATCGACTTGCACTTCATCCGTTAATCAGTGGGCTCAAATTTCCCAAAATACTTTCAAAATTACAATTTTGTCAGTTTTAAAGCCCAAGGCAATAACCTTATAATGAGCTGTCATAACTTTTCAGAACCGTCTCAGTCCCAATTTAAAATCAATTTTAGTCTAACAAAATAGGTTAAATATTGGGGGTTTTGATTTGAAACAAGTCTGGCCAGCTCAATGCAGTGTAGGATGGTGTGTATCTGTGACATTTGTCTAGCAAATGATATTTTATAATACTAGTAGTTGTGGTAATTGCATACTTGATAGTCTTGGTGTACATTTTTTCCGGAGAACGCTTTACACAGTTGCGTCGCCAGGCTTTTCATTCTAGGGGCACTGGAGGAATACAAGGATTGTTTGGAAAGCGCTGCTAGACATACACACGGCGCTTGGATTTTAAGGCATTTGCGAGGTCGTCACTTTAGGGTAATTCTTTTAGCTAAAACCTGGTTCACAAATTAGTTGTGGAACTTAAAGTAAGATTTTATTGGTAACAAATCTGCTACAAGGAGCAGATCCGGGAGACATTTTGTAAAAGGTAACGGCAAGGAGCAACTGAACTACAGAGAAAGCAGTTGATTGACTGCTTAATGTAGTTCTCTTAAAAAACCGTGTTATTCTGCCCTCGATTTGCGAAGAGCGTACAAAAACTTTTGAAAAAAAAAACAACCCTTCAGACAGCCAGAAATCAGTGGCGGAGCTGCCATATAGTCAGAGTGGGTGGTTGCCCCCCTTGACGGACTCAAATTGCCTGTCAGCGCCCTTTTTACTCTTTTTACCGTATTTAGGCATATGTTTCTACCTACACGAAAGCGCCCCTACAGCCTATTTCTCGCCCCCTCTGACCACAATATTCTAGCCCTGCAAACTTTGAAGCGCCCCTACAGGCCATGCTTGCCCCTTCTGACTGAATTCCCTTCCTCCATCACTGCCGGAAATGGCATTTCCTAGGTGCTTTGTAGACGATTTTTTTTTCATTTGAAGAATAGAAATGACTGACTTTTCTAGTTCAAAGAAGAGTCAATTTACACGAAGTCTGGTAGAACCCGAAGGCATCATTTTTGAAAAACCCAAGTCTCATGGGGGCACCTTGTGGCACGTTCCCCTGTCCCACTAGGTAACGCCACTGGCTATAGGTCACGTTTGCCTGAGGTCTAAAGTCATCTGATCTAGGTAATCCCGGTGAAACAAAGGAAACCTCGTAGACTACGTTAGACAGCTTGAGGTGATTTTAATGTAAACAACATTTACTTTTTACAAGTAAAAGTATTTTTGCCTCAGTATACGTTACAGATAAAATCCTCATTTCAATCACTTATCATTTTTGATAACGTATTGAAAAGTGCTCAGTACAGACGTGTGAGACATAGTAACTTGGTAGAATGTTGAAGGGGGGGGGGGGGGGCGGGGAGACCCATCGATCCTCTGGCTACGTCTTTGAGTGTGTTCAGTGCCAGAAAGCATCTCTTTTCGGGAAGACTAGGCTTCTGGATATTTTTTGGGTCTACTTTGTGCTCAGGGTCAATGCCTTTTGGACGGCAAAAGTAACTGAAAATCGTCTTTTTAATGAAATAATCATGGGTAATTTTCCTTGATTAACATGGAAACTTGGGTTGATCCCAAGGAAAGCTTCTGAGTTGAAAGCAGTAGCTTCGATGTTTTATTTGAAGTACTAATGCTGTTCAAGTTTATGAACAAGCTTGTTTATCATCGGTTGCATACGTTGTTAGATTGGTCCTTCAGCCGTTCAGCAAAATTTCAGGCGGCGACCTCCTCTAACTCAATAGAGTAAAGCCGACGATTAACCACAAATATGAAAATTCAGTAAGTCTTACACTAGTGGAAGGAGACCAAACGATGTGTCAGCATTTCCATGGCAACGTTGCGTTCCTCACACATTTCTGATTTCCTGTGATGAATGCACGTTGTGACTACAGCCGGAACAAACTATGTGGTCACGTCCACAAACCCAATGAAATGGAAGGACTCCTATTGTACAGTAGTTCGGTATTTCTTTTGGTGGGAGTATGCACATGCGCACATCGTCCAAATCAAACAAACCAATCCCCCCCCCCCCAAACACGTATTCCAAAATTCGAGTTTACATGAAAATTTGGTGAAATGATTCCATCCATAACGTAAGGTGGGATCTCAGTTGTGGTCATATATGTGCAGATCGAGGACTGTGTCTAAATTGCCTTTTTGGTGTAAAAATTTGCACTTTAATCTGCCGTAAAGTAGCACTTAGACCCCCCCCCCCCCCGGATATTTCCGTTCGACTTGGCTAGATACTAAGTGTTGTATGCAGGTAGTGCAGAGAACGAGGGAACGTTGTATGCTACGTAATGAGCTCGGTGTATATATCCCACACTGGGCCCCACCTTTCCATGTGACAACGAATTACCGAACTCGCTTATTGATGACGTGTACATGAACATAACTTCACCGCGGATGTAAAAGGAAAAGTGCTTCGAAAATAAAACTATACCAGTATTATTTTTATCAGGGACACAAAGAGAAGTGAAAATCTTCGTTTAACACAAAAGCAACTTAGCTAAAAAGCCTTCATTATCGTCACTTACTGTGACAACCAATGCATTTTATTTGTTTCTCTTCAACAGCGCTGGTGACTTTGTTTCCCGTCATCCCAGTTTACCTAAAATACCTCGGATTGAGTCCGAGCCAGATCGGGTTGATTCGTGGTGCCGAACCATTTCTTGACTTTTTCATTAGTCCTGTGTGGGGTTCACTGGCCGATAAATTCAGCATCCACAAGAACCTGGTCTTAATGAATGTTTGCGGGGTAGGAGCTGCTTACTTCAGTACCATCTTCGTTCCTGGATCCGGAGAATATAATGAAACTGTTCTTAACATCACCTCAACGGAGAATCCCGATACTGAAGAGAGCCACTGGGAGAGGACACGCGCGACTTTTTCACTGTGTTTGATTTTAATCGCATGTGGACAAATGTTCAACGCAGGCGTAACGCCCCTCATGGACGCCAATACAGAAGAGATGACAAAACTCCACCCAGGATCAAGCTACGGAAGACAGAGACTCTGGGGAAGTGCCGGTGGTCTGTTGTTTTCTGTGTCAGCGGGGGCTATGATGGACGCTTATGCGGGCAATCCCTTCTTTTTACATGAGTACACACCGGCCTATGTTGTCTTCTTGTTCTTCATCGTTCTGACATTAATTCCCGTATGGAGAATTAAATTCGCTCCACACAAACCACCTGAAACCATGTTTCGCAAAGTGGGACAGATTTTTAGAAATCCCCGAATAGTGGCGTTCTTTTTGGTGATGTGTACCTTTGGCTTCTCATACGGCCAGGTAGATACATTCAAATTTCTCTTTTTGGACGAGTTAGGTTCTCCTCACATCCTTAGATCGCTATGTCCCGCCGCCAATTGCTTCGCGGAACTTTTTCTTCTATACTACAGTAAACAAATCATCATGAAGATCGGTCACGAATACGCGTTCATGCTAGTCATTGCCGCCTATGCTCTTCGTTTTCTAGCCTACAGTTTTCTGTGGAATCCTTGGTGGATACTCCCCATTGAACTACTCCACGGATTCTGCTTCGGGATCCTCTGGCCAAACGTCACGGCCTTCTGCAATGCGGTGGCTCCACCTGGTATGGCGGCAACTATGCAGTCCATGGCATTTGCACTTGTAGCTGGTCTGAGTAAGTGTGTTCATTTGATATCATATTGTACAAAGAGAAGTCACTTATTGTGACGTATAAAATCCTTTGAATGATAAGTAAGCGTGAGCAGCTACGTAAGTCTAAAAAGTAATCATGGCTACCCCTCCTTCTCCATTACCACATCTTACAAATTAGACCCAACAACAACAGCAACAACTAATAATTATGGCAAGAGAAAAAACATCCAAAATAGTAGGACCATTTAAAGGTCTAATCTTCTCATTCAGACAGTGGCAATTTTTCTTACCTATGCCTATTTATTTAAGCCCCTTCCACAACTGTCTAAAATTCATTATCGTCCAGACACTATCTCAGCTTGCTTCAAGGCAAGTCACATTGGGTAATCATATCTCAGTAGAGTGCATGCTGTGTAATATGAGCTCCAGTGTTCTGTCTTTTTGAATTTACTGTCAAACACACAGCTGTGTCAAAGGATAAATTCTGTGGACCGTGACTACAATAAGTGTAGTTTAGAAAGAGAATTGCCTCCCTTTAAATTGAACATAATGGACAGCTTACGCTGCTAATGTTAAATATCTCTAAACTGCTAAAATCAATTTCGAAGCTACACCAGAACACTCCAGTCATGAAAACTGTAATTACTCGATCTGCAGCATATATATAGCCTATGGTGCCTTGAAAGAACAAATGACTGGTAGAGGTTATTTTGTAGAAACTGATTAGAATTTCCCTCCATTTATGGGAGCCTTCTCTCTACGTCAGGGGTAGTTCGTAGTTGTACCCATAGACGACGGGTGTTTGACGAATAGCCTATCAGGCTGCCAAAAATATTTTTCGACGCTCCGGCCAAAAGTCTGGCTTTGCGTCATAATATCATCTTAAAGTTACCTTTAATGTGATACTCCAAACGCTAATGCTTACCTGAAGTTATTGGAGATAGCCAAATGTTTAACTCCAATGGTCTTATTTTTACTACCAACGAGCGCGGGTGTCTTGTCCCGTAACTCGCGCACTAGACGGAACCGGCGAACTGAAGATCCGAAAAGGAATAATCGCATGAAGGAAAAATCGAATAAAGGAATAATCACATAAAAGTGGGCGAAAGAGATGCAAGCTCCCCTCGGGGAGTAACAACCTGAAACTCCGTCAAAGATGAGTCGTCAAAATGATCAGAAAAATAACGAAAGGATTGAAAATGGAGAGTTACAGTAGCATATATTTAAAAAACGGAAATGTTTGGGTACTTGATTATGAAGAATGTTTATTTCTAATAAGCAAAATCAAGCATATTGTCGCATACGCTTGGTGTGATTATTTAAGTCCGCTTACGGATTAAGTTTTCCCGATAAAATTTGGAATCAAATTTACCGCGACGGAGGGGAAGGGGGACTTTCAGAGACGGCGGGGTCATGAATCTTCCGCTGGTGCCACCTCTGATTACAACTTGAAGGTCTGCAGTCGTTCAAAACTCACTACCGACCACTACACGTAGAAAGAGTATCGTATAGCCGTACTATGACTGCCAGGGTCAAATGTCGGTGTAACGGTCCTGCAAAAATTTCGACCTTGTCCAACCTGCGTACCTTTCCAGAATTATTCCTTATCCTACGAATAAAGACTTTCCTTTTCTCTTTCCTTACAGGTGAAGGAGTAGGCACAATTCTAGGTGGATTGTTCTACGAGCAGTATGGTTCTCGAAATCTATTCCGAGCTATGGCAGGCGCCTGTGCCACCGTGTTGATCGCCTACTGGATATTTTGTTTCTTCTTTCCAGCAGTGGACATCAAAAGACATACTGCAGAAGATGAAAAGGAAATGGATGAAAAACCGGAAGAGAATAAAAACGTATACGTTTATGACAACGATGCGTCGGCAGTGGAAGAAAAGGAAAGGCAGCCTTAATCACCAAATCGTAAATTCGAATCTTTGAAGTTTGAGTTTTGGCACATTTGCGCTATTGATTTTATTGTATATAGGCCAGAAACAAACGTGCAGCTAGTGACAATTATTTGAAGAAATCTGCAGAGCCTGGGTTATCGGAACCCCTAATTAATAGTATCTTTTAGAATGTAATTCAACAGTTTCTAATCTGAAGTGATACCGTTACAGGCTATTACAGGGAACTACTTTTCCCGGCAAGGCCGTTCTGCTAATGGTGGTGTGCTCCCTTAAGTTAACCCTCCCGGCCAATAAAAGATGTTGCAAAGGGTACAGCAATCATTGAAGCACTGTCTGGGATGATTGTCAATGTGGACAATGAAAAGAGTTTTCAAAGATACCAAAATAGCTTCCACAACATTTTTCAAAATCATTTGAAGAGAACAGTCATGTTAATATAAATTGTTATCATAGTGATAATGGTTTAAGAGTTCTAGTGAGCAGTTCCCATTTTGCTTTTTTCAAGTGACCAGTTCTCATGATAAATGGCAATTGTTTGGGTGTTAAGTGTTTTCTGTCGGACACTGCACGATAATCCCATGAAAATGCTTATTTCTGTACATCTATGGTCTCAAAAGCCAGAAAATTGCATCAAATAAGCTTAAGGTTAGGCTACTTTTATTTATAATGAATTCGGTATCTATAGAACCAAGCAGATCTCTTGTCTTGGCTGTTCCTTTAAATGTACTTAATTAATGGCTATTTCAGAGTGGTCACATGGTGTAAATAACGTTAATTAAAGTTTCTTGGTATACTTATCTTGATTTCCAGATGCCAAAAATTATTAATTTCCAAAACTTATTTCCTCTGTAAGATTGCTTGTTATTTAGCTCTAACAGGTTTAATCTTTATCTTCCCAAAGTAGCCATTTTATTACATTAAAATCTTAAATCGAGACCTGACAGTAACACACAAATACAATGACTGCCTTTATACTACTAGAATGTGAAAGAGAAGGATAGAAACACGCGCGTCCGCGGTAAGGGACAAGAGGGGAACTTGCCCTGCCCTGCCCTGCCCTGGAAAATTAAAAAAAAAAACTGAAAAACGAAGAAGGAATAAAAAAGATGACTCGAAAAATTAACATCAATATTTCTTAACAGTTCACTCAGTGTTTTCACTATTTATATGTGGTAAACAGGCTTTAGAAATGTCATTTCCAGCGATCTGAGAGGCAGTTTGAGCCAAATTTTCTTGCGCTCCGCGCCAACTCATGTTGGCGCCGAGCTTTTCCCCCTAAAAGAATTTAGCCCCACTTAATTTCCTACACGGAGGCCCATGTTTTAATAGAAAAACTTGCTGAGGAGATATGTCAAAGTAGTCTTCTACCAGGTGCAGAAAATCAAATGGAAAGTCTGAAAAGCTGTGGCTTCGATCGTGCTGAGGCTCTGGGTATTTTCTCCTTCGAAGCGTCCCTGCAGACAATTTTCGCCCCCTCTGACCAAAATCCCTACTGACTTGTGCATGGTTTCAAATCCCGCTAGATTTACGTGGATATTTTATTCATGTCTCCATTTTCCTTCCACTTGGCATTATGCTTGCCACTAAAATCTTGCCCTGCTGATGGAGTCGAGTGCAAGTCACACTGAAGCACCCTCGGGTGGAGCAGTTCAGTTAAGTACCGTTTAGTCTCTTAATACTGAGGTGAAGGAAACCTTTTTTATATCAAAGCTAAGTTGTCCTCAATTCCTATCAATTTTCATTGCCGAAAATTTGTATTTCATATGTTAGCCTGAGTGCACGAATTTGCATGTCAGGTCATTTGAAAATTCAAAAATTTTGAAGAGGGGAGAACACTCCACTCTTACTCCTCCCCCAGACCGGCGATCACACTTCGGACCGCCCCCCCCCCCCCCCGTCGTGGGAGAAAATCCTGGATTTTCCCGTGCACCCTTAGCATTCAACTAGGAACATTCCTTTTTGATAGCCTCTACGACTCCGAGGTTTTTCGAACAATAAGTTCTTAGATTTAGAAGTAATCGATTGGCGGATCACTTAACAGGCCAAAAGCTATTGTGGCTAGACCAGATGCTCTGAAATATCCAATTAAAGGAAAACTTTGACCCAGTAGGGTTCCCCTGTTTATCGTGACCCCCTAAACTTTCCTGTCATTTGGAAAGTTACTTGAAAGGGAAATCTTGCCCTAAAAATGCATCAAAATTTCCTCGTAAGACGTGGTGCCATTCTGGTACCTATGGTAAAATCATGCAAAGGAAAATGCAGTCTCCCAACTAAAACTTCTAAAGTATTGTAGTACACTGTCCTGTTTCATGATTAGCTCTTTAGAGTCATGTGACATTATTTTTTTAATCAAATGTACAATTTACTTGGAGTAACTGCTTAATTTACACAAAATATGTAACAATAAAGTTCTAAAATGTAGTGAAATATACTTTGAGGAGAAGAAAAAAATTTCAGTGAGATTTAGTTGGTGCTTCCAAGTAAATTTGAGTCTTTTGGGCGAAAGTTCTTGCCTTTTAAACCTTAAGTAAGTTTTTACCATTAAAATTCAACAATGCGCCCCATGGTGAAACCAATTTGCTCTGAAATTTCAGTGTGGGGGGATGGTCATGGACCATAAGTAAATTGAACAAATGGACAATGGACCAAACGAACAGTAAGTCTTGAAGTTTTTCGTTTAGAGAAGATATGTCTTGACCTTAACTGCAGTTAGTGCCATCACGTCCGGTATTGGAACTCTGACAGACTATATGTCTGTACAAGAAATATTTTCGGTTTAAATCATAAAGGGAAAATGGATCTCTTCAATTTTTGTATTTTAAATATGAAAAAGTACATTTTTCAAAATAGATACAAGAAGTCACAACTTCACATTCAAGAATTTTTGTGCAAGTTTAAGTTCAATAAGAGTAGAAAATTTAACTAGTAGCAAGAGGACCGGTTCGTCCTACAAGGCAAATAAACTATTACGATCTTTATGACACGTTTTTGTTTCAATTGATGCTCAGTCATAATTTTTCATTGATCAATGTACTGTTCTGTATTCTTACAATCTTATCTCTGATACATAACTTGTAAATACCAATCAATTACTCATGGAAACATCAATTGTACATTTCCCTTTTGAAAAGTGGAAATTGCAAATGCTGATGTGTAAATGAATTGAAATAAAAAGGAGGAAAAAAGACTATAATGTCAGTGTTCTTGTCGATCTACATCTGCAACCTCCAGAGTCAGTCTGGTAATTTTGCATTTCCGAACTTCAAAATTTACATTTGCAATTCACGCCAGATCATTGACGGGGCGGGGGTTGGGGGTCAGAACCCCCCCCCCCCATGGCCCACCTTGCAATGCAAAAACACCTAAAAATAGCGGCTTTTTTCTCTCTATCCTTAGACTTTTCTCTCATGTCGTACCCTAAATCCCCCGCCCCTCCATCACACCAACCCCCCCCCCTCCCTTCCTCCCATGACACAATCCGAGCTATAGGCGCCTATCAACGTGACACCGGCAACTAAGGTCCTGAGCCTATTTTCATAATTTTTGTTCATAAAATTCCAAATTGTCTTCAGTATAAGTCTTTGATTTTAAAGATTTAGTCGAAGAGACTCAATTTGTATCATTAAACTAGAGCCTTAATGTAACAACAACGATATCTGGTAGCCGTACAATCCCAGATTTGTCAGAATAGGAAATTCTTCAGTGATCCCCCAACTTTTTTTCAAATTTCCGCCTTACAGGATCGGGATTCCAGAATCCAAAATTTTCTGCAATACAAGCTCCATGTTTTCAAATATGTTTGAAAAGGGCAAAAAACCATCTTATCATCACTTTAAATATCAAAAAAAAGCCATTTTTGCGCAGCAAAGGACAATTTAAAATGATGCTTGCTAATAAATCAGTTTGGTAAACTTTTCTAAGCTCTGAGAATGACAAAATCGGATCATACCATATTTTTGTGTAACGCCCCATCATCAAGAGACACCGGCAGCTATATATTGCTATTTTTATAAATTGCCTTTCATGAAATTCCAAGTTTTCTCAAATGTATGCTTTTGCTTTTTAAGTATTTGTCTCACTAAAAAGGACAACAAATCTGGGAAATTTTGAAAAGTCAACGGAGAGTATCAGTTCGTATGCCTTAGATAACATTTCAGATTATGAAGCAAAAACGGTGTTCAGTCGTCGTGCAATCAATATCAGATTTGCGATCAACATAGGAAAGACAACTTCTTTAGTAACCCTCCAACTTTTTAAATATCCTTACAGGAAACCCAGAATTCCAAAGTTTCGTCAATACAAGTTCCATATCCGAACATTTAAGAGGGGCAAAATTTTCAGTGCGCTAGGCACGCGGAAAGTTATGTCCCTGATACAGCTGCGATTTTTCAAAATTTTCTGTACGCTTCGCGCTTATTGTTTTACTTCTGGTTTCAACAATAAAAAATTGACCCTAGGTACTTTTGCAGACCTTACCAAAGCCTTTGATACAGTAAAACATAATATTTTGCTTAGATATTTTTTCATTATGGTATAAGAGGTATTGCACTGAATTTATTGAAAAACTATTTGTCTATGCCGGAAGCAGTGTGTTGCTATAAATGGTCAAATTGAATCTTTCCATTTCTTGTGGTCTACCACAAAGATCGATATTAAGCTTATTTTCCTACTTTACACAAAAAGGCATTCCCTCATATTCCCACAGACTAAAATTATGCCTTTTTAGTGATGACAATAGAATTTTATTTTAAAGTAATGATCTATCGTCCTTTGAATCTACCGACGATAAATAATGATTTACGCAATTTCGAGGTGTTCCAGGCAAGAAAACTCTCCATTGTGTTGATAAATGCAGTGTTGTTATTTTTCATCCTCCCAACTCCAAAAGACCTACGTTAAATCTTTCTTTGAACGGTGTGGAAATATGTGAAACCTCGTCTGTGAAATTTTGCGGTGTTTTCTTGATCAGCAGTTAAATTGGAAAGCCCATGTCGATAATATTTGCTCTAAGTTTTTCTAAAATTGACGGAATTTTCCAAAAAATTAAATTTTCTGTTCCACAGAATATCTTGAAGTCATACTATACGCTGATTAATCCTCGTTTATCTTATTGTAATCTTCTTTGGAGTCACACGCATTTTAATAAACTGAACAGATTATTCTTGTTGCAAAAGAAATTGATACGCACGCCTCATATCCGGTTCTAGTTATCTTGATCATGCTGCACCTTTGGAATTTACTGATCTACAAATTTTGCCTGTCTTCGATATTTCAGCCTACTTTGCAGCTTAGTAATTTTTTCTTTAAATATTTTCGTGGTGCATCCTTCTACCAACTTTCGACAATTTCTCTAAAGGAAACACTGACGTCCATGACCATTTTACTAGACAATCATCATCACTTCATAATATTGATTACTCTGGTACAGAAAAGAATAAAACGTCTGTTAGAACATCTGGGGCTTTACTGTAGAATAAACTTAACCCTAGCTAATAGAATAAAGAAAATAACATCTTTAAAAACGTTTTTTAGACCTTCTTACTTGATAAATAGACTAATGCCAGGTACTATATCTCTTTGATATTCATGTATATCCTGAGAACTTCCTTTTAATTTTCTCCTATTATCTCCGACTTTTGTTCTTCTTTCTCCCCACTTTCTTCCTATCTGTCCTTTTGTATATTCATAAATCTTATTTTTTTTTTTTCTGGTAGATCTGCATTGTTTATAGGCTTTGCCTTTAAGATCTTCGATACTTTCCTTACGTTATTATTGTTTCTACGCAATTAGCTTAAGTGTTATGAAAGTGAAAACAACGCCGAACAAAACTGAAGATGCATGGCCCTCCGCTTAGATGATCCAGGGAGGTGTAACTAGCCTCCCTGGATGATCTTTCGAGCAAGACTTCATATTTCAGACAAGGAAGCATTGGCTTGCTATATACAAATGCTCGCAAATACACCTATCATCAGATACCTTTACCTTGTCAGTTGAGGAGTCTGTGTAGATGGATTCTTGGTTATTTAAGTGTCAATTAAATGTTACATGTGTTCAACTTCAGTTTGCAGAGGCATAGCCTAGATGTGATCGGATTTGTAGCATGGCTGGCAATATTAACGAATATTTCCACCTGGCAGCTACACCTCATCAGAGTAATGGCATTTCAAATTTTATTTTAAAAAATTTAAAAAATTCTTTCTTCTTCTTAGAAAAGAGAGGAAAAATTAAACATATAAACTTCCCCTTTGGTCAATGGGGTAGAGTGAGGTGCATAGTCCAAAAAATCCCCCCCCCCCCCTCACCTTCATATTGCATCCTGTTCCACTGACTAACATCATAGTTAGCAATATCAGTCTTGATGATCACTAACTACTTTTTCAGCATTAACTTCCTAACTTGCTGCTTCGGACCTTAAATGAACATGAGAAACTTTTCGGATTTACCTTCATTAACCTCGAGTAGTCGAGTCCTTTTTAAGCTTAGCCGCAATTGTGCACACCTTGATGAGGTCAGGGGTGGCGCCAGCGAGGACCGGAGGCGTCCCCCTCCCGTCGGAAAACACTAGCCCCCTGTCGGAGAAGGTCGGTGGTTTCGTCAGGGAGGCCTAAAAAATAAAAAAAAAAATAATAAAAAAAAACTGCACTGACTAAAGCGACTATGTTGGTGATATATTACACATATTTTTGCTTTGTAATGCTATTTTAATGCATATTAAAATCGATTCTCAATGGTTTTCTTAGCTCTGTAATACCTCATTCCATGTTCCTTGTCCTTCCTCATCCCCCATCGGGAAAGCCTAAGAGTGAAAAAACATAAAGAACTGAAGTTTCTGGATGAATGATCACAAACTGTTTTTTTTCTGAACTATCTTGTTCTTTTGTAACGCTATTTTAATGATATTTGAATATGTTTTAATCACTTCTTACTCGCTCTACTATCCCTCATCCCAACTTCAATCCGTGCGCGCAAGGTCATGGCCCCGTCGGGGAAGACTGACCTACCCCGGTTGTTGAGAAAATCCAATTTCGTCGGGGAGTCTTCATCTACAAGCCCACGATGGAAGATGTGGGCCTGATAACTTGAGTTACCGACGAGCTGTTTGATTTTGCCTATTAGAATGCCATATTCTTCAAGGGAATTCACAATTCCAAATTTTCTTTACAAAAACGGACGAGGGGTTGTTCATGTGCACGCGGCGCCCAATGGTCTGCCATCTAGCGTACCCCGACGAATTCTAGCAACGGTAATGAAAAGTGGCCATGCCATTGAGCTACACATGGTAATAAACAGTAGCGTGAGAATGTCTCCCCATAAGTCTGACGGAAAATTCATCTCACGATACCTTGAAACGTGACAAATACTTTGGAAGTAAAGTCATCTATAGTCTGGAATACTTCGGGCAGTCACGTCTGAAAATTCATGTATTTAATTGGTAGATCTTTCAATTGAATGAAACAAAGATTCCTGGTAGAGTAAAAAGATATTGGTATGTTTTCAATTGTGTTGCACTGTTTTCTCCCGAAAAGAGACAGAGACCATTACTGTACATCTAATTGTAGCAGTACCTTTTATCTGGTAAGTTTATGATCACTAATTAAAAAGTTGGAGTTTTTCTTTTGAAGCGAAACTTTCGTTTCAAAGGAAATCTCAAAATAACGACTGCTTCATTTCTAGTATCAAGTCTGGGAAATGCCTTTTCCGACGTACCAGTCTCTGAGGGGTTAAAATTTTTTAACAATTTTCTGTACGTTCCGGGCCAGCTGATGGTGACGCTCCAATTAAATAGTGTTTTGGTAGAAAACAGTCTCCATGAAAATATTCAGTAAACCCAACAAAACTATACAGACTCATCACCTCCCTACTTCATTTCTCTTATAATGTCATAAATTACAATTTCCCCCAAATAAGCTTCAGGTTGTTACAAGGCGCAAAATTTTCCAATTTTGATGGATAATAAGTACAAGAAATGACCAAAGACAGCTCTGTTAGTCACCCCGGCATTCTACCCGGCCTAATTTTACTCCTGAAAGGCACAGTTAATTAATAAACAACCTAAATTTTTCATTATAAACTTACCAAAACCCAAAGTTTCCTATATTAAATTCCAACATTTCTACAATATTAAAAGGTCTTAATTTTCAAATCTTCGTTCAAAAAGGGAAAAATTTCAGGCAAACTTCTACTCTTGTCTTGAGACAATAACACTGGCAGAACGGTTAAATACATAACCCCAAGAGAATTTCAGCTGTCGCGTATAAAACGTTTTTTGATTTTACCTGTATGAAGGACAGATTCTTCAATGAACGACTCGACTTTTTAATGATCCCAACAAAAGCCAAATTTCTTTCAAAAATTTTAAAATTTTTACTTCAAAATAAACTCCAGATTTTTAAGTTTTTCCTAAAAAGAAAACCAAAATTTCGGCACCCTACGCGCCCCCCAGTTTCTTACGAGTCACGTCTCACTGGGATTAACTCAACTTTGTCGGGGCCTTGAAATGCTACCCCTCCCCCATGAGGGAGCTTGCCCCGCCTCCCCTCCCCCTGTCGGGCAAATCCTGGAGCCACCCCTGGATGAGGTGCTGTTAAATGTACTGTGCTCTATTTTTCAACTCCACATAGTGTGCAATTTTGTAGAAAATAATTACTATGCGGGGGAAACTGAATTTTGTAGGTGAAAACAAAATTTTGTAGGGGTGAACCATAGTTTGTTGGTGAACGAGTGTGTGTAAGGGAAATGAAGGGGAAACTGCGCATGCGTGGTAGGGGAGAGTTGAAAATTCAGTGGCAGTCCTTACTTTCTATCAATCAAAATGCTATCCGCTGGGAGATATCGCTTCCTATCCTTTCAGAAGATTGTTGCTGCCTCATCATGTCCGTCGTCATGGAATTGCAAAAACACCGTTATCAATCAGCAATGTCAGAAATTCAGTTCTGGGGAAGAAACTGTGAGGATAGGTTGTGCTTCTGCGTTTTGGGGAGATACTGCAGTCGCAGGTACCTTATGTCACATGTTTTGTATGGAGGGTATTTGTGCGAAATATGTTTGGTCTATCGTCGCGTCGTGGCTATTGACCCGGACGCGTCCGGCTCCATTACCGAATGAAATTGATAATTGTCCCGGATAATAGGATAATAGTGTGTACTACAGTACTTTAACGTTACACTTGCAAGTTACTTGCAGGCAGCTTGCACAGTACACAGTTAGGCCTAGCTGAAGTGGTCTAACTTCTAAGTGGAGGAACCATGATTCAGTGGAATGAGTTATCCAAAAGCAAACAACCCTTGCATGTATCAATGGACATTGTGAAACAGTTATGCTGCAAATGAAAGACTGAGAAAGTGCCTTAAATTCTCACTTATCTAGTCCAAGGCACTAACGTTACACACATTACGTCCGGTTTGTGTTGGAGTAAATGTTGAAGTACAGGGTCAAAGTGGTGGCGCTCTTCCAAAATGAGAAGTTACGTCCGGGTCAATAAGACAAAATCTCTCACAATAGAGCCGGACGTCCGGGTAAATAGGCCCCACCCTATCGTCGCGTCATGGCTATTGATCCGGACACGGCCGGTTCCGTTACAAAGTATAAAGTAAATACGCTTATTGTCCCGAACGCACTGTGTACAGTGAACATTGGCTGTAGGTAAGAAGTGTTACATAATCAGTGTACCGTCGAATGGCCACCATTGTCAATGTTTCCAAGGTTCGCTGTACCTGACAGAGGTTAATTTTCCTGAATCTTAGGTACATCCTCACTTCAAGTTGTGGGAACATCGAACCTCGGAGTAATGAACCTAAGTTGTAGGCTAATCATCACCAAGTCATAAAGATAGCCTAAGCCGGCCTAGGCTAGGCTGTGCCGTGAAAATGGGGAGCATTGAAACTTGGGAACATTAAAAGTCCAGTTCTCTTATTCCAAACAGTACCTATTCTCGTATTACCTTCATACCAGAGGCCGTGGAGCCAATTTTGAAGTGCGGGGGCCAGTGGCGTAGCTAGGATTTTTTCGGGGGGGGGGGGCAAAGGTATGAAATTTCCCCAAAACTTTTCCCGGTCAATGTGTATGTATTTCATATAAAATATGCAAATTTACAAGTATAACCACATTACCATGATTAACATTGTGTAATATTACCTGCATTTTAATCTTAAACTATAACATAGAACAATTGGAAATAACAACTCTTAGTATATTACTTTGTTCAACAATATCTGGTTTATTTGTATATATTAACGCAGTGGCATATGCAGGATTTCTCTGAAGGGGGGGGCATGCAGTATGGTCTAAGGGGGGGGGGGTGTCTGGAAATTTTTTGACGTTTTCAAGGAGCCTAGGTGCAAAATGGTGCAAGATTTTCGACTTTGACAGGAGCAGTGTTAAAGGTTGAATCCTGGTGGTTCATGAGGATAAAACTGAAACTTTTGTGTCTTTACATGCATTCTTATGCCATTTATGCTACCTTACGAAATAAAACTTGTCATTAAATTTGCACACTTGTAGGAGTTAAAATAAAAGAGCATTGATCGGTATAGGATTTGTGGTTTTTCTTGGCCACAAAACTTTATTTTGTCATAAAGATTATCTAATCGGAGCGCCACCATTGGTTGGCGCGGAGCGTAGAAAAATTTCGAAAAATCAGACCCCTCAGATGGCCTGAAATAGCATTTACCAGACCTATACGAAGAATCTAACCAGTCGCTACCTTCTTTTGTCCTTTGCAATAAAATGCTCCCTTCAAAATATGTCCACATACTGCAAAGTGATCAGAGAGTTAAGAGCTAATTTGACCCCAAAAACGTAGTTTTGCCCAAAAGACTGAACGAAGCGCCACCACTAGTTGGTGCGGAGCGTAAAGAAAATTTCGAAGAATCAGACCCCTCAGATGTTCAAAAATAGTGTATTCGTGCTTGTAAAGAGAATCTGAACATGTAGTCTTTATTTTTATCGATGCCACCAGTGTGATACAGAGTCTATCTTTTAAGTAAAATTGGATTTTGACAGAATTTGCCTGTTTGTAGGAATTAAAAAATTGGCAACACTGAAGGACCATGCAGAGACAATCGTTTCCCTTTGAAAATTTTTGAAAAATTGGATGTCCTTATATGCAATCTGGTGCCACATATGCTATTTTTTGAAGTAAAATCTGTGTGATTAAAATTTGACCACGTATTTTTAAGAACAAAGAAAAAATGGCATCTGTAAGGGGGCATGGCCCTAATGGTACCCCCTTCGTACGCCACTAAAAGGAGGCCTAATAGTGGCTCAATCACACAGGATATCCAGTTAGAACAGCAGTCTGTTAAGTGTAGAAGGCTACAAGGTACTCATGGACCCGTCTTTTGTTACACCCCAAGTGAGCAGAAAGCTATTTTCCCGAACTAGCCTGTAAGCTTCCATGGATTAGGCTAAGTAACAAAATCTAAGTGTGCCAATGGATCCTGTTCATTCTTATTTCTAGACTAACTTTGAGTTTATCGTTGGCCATGGATTGTTTCAGCCCGATCCACCGTTATGTACACAGAGTAAAATCGGTATAGCTACTACTAGCTTGTAGGACAATATAATAACCTCGGGGGGGGGGGGGGGGGTGTCTACGTTAGTGACTTATCAGTTTTCACATCCTTGTACTGAATTCCCAAAGTCTACAATGCAGAGACTGTACAAGGGGATAAGTTCGGGTTTACAGCCTTTCAGTGTTAGTTTTACTGTATCAGCTGTTGTTAAATTCCTGAATAACAGCTTTCTGTGCACTCAAATGCACTGATCATAACACCCGCGCATACAGTATACAAGAGAACATTCAATCTGCAACGCGGCAAGACATTTCTGTGGAACACGAGTAGGGCCGGTTCATGCGACACTGACGAAATCTAGGTTAATTTTTTGCATGAAAAATACGAATTATGTATGAGAAATGTCTCACAATTTCTTATTCTAACAAAAATTTTGAGAACTTTTTGTTAGAATAAGAAAATTCATCAAATTTCCCCAATTTCATCAAATTTCCCCACATTATTTTCCAGGGGGGCAACTTGCCCCCCTGCCCCCCCAGTAGCTACGCCACTGGCGGGGGCTAATCATGGAGTGGCCAAATATGTCCAATAAAATAAATGCAGTAAAGGCAGCCCAAAATGCCCATGGCAAAAAAGTGCGGGGGCTAAAGCCCTCCCTAGCCCCCCCCTGTCTCCACGGTCCCTGCTTACCCACACTGGAAAGTACTTTTTCATACACCGAAAGGTGGAGGTGTTTGGAATTATACGCCACGCCAATTGTTGCAATTGTATGTCAACTATTGTAATTTTCCCTGTAGCAGGCATTCACGAGAATTCATGAGATCTCACAAGAATTGTATGAGATCTCACAAATCTCTTTCTCATAACTTGTGAGAACAGCCTGGGTACTCGCGAGAATTGACCAGATCTCACGAGAGTTGTATGAGATCTCGCAAACCTCGTTCCAATAACTCGTGAGAACAGCCCGGGTACTTGTGAGAATTCACAAGATCTCGTGAGAGTTGTATGAGATCTCGCACAACTTGTTCCCATAACTCGAGAACATTTGAGAATATTAGGAGAACTCCTGAGAACAACAAATGAACTTGAGATGATTGCGAGAACTTGTGAGAGGATGCAAAGACTGCATGCGAATCCTATGGCAATCTCATAAGAACACAAGAAAGCTGAAAAGAATATCATGTATGACCTTGTGAAAGTAAAGGAGACTTTACAGCTTTATAAGAACACAAAAGCAAGTGAGCAAAGGCATTGCATGGTCTTGTGGGAAAGCAGCGACCTGCATTAGGGTAATAAATACTGAAAAAAAAAATGATTGGACATGGTGCCATAGCTCACATCCAATTGAAAGTCCAGTTTTGCCCTGTGCCTCTTCATATAGTATCAGCTAACTTTCAGTATAGATGCTAAAGTATTGTGGTGTAAGTGGCTCTGTATATAGAAAAGATTCAAGACAAACTTTAAAAAATATGAAAGTATACAGACACTGAACTTTGCACATAATCTATTGAAAACATTTTCATCACAGAACCACTAAATCCAGTGTATGGGAGCACATGGCTTGAAGTAACTATTAAAATATGCACACGCCCCATTTACCTGTTTAAATTGCATGCAGTATGAATACTGCAAAATCATCAAATGTTTGTAGAAAAAAATATATGTATAACTTGCAGAACCCTAACCAATACAATGGAGTATTTTATATCATTTATGAAGTAATACCTCCTGGGAAGTCTCCACAAATAGAGACTTCCAATACAAATCAAAGTGTGTTTAACTAGGTTACAATGGTTCCTTATTTTTAAGTTTTATGGAAGTTGTATTCCCTTACAGCAAAATTTAGTTCTTGTCTGCTTTTAAATAAGTTTAATTAATTTCAAACAAAATCATGATTCATAAATGTTATGTACAGGGTGATTCCATGCAAAATTGGACAATGAAGCCAAGTTTAAAATTTGTCTGACAGTCTAGGCTGTTATCTTTAGAAAGCTAAACATCTGATGTATCATAACCTAAACAGACTTTTACATATTTAAGACTCAATATAAGCTAAGTTGGCAGTAGTATGTCATTGGCATAAATCAAAGCATATTATTTTCGTGAAAAATACAGAAGTTATAATGGCCAATAACAATACATTCCATAGAAATGGTATGATATACATATGCAAGTGAGTGTGATCTAATCAGAAACAACTCAGGACCGAGTTATGACACTGAATGTTTTTTTTTTTCACTGTTTTAATCCATGACAATGATTAAACAGTTTCCAGCTTTAATGTATTCTCATGAAAATGAAATCCTCATCTCATTGTGAGCTTATTGTATCAGCATGTGTTAAACTGTTAACCTGTGAGCCAAATCGGTGTCGAATGAAAATTACAACACACACTTAAATGCTGCCAAGTTGTGCAGATTTGTGTATAGTACTTTAAACATTGAAAAAATTCAAATTGTAATACTGATTCAGGAAAAAAAAAATAAAAAAAAAAATTACAAGAGAAGCAATCAGTTTCAATTGAAGTAATAGTACAAATGTGAATGCTAATTACATGCGTAGTGACAATTAGTACCTGTTCTGAACACTGCACTGTTTAAAATTTACAGGTAGTTCTATGATCTTTAAATCAATGCCAGTTATTGAGGAATGGCAAGAATTATGGTACACCACTGAGACCAGATATTAAATAAGCTCTACTGTATATACTGTAGGCTACAGTTCTGAGTTTGAATTTTGGTACACATAGCAATATCTATTAATCTCATGAAGTCATCCCTTACTAGTCTAATTCAACCATATTTGGTAATACACAGCAGTAACTTACACCATCCACAGCAATTTTTACACACTTTGCCAAGTTTGTTGAGGGCTGCAAAATAAATGGTGGAAGGAGAGGCTCATCTGTTACCTTGAGAATGTGTTCAGCACATGCTCCTGTTTCATTATCAACAGCAATTTCATTGCTTTCAACCAGGAGGGGCCGTACCACAAAAATCACATGTTGTTGCTGGACATGCAAAATATGCAGTACTTTTCCAATTCCTTTGGTTCCATAAACAACAAAACTATCTAATTGTTTACTTTTTGAGTTACATTTTGCTTTTTCATATTTCACTCCAGCAATGAAAACTTTTGCATACTCTGCAATCCTTAAGTCACAAAACTGTTCTTCAAAATAATTGCCTAGACACCTTCTAACCTCCTGGTTTTCACAATGAAACAGGCTTCTTTTACCCTGAAATAAGATATCCTCATCATTTTCAACTTTGGTAACTGAAGGTAATAAAGAGTATCGTCTAAGCATTGCTTTGATATATTCAGTTACAGCTGGTGGAGTGCCTTCTCCCATCATATTCAACTGTTTGATTCCTTGCCGAAGGCAGGCAAGGAATCTATGCGATGGTGATGTCGTGTGTGTGTATGTGTGTAGGTGTGTGTGTGTATGTGTGTGTGTGACGCCTGCTTGTAAACACGATATCTCAAGAACGGTAACCCCCAGGGATCTCAAACTTGGCATGTAGATTGTCCACATTGAGTAGATGGTCCCTATTTTTTTGGTAGAGGTCAAATGTCATTTGGGGTCACCAGAGGTCAAAATGTAAATACCTTGGAAATTGCTTGTAAACACGATATCTCCAGAAGGAAAAATGTGAGCAATCTCATACTTACCGTGCTGATTGTCCATATTGAGTAGATGGTCCCTATTGTTTTTGATGGAGGTCAAAGGTCATTTGGGGTCACCAGAGGGAAAAAGGTCAAAACCTTGTAAACACTGTATCTCAAGAAGGGTAAATGTGAGGGATCTCATACATAGCAGGTGGATTGCCCATATTAAGTAGATGATCACAATTATTTCTGGTGGAGGTCAAAGGTCATTTGGGGTCATCAGAGATGAAAAGCTCAAAAACTTGTAAACACCATATGTCAAGAAAGGTAACTGCCAGGAATCTCATATTTACTAAGTGGATTGTCCATATTGAGTAGATGACCCTATTGTTTTTATTGGATGTAAAAGGTCATTTGGGGTCATCAGAGTTCAAAACATCTAAACCTTGCAATCACTATATCTCAAAAGAGTATATAACTGTTGAAGTTAATATCCATGAGCGGTTAGGGTGAAAGGGTAAGAATAATTTGGCATGTGTAATGTAATAGGCATAGGGTATATAATTTTTTTGGAACAGTTCATTAACTTCACTATGTAAATTCTTTAGTGAGGTAATTTTGAAAATGCATTTGTAAAGTACTGAAGCAAACTCATAGGAAGAAGGTCTAAGGTGCACAAAAAGGCACATCACATGGTAGTTACTGTACAGTATGTTGATTCTGGCATGAAATTGTGCCCTGTTATTACATTAAGTTCCAAGTATTAATACATGAAAAAGTGGGCAGAGCAAAATATAAAATCTTAAAAGGCAAAATCTGTTCATCAGGCTGGCATACATGCTTCAATGCTCATGGGTATGCTGATTTTGCAGCCACAAGTAAATAGATTTTCATGAGACTGATGTGGAACATGTGAGTTTAAACAGTCTGTATAAGGGTCATTTAGGGACATAGTCTGAAAATATTAGAAGATGCTTCAGTGCACACTAAGTAGATGACTGATATGGAACTTCATAAGTATAAACTTTGAACAGAGAGTACTCTGTGTGATGCACAAGAATCTCTTTTATAACATACCTACATTGCTTTTTCAATAACCTTAAAGAAAACCTGAAGAAAACATTAAATTTAGTGGCAAAAAGTGCTAATATTTGACAAACCTTGTGCCTACTGTCCTCATGAGGACATGTGCATGCAAGCATGCATTAATTGGAAGTGGGAATTGATTAATTAGATATACCACAGTTAGTTAGTTTTACAAAAAAGAACCTTATTTACACTGATCATTTGGTATCAAATACCCTTCAGCGCACATGAACTGTCATTGCCTAATAGAGTGAATCAAATTGTGACTGACCCTTTCTTTGCCATTTGGTCACAGTTATCTCGCCCAATTTTTCACAGTTGACTGCCAGTTATCCCCACAGTGTCCTGAAGGATTACCTCATACAAACATACAGCTCAATTGACTTAAGCTTTTTACTGTATAAGTGGTGTTAATTGACTCTTATAAACCCTCTGAAGAAAGCTTATTTTTATCTCAGTACATAACCATAACAGCCCATTGTTTGTATATACTCCTATTTCCTCCCATTCCCTGCAGGCATTCAGTACTCTTTTTGTGGTCAAAATGTCAGACCTCCATGAAAGTCACACCTCTGCTAAATCCAGCATAAAATAACTGTCCACATTATCTTGTCTCATCTGACCACAAATAAAAGTTGTTTGTCTAGCCATTGTCTGGAGATGGAGAAGTTCATGTACACTGATCAAGTTTCTAAACTGTAAGTCATCTTAGAAATACTGTAGATTGACACCCTTCAGAAATTAGTGTCCTTTACATAGAAGCTGGTGGAATTGAACAAATAGTGTGTTTGTATAAGGAATTTTGTTGAACAAAACTTTAAACATTGGTGTCTGTCTAGATTGGTGTTTCTGCTTTACAGTTTCAATATGCTCTACAGTGATTATTTGTCACTTAGTTTCATTCTAGAATTTGTTTTAAATTTTTGATAGCATAAAATGTGTCAGCATACTACTTGCCTCATCTCTGCTTATATCTGGATAACCGCACCAAAAAAGTAACCCCTGTGTGAAGGATTATATAGCTATGTCAAATATCATCATCGAGTGGGAATTCTTGTCTCACATTTCATTTTTATCCATGTCACTATCCTCCCCCCCCCCCCCAAAAAAAAACAAAGTGTACCATAAAGCTTAATGCATAGAACCATTGCTTCAAGATTACCCTTTATGACACTTTTCAAAAGTATTAAGATTTTATTTTGCATTGCTGCTGTCATTTAAAAGTAGTTCAGGTAATAAGAGAAAGCATAATGTTGTATACTGTGTATCAAACAAGGAAAACTTGTACTGTATGTTATGCTGTACCTACAGTATAAGTAGACAAAAGGCAAATTAAAAGTCTCGTTAAATTATGGATTAATAGGGATATCTGCTTTTGTTAATTTGCAAAGGATACCATAGACAATGGGTGGGGCATTTCCCCCATAAAGCAAAAATTGCCGTCAGTAATGGCCAAGGTTACACATCTCTGTTCAGATGTCTCTTTAGGCTTGGTCTCACATACCCCGCAACACCCAGTGTTAACTCGTGTTTACAATCAGACAAAACCACAGGCTAACCCCGTGTTTTCCAGTCTGTTTTCTCACGTACCCAGTGTTTCATTGATTGGATAGTGTTACCATAGTAACGAGACCAAATATTTCACACACCTATTACAGCAAAATGTAAGAAAATACCTGTCATCAGTGCGATAAATACCTGTGACCTTGCTTGATTAAAACAAACAGGATGTTTAAAACTGCTTAACCCTGCGATTTGAGGTGGATCGAAATTTAAACACCGACCCCGCGTTAACCCGCGTTCCCATGTTACTCGAGCATGAGGTAATACAGTGTTACCTCGAGCGCGGGGTATGTGAGAACACAGTATTTGATCCAATGCTTGTAGGAGAGTGTGTCGATTAGGGCTTGTTTAGACACTAACCTCAATGCAGACTTTTCGAAACATAGAGGCATCGGAACATAGAGACTTCAGAATGGAGAGCTGTCCCCATTGACCAAACTTTTGATAAAAATGGTTTCAAAATACCGCTTTATCAAGTAATGAGACAGTTTTCTGGAATATTAAAGCTGTGTGAGAAATTCCTCTTGTGTGTGGAGATCAAAGGTTTGAGGTGACAGTTAGATTAAACTTTGTAGACATAATATTTTTCGGGGGATAACTGTGAGGGATCTCATACCATGGTGGTAGTACTTCCATACTCATTCTGTACTAAGCTTAATTTTGAATTACTCATGTTGATGGACGTGTTGGTAAGGTGATCACTATTGTTTTTAAGGGGTTGAAAGGTCATTTTGGGTCACATGAGGTCAAAAAGTTTTGACCCTACTAGTATTATATCTCAATTAAGTAGGATAATTGTATGGGATCTCATGCATGTCATGTTTGTTTCCATGTTTGCTATGATATATCATACGGCAAGGAATCACTAAGCCTGTTGGCTTTCTAGTTCGTTAGATTTTGTACCATCATAAAGTTATTTACAATTTGATGAGCAATGCCCCTGGTACCATGAAACAGTGATTTCAATTTTCTGTTGTAGCCTTCAAACAAAAAACAAGAGGATGCCCATAGTGGACCCCAATTGAGGACAGTGTTTGGCAAGTGTAACAAAATGTGATTATTAAAACTCATGTGTTGGACACCATACAACCTTTCCATATTCCTTACAAATTTTTTCAAACAAGAATCTGCCATTTCAATGTCAGCAACTCTAATTCTTGATTTCGTTAAGAGCCAAATACTATGAATCAACAGGACCAAATGTTTCAAGTAAACACTTGGAAGGATACCATTCAAAATTGGCAGAAAGTAAAAAAGTAGCCAGCACCTGAATTCAGAAGCTTTCCAGAAGGCTCTCTTTGATGGAGAGGTAGGCAAGCCAGTGACTTCTGATGGAGGAACAATGGATTCAGTCCTTCCATCTACTTCCTTTACTCTCCCCCCAATGTACCATAGCTCTTGGCTGTGGCAAGAGTCAGACCACAAAGATACCAATTTCTCCACTACCCCTTCACAAACAGCATGCATGTACAGTAATCTACTGCAAAGCCTGAAACAATGTTGAACTTAGGTAACAGCAAAAATTGTGAGGGATTTGGCATCACACTATACTGGTTCTGCCCTGTCTGTCTTGCAAGGACAGCCTTTTCCACGAAGTGTTCACGTGTCCTATTAAAGTTCATGTGCAATCTGATTACTTGGGTAAACATGCTTCACTCCCTCAAACCTTTCAGAAGGATGCAAACACCAGTTGCATCCAAAGTATCTATTAAACTGAACTAGGCCTTTGAGCTGGCATCGTGCAACTGAATCGCAAACACAACTTATGGCATACACCTTACTGTTCAGGTCATGGTGCGTTGTGGGATATTGCCAGTCCAGTCCATCTCTAGCCATTGCTTCACACTCCTCAACAAACCCTTTGAGGTATACCAGCATGTTAGGTTTCCCACCTCCAAACCAGATCCCAGCAAGAATGATGTGCTTTTTCCATTCTTTTGGTTTGAGCTCATTTAATGTACAAAGTGTTGGCCAAACACTACCATTTGATGATTGAAAAGCTGAAACTCCATCACTGTTAAATGTTAAGGAAAAACTGTGTGGAAGCTTTCCATCTTGAATATCTTCAAGAGTGCCATCCTCATTATTGACAGACTGTCTAATCATACTGTACACAGATGGCATTTCCAACAGATTCCTCAACTGCGACTTCATTAGAGAGATACAAAAAAATCTTCATTCTTAGTCACATTTGCTTTGGTAGTGGTGGTCTCACAATTTGCACAGACTAATTCATTACTGACTCCCAAATAAGCTGTACACTTATTACAATATCCATGGTAAACAATATCATTTTCCCCAATGTCTGGCATGGAGTACTTCTGTTGCAGATAATTGCTTGGAGGAACACGTGGGAATGGTAAGTGTTCATTCAGCAATGTTAATAGGTCTTGAACTGCAGAACCTGTAAGGCCATGCCTGATTGCAGTGCTTGTTTACTCAAGAGGTTTACGGTATAGGCATCCAACATGAGATATTCTGCGAGTGATACCAAATTTCATGATATCAGCAAAACATAAATTTCCACAACAATAGAACAGTAGCCACTGTGCATGATTAACTGCATAAGAAACAACGAGTGTACTATAAAATGTCTTGAATTTTGAGGCATGCGAGTGTCAATGCGCACCATCACTCACCTCAAATTACTATATGAGGAGAGCAATTTTTCGCCTACCAAAATTCAAGGGAATATAAACTCAATATTGCACATTGTGTTCTGTTTTTATCACAGTACAGTAAGGTATCATTTCTGATCACTTAGCTACTTTATTTCAAGTGAAAACTCTTTATTGCCAACCAAGCTCAGAATTCTTCTTACAAGCCTGGGAAATGTCATTTCCAGTTACCTGAGGGGTAGTGATTTTTCAAACTTTCATGGTACTGTATAGTTGTGCCCTAGTATGCTGTTCATAGGTAGCTTTGCATATTCTGCACTTCTAACTCCGATGCTGTTCCCAGGTGGCATTGCCCTAATATACTATTTGAAGTAGTGCACTACTAGCTTCAATGCTGCTTCCAGGTGGCATTACCTGCCAATCTGTATAGTACATGGCAAAATATTAACCTTTAAGGATATTCTTCATGACTACAGCATTTTGGGGGGAAAAATTGTGGTTCTCAATGATAGTCAGTGTTGTAATCGAGTCACTTGACGTCGAGTCACAAGTTACCTCAGTCACAAGGTGTCCAGTCTCGAGTCATGTCGAGTCTTTAGCAATTCTAGTTGAGTCGGGTCATGTCACGTCTTCCCTCAGCTGGAGTCGAGCCACTTCGAGTCTTTCGAAAGGCTTCAAGTGATCTTGTGACTCAAGTACCTCAGTCAGAATCTAATTATTCTAAGTCACCTGATCTCTTCCATGTTGAGTTGGCCTCAAGTCCATGGTGTGATAAGTTGATCTTTTGCAAATGCAGTCCTTTTCTATAAAGTGATTGCACACCACACTTTTGTTGAAGGAGGGGGCATAAGCAAACGGGTTATTATCTATGAGGGGGCAAGAGCATGTTTTGCCTGAATAATGTCACCGTTTATCATGTTTTGCCCATTATTTGGCTTGAATAGACTAACTCCTTTCACCCAAATTGGGAGGGCAAGTGCCTCCCTGCAACCCCCCATCGTATGCCTATGGGAGGGGGGGAGGTTTAAGAAGGTGACTGATGTCCACACTTGTACTTTGAAGTGAAATTTGACTTCACAACCCTAAATGTGAAGATTGGATTACACACATTATCTATAAGTTAGTATATCTTTACACATTGAGCAGTGACATAATTCATTGAATAATATTGTTTGTCATACAAGAACACTCAGATATAATCAAATACCTTAACCTCCTAGGCTACACTATAAAGCCTTCATTGAGTCTCAAGCCATACATGTACAACACAAACTAGGCAGTATCCACACGTAACTTCATCATGTAGACCTACAGTACACCCTACACCCTGTTAATAAATCTTGCTGGGAACGTACAGTACTGTATAAACACCATTGCTACCAGTTACAAGTGATAATTATAACAGGCCTAAACTGTGGTTCATCAGCAGCCACACAGGTGTTTCCGTAAACAAACTGTTTTGGTAATCTAAATCCTTGATACCAATAACAGATAGTGCCATCTGAATAGGCATACATGGAAATGAAATTTTTTCGTCACACCTTCCGCTGCTTCTAGTCAAAATACCACATACTAGGACAAAGGCGAGGGAAATCAGTCATCTATCTGTGGAGCATAGTATACTAGGCTAGACACTGAGGTCTAGGTAAACTGGCACTGTACCACTAGTACTACACTCTGGGCACTTAGTTGGAGAAGTTTGTTGTAGGAGTCATCCAGTGAAATTGAAGGTGCTACATATGTTGAGCAGAGCTGTATGTTAGGAACCCCCTACACTATGTACAGATAGGAGTGCATATTAAAGCAGAAAGGAACGGCCATTGGTTTGCGTCCGATGAAGAAAACAAATTTTTGTTTCTGTTTTATTACTCTCGGGTGTGACTTGAGTCATTGTGGACAAAGACTGGAGTCAAGTCCAGTCATTCACTTCTGTGACTCGAGTCATGTCGAGTCTTCCAAATTTTATTTTATGGTGACTCGAGTCACGTCGAGCCTTTGGCAAATGGTGGCTCAAGTCAAGTTGAGTCCCGTGAGTTTGAAACTCGAGTCAGACTTGAGTCACTGAATTTGTGACTAAAGTCATATCTTTGACTCGAGTCATTACAACACTGATGATAGTACCTGATCACTGGCACATTACACCAATTAGCTGCTTCAATGAACAACAGCTTTTGATTTCCATTCTTATTCAATAGGAGCCTTACAGTCAGAGGTTCAAATAAGTGCTGGCCAAAATAAGTGCTGGCAAAAATAAGTGCTGGGCAAATTAAGTGCTGGCAAAAATGGGATAAAATTACTCATGGTGCAATGAAGGGTTAGATCCCTTTTCTGTTTCATCTGAGATAAACTGCTATTAAGTGTCAACCTTCAGGGCTATTGTCAAATGCTTGAATGGTCTTCTAATTGGTACTGATAAGTTCTTGACAGGATGAAGTATTAAAAGGATAAATTTTCCAAGATGATGACTCCTGTACCTTAGCTTCAACAGTGGTCTTGGGAACTGATAGACACTGAGGCGGTGCCGCACTTTCTTAGGACCATAGCATTTGATCCATATTAACGACACTAGACTTAAAAAAATGTGTAAATGAATGATAGGGCTTCTTCTCTTTTTGTTTCATAGCTCCTCAACTAGTCCATCAGGGTAAAATTGATTTTCTGGTATTTGATTACCTTGCCGAAATTACTATGTCAATTTTAGCTGCTGCCAAAAGGAAGTCACCAGTGAGTATCTAAATAGGACAGCAGTTTTCAAACTTTTTCATTGTCCTACTGTACTGTACCTGTCCAATGTATTTTTATACTGTACCCATGATGTTTACCATACTGTACTTTGTCAAAGAAAACTATTCCTTGCACAATGATTTAACTTACTGTAACCCCCTTCTGTTACTACTGTAGATGCTATTGATAATGGGGAGACAATTATTATATTCCAGTGAAATTGTTCCTAGTATTGTTGAGCTCTCTCAGAACCAGTCCCTGTTGTCAAACTTACATTATTACATCATGCTAATAATTTTTTTTTGGTGGTAGTGTGATGGCCTAACCTGGCTTGACACTTAACATCTCTAGGTCTTACAGCTTCTGTACTGTGGATGGACAGCAGTAGCACAGCCAGGATTGTGTCATGGGGAGGATTTTGGAGCTTGACATGAGGGAAACGCCTTAGGATAAGGAAGCAAAATTGGATATTTAAGATCTCCAGATGCAAAATTGTGCAATTTTGGTGCCTCAGATGTAATAAAGTTGTAGTGATTATGTGTTTTTTACAGTTTCTTACAAGGTTGGGTCATGGGGGGGGGGGGGTTCAACCCACAAAACCCTCTCTGTGGTAATGCCAGTGATGAGCAGCTGTGAGACATTAAAAAGAGAGCATTTTGTGGGATATTTTTGGTGGAAATGTTCTCACAATTCTAGCAAGTGGACCTATGGTTTGCAAGGACTTGAGTTAAAAAGTTTTATAAAACTTTTGGGGTGACCAGCTGCTTGTTGAAGGAAGGCTGGTAATGGTATTTGTTTAATGGAAGGGCTATTTATGTTTTCTTTTTAATTATACCAATGCAGGACATGGGATATGCTACAGATTTCGTGCAAATAACCATGGGTCCTCTGCTGAGTGATCTTAAAACGAAAGGTATACGTGTGGTGAGCAATGCTGGTGGAGTTAATCCTCATGCTTGTGCCAAGGCCCTTCAAGATATTGCTAAGAAAGCTGGTGTAGACATGAGGATGGCAGTGATCACTGGAGATGACCTTCTATCTCAGGTAACATCAAAGGGTGCAGATGAAAGGACGATATGTGAACCTTCAAATGATGCAAACAAAGAGACAGTATGTGAAAATTGAAGGATGCGAATGAAAACGCATTATTGATTCCTTGTCGAAGGCATGGTGATTTTATATGTATGTGATTGTGATGCTGCTTGTAAACATGATATCTTACAATGGGAATGGCCAACACATTCCTATAATGGTATTTAGATTTTTCATGCTGAGAAGAATGGTGGTGTATGTCAAAGGTCATTTGAGGCCACAGAAGTAAAACTGCTCATTAAAATGGCTTTTTAACTTAATTTTACAAGATACCATTGACTGGCACTATGCATAGTCGGTACATAGAGTTGTCTTGTTGTAGGGAGGAACCCTACTGTTTTTGTTGGAGGTCAATGATTCTTTGAAGTCAGTATAAGTAAAAAATAAAGTTGTAAATTTATTGCTTTAATTTCAGTTTTTCCCCTTCCCCTGGGAAGTTTGAAGTTTGTATGAACTGCATTTTAGAAGAAAGGTTTCTTAATTCTAAGGGTGCACAGTATATTGTTTTTGCAATGTTCACTGAATGCAGACTGCCTTTTGATAGAAAGCTTTAAAGCTGGTTATGTGATGTTTGCACCTACAGTTTAAAGGCACACTGAGACTTAAATAAAATAGTAAAATTAATGCCAATATGATAAGCCCAGAGATAAACATCAGAGTGGCCAGTAACTGTGTGTGCCAACATCAGTAAAATTCAGACAGTCCACCAAAAGATCATGTTTTAGACTGATAATGATAAGTATAATTAATTGAGACCTCAGCTCTTATCAATTTCAAATAAAATGTATCGACCTCTTCTTTATCTTCATCTTGTGTATACGCTGGTCACAGGTATTCATTGAATGAGATTTTATATATTTATGACTAATTAACCTTCCATCAAAATGACTATAAAAGGAAGTAACCTTCAAAATGGCAATTAGTGGTGCAGTAGCAGCTCTATAAACCACCCTTGACAGGTTTTATGGAAACCTAGTGATCTTTAAGAGGATTGTCCAGGGTGTGACATTGTCCAGGGTATTATCAAGAAGACACTGCTATTTTAGGAAATCCAGTAATATTAAATTTCAAACTCCAAATTTACAAAAGTTGGAACTGTGAAACATTCTTTCATTATATTCAGCTGGAGTTTTAACTCAGTGTCCAGGTACTTCCTCAGAGAGAAAAAAATCCATCTAGGTTGTAGAAGTCCTTCTTTAATTTGTACAGGACAAACTAAAAGACTATACTCTGATTCCCAATGTCTGTCTAGGATAACCAAGTGCTGCAAAGGTGGCCTGTTTTAAGTCACATATTATGTGATTTGAGCCTGATAAATGGTGTACTTTAATGTACTGTACTGAGCATGTATTTAGCCTGCTCTTTCTTAGAGGTGTTTTTAGCATCCACATGGTGTGTTGCATGCACCCACATGTCTGCGACATTCTAAACAATATACATATAAATTATCTAGGTTTCAATAATAAATTCTCTTGTCTTGTAGATTAAACACAAAGCAAGAACTTAATAATTGTATGTTACAATAATGAACTCTTGTCTTAATGATGAAACACTTTGCTAGCCGAGGAATTAGTAAATGTATGTTACAGTGATGGACTTGTGTCTTGCCAGTGAAAGACATAAGACATTGCTAACAAGGAATTTTAATAAATGTATGTTGCAATAATTATTTCTTGTCATGCAGGTGAAAGACATTGCAAGCCAAGGGATTACAGACATTGATTCAGGAAGGAAATTTCCTACAGCAGTGGCTTCTATGAATGCATACTTAGGGTAAGTGTGAAGGTCAAGATTCGGGGTTGCATTCTTTCAAAACACTATATTACGTAGCTCAGCCCTTTAAGTGTGGAATGGTTTGTGGTAAAGTCCTGTTGAAACTGTCTGCCCTTCTATCTCTCTTCAAATGCTTTCATCATCAGCACTTGCTGGTTCATTTTTGTGAAGTTTGCAGTGAAGGTGACATATTAAAATGGCAACATATTTTGTTCTCAGTCTCATGAGTAAACAAGTAATTATCATCTAGAAAGGTCCAGTTTAGGGCTCATTGATTTCTTGTTGAAGGCAGGAAAGGAATCTATGCTATGGTGCACAGCCTTATCCAGTTCTTGCCTCAGGCAAAAGCTGGAGCTTGCATGTCTTTCCTCGCTCATGGGGTGCTCGTAACTTGCAGAGCTAAATGAAAAATTGGAAATGATAATGGGCTCTCTCACATGGTTACCAGGAGTTAATCCTCCCTCTTGGCTTTCATGTGCTGCATGCACTCACCCACGCGGCTTCCTTACCACAAACTGTTCTGGATACCTAGGCATTTATGGTGGGTATGTATGTGCTGTGTTTGTGGATATGTGTGTTTGTGACACTTTTGCTTGTGAACAGGATATCTCAAGAGAGCAATGACTGACACCTCTCATAATTTGTCTATACATTTGCTGTGTTGAGAGGAAGAATTCAATTGTTTTGGCTGGTCAAAGTCATAGGAGGTCAGCAGAGGTCTAAAACCATAAACCTTGTAAACATGATATCTCAAGATAGCAATGCCCTGCATTTATTTAAAATAATTGGTATACAGATTTTTCATGATCAGAGGATGTAACAGAGAAGTTAAAAAGCCATTTGAGGTCACCGGCACTAAAAATGCAAAAACCTTGAAACTGACGTGTAAACACAATATCTCAAGATAGCAATGACCAAAAGTTTTTCATTTGGTATGTAAATTTGTCATGTTGAGAGGAAGAAGTCTAAAGTTTTTAGGTGAGGTCAAAGGTCATTTGGGGTCAAATTTCATTTGAAGTCACCAGAGGTAGAACCATTTAATTTGCCTCAAATTTCAAAATTTTTTGCGCCTAACATAGAGAGTTTAAGGTGAGCCTTTAAAACTTCTGCTCATTTTTCAGACTGTAAAGACTTTTGTCACCATCCCCCTGCCTCCCTGCCTGCCCTCTCCCCCTGAAAAGTTCTCCCCTTCCAGTACCTTGGCCTGATTACAATCCTGAATGGCTTGTTAATACAATAGCTTAAGATTGCAGTGATGGACACTTTTCATATTTGGTTCATGGATTTGCAATGTTGACAGGAAGAAGCCTATGGCTTTGGTGGAGGTCAAAGGTCATTTGAGGTCACTGAAGCTAAATGTGTGACTAAATGTGTGAACACCTTGTTAATGGTTTGTAAACAGTATCTCAGGATAGCAGTGATGGTGCTTTTCATACTTGCTGTAGTCTGCAGATTTGTCATGTTTAGAGAAAGAAGCCTTTTGTTTTTGGTAGAGGTCAAAAAGGTCATTTAATTTCACCAGAAGTAAAATTGTGAGAACCTTGTAAAACATAATGAGAGGAAAAATTTGCTTCTGGTGGAGATTAGCCAAGTCATCAGAGGTCAAATGCCAGGTCACCAGAGATCAAAAGTCATGTGAGATCACCACTGATTAAAAACTTTATTGACAAGATCTATGTTTAGTAGGAAAGTTGGCAGAATTTTATATTTGGTATGTGGATGCAGGATGGTTAAGAAGAAACCCTATTTGTTTTCCTTTTAGCAAGGGATCACAAAGCCTTTTGGCTTTCTGTTCATCTCTCTTCTTCATGGTGTAGCTGGAGCAGAAGAGATGAAGAATGTTGACAATTTGAGTTTTGTCCACTTTATACCCAGTGTCAATTCAGGAATCGATTGTTTTGAAATGTTTCTGTTTAGAAGTGCACAAAGCAGCACTGGGTACCAATACTGCCTAACAGCTACAGTGGGTGCAAACTTGAAGTGTACAGTAATATGCAGTTTGTTATTCCAACATGATTAAAGGGTATAAATAAAGTGTAGACCAGAGGTCGGCGACCTTTTTGATTGCAGGCCCGATGTGAATTAATTGGGCTGTTTTCAACCAGTGACATACAATCAATTTTACACCTTTAAATTCTGGTGACTTTCAAGAATTAGAAATTTTAGTATATATAGTAGTATTGTTCATAATTAAAAGGCAAAGGCTTCCTCTTTTTCACCTGAAAGCATTCCATGAGATATCTGTCACTGATGATGTGCAATTCATATCTCTGTGTGCTGTGTTAGGGTTGGACAATCATATTTTTTCTTCCCATTGGGACATCTTACAGGCCACAAAACAGTGTTGGGATGCATATGGCCCATAGGCTTTACTGTAGGTTGTCCACCCCTGGTGTAGACCATGCTAGTGTTCAAAATAAACTGAAACTGAACATTAGAAAGTTTGAGCAACTGCAGCAATCGCTCCTCTAGTTAACGTTGTGCAACACCATGCATACTGTATGTTGTCCTAAGAAACATAAGAAGTTGTCTGCCCACAGGAAAGACATACCTTACGACTTGCAGTATTTGTAAATAAGGTATGCCCTGTGTATTAGATATTGGACATATGTTGATGACATGTTTCTAAAAATGTTGTAGCTGGAGGAAGCTTGTTTGTTTTTGTTTCTCTAGAATGAATTTCCTTTGTAAATTATTGTATAAATATGAATATAAATATAACTATAAATATAAATATAAAAAAAAAAAAAAATTACAACCTTTAAATCAAAAATTGTTGCATTAAAGTTTTTTGTTATATTTTCTTTAATTTTTCATCAGTGCCACTCCAATTGCTAAAGCCTTGGATATGGGAGCTGACATTGTAATTACTGGCAGGTGTGTTGATAGTGCAGTAGTTTTAGGACCACTTGTTCACAAAGTAAGTTACTATGGTTATATAATGACAATTTAGCCAGGTCTTTTGTATGATGTTTAAGGATAATGTGTTCAAATAGCTGAACCGTTTACTATGGACAATAATTTTCAATGTATCTGTTGCTTAAATTACCTTGATAATTTTGTCAAAAGCTGTATGGGATTCTCACAAGATCCTTTCTTACCATATGTGATTTGCTGGTCCCATATGGAATGTTAAACTTTTCCCAAGGTACCAACTTCTCCCCAACTGGTTTCTCCTTGTGTGGGATTAATTCCTGTTCCTGCATGAGAATATACAATTTTACAAATGGGATCAGATTGTTCCCAAAATTTCTGAATTTCTCCCTCTATGGAATTGAATGTTTCTGTAAGGGGATCTTCAGTTCCTTATGTGAGACTACTTTTAACACCAGATACACTTGCAACCTAGCTGTAGAATCCCACTTATCCAAGTCTGATACTTAACATATATATACAGTACTAACAATTAGTAGTTTACTGACCAAAGTCCTGTTGGGTTTCTGTAGTTGTGATTAGACACTTGATGTAATTTGAAAAGTTGATGGGGCCGCGGGGGGGGCGGGGGGTGGGTGGGTTCAGCTGCAGCTGAGGTGACAGTGGAATGCTGTTTGAGCTGTTGTGCTGTTGTAAGGTGTCATATGAAATGCAGTCATTTCACATTGAGGTAATTTTCTGTATCCTATTTCATGGATGTTCATGGTGCTCATGAAGTTGAGGTCAATTAAAGACCATCTGCTGGTCAATTTCAACCATTATATTGAAAAACACAAAGTGCATCTCCTCCAACAGATTGTGTAAAATTATCATTTCATTTTGTCAGTGTTATTGTTGAAAAATGGTTATGGGATGTTCAAGAATTCAAGGTCCGAGTTCATCAAAACATGTTTAGGTCAAGCAATCAAAATGCATCTTTTCCAGTAAATAACATGGTACAAAGTCAAAACTTTGTTATAATAGTACTAGGGTAGGTTAGGATAGATAGAGTTTAAAGGCCAGTTTCTGGCCAATTGGTTTAAGTTGGGCTGGCCACCACAGCCTTTTTGGTTTCTTGTGAAACAAAGGAACTGATGCAGTCATTTGGTGCATGTATGTGTGTATGTGTGTGATGGATTGGAATTCAAGGTACATGGTGTGATAACTTAATAAATGAGCTATCAATTTTTCTCAAACCTGGTGTGAACATGAACATTTTTAGGAAGATGTGCCCTATTGTTTTTGGCGGAGGTCAAAAGTCACAGACAATCACCAGAGGCCAAAAAGTGAATTTCTATTAGTAGCTGTAATGAGGTTTCAGTTGTTCAATCTGTTGGATAATTTTAGGATAGAGTAGATTGGTAGGAGGTGGAAACATTGTAACATTAACCACAATAATCTGAAAGGGTCAAAATGTCAGAAAGTAATGTTTTATTGATATCTTGCCACTGGAACATTTTAGGGGGATGATGTAATGGAAAGTAATGTTCATCTAAGTGAAATGAATGTGATGACCTAATTTGACCTCACTTGACCTTGTTTTACCTTTTGACCTTTGTGACTTTTTTGTGACACTTGGATTCATCTTATACAGATGAACCACAAAGACAAGTACACTGCCCTCCTGCAATGTTTCTAAATGGAGTTATTAACAGGTTAATGGTGTGCAGGTCATATGCATTGGAATGCGAGGTATGCAGTGTGATAACTTAATAAAGAAGTAACTTTAATATGGGGATGCCATAATGGAACATTGTGTTTGTCTGATCAAAGTGCATGTGTTGACATACTTGACCTCATTTGACCTTTTGACCTTTGATACTTTAATGTGGCACCTGGATTTGTCCTGTTGAAACAAGCTAAAAAGTCAATTATACTACCCTCCAATTATACTACCCTCCTTTGATGTTTCCAAACAGCTTTGGCATCACTGGAGTATCCAATAAGCATTGAAAGTACTGTGGTATCCAATTAGTGTTTGAAGCACTGGGGCTATCCAGTCAGCCTTTGAACATTAGGGTAACCCATCAGCCTTTGGAGCACTAGGGTATCCAATCAGCATTTGAAGTACAGGGAGCATTCAATCAGCTTTTGAACTACTGGGAGCATTTAATCAGCCTTTGAAGTAATGGGAGCATCTAATCAGCCTTTGAAGTTCTGGGGTATTCAATCAGCCTTAGATTCACTGGAATATGTAATAAGCGTTGGAAGTACTGTGGTAATCAGTCAGTGTTTGAAGCAATGTGGCTATCTAATCAGTGTTTGAAGCACTGGGGCTATTCAATCAGCGTTTGATACATTGAGATATCCCATCAGCCTTTGAAGTACTAGGTTATTCAATCAGACTTTTAGATACTTGGAGCATTCAATCAGCCTTTTAGATACTGGGGATGTCCAATCAATGTTTGAATCACTGGGGGTGGTATTCAGTCAGCTTTTTAAGCACTGGGTATACAAATGGATTTTGATGCTCTTTTATCTCCTATCAGCATTTGAAGTACAGGGGTATTCAATCAGACTTTGATTCCCTAGGGTATCCAATTAGCCTTTGATGTACTGGTGTATCTACTATTATGTTCAGTTTTTAGAGCTATGACTGAGACATAAAAAGGGTGCAATATTGGCCAAAGACAATTCAGCTGATCTATCAACAATGAGTATGTTGTGTGAACACTGGACTTGCATACACACTTTAGTGAGAAAAAATATCTTGTTTTATTATTCAAGGAATTGTCAAAGGTTCTGTAGGCAAGTACTTATTTGGCTACAACCTTACAGAACTTCATTCTCAAATGCAAACTTTGTGATCCCCAAGTAAGCAAAATTTGAGCCAATTTTAAGCACTTTCTGTCTTTTTGATCTTTTTATTTCTCAGTCCAATACTTGATTTTTACTTTCTGACACTACAGTATGTGTAATACATTTGGTAGGTGTGATGTCAAACCTCATCTAACTCATTCTCATTCCAATAGATAATCCCAATCTGGTCACATGACTTTTTAGGGGAACTGCAATGTGTATTGTTTAAGGAGAGGATGTAGCTAAAATGAAGAATTAACCATACGGATACATCACAAAGTCATTCATCAAAGACAGTGTATGGAGACAGTTAACTCTGACAGTACCCCTTTAAAAGTATTCAAAAGGACAATCACTATCTCATTTATGTTGCACTGACTGAGCTCCAAAACTGCTCTCTTCACAGAGACTTCAACACAGCATCACCAAACAGCAAACACAGATTGCATTGTAAAATCAAGACATCAAAAACTTGGAGACAGTTACAAGAAGTGACATCAGAGCAAATAAACTTGATTAGGATATCATTTAAACTAACATGAAATTGGGAGGATTTTATACCAAGATATTGTATACAGGGTTCCTATGGTCATAGAAATCCTGGAAAGTCCTAAAAATTTGCAGAATTGTTCTAAGGCCTGGGAAGTCTTAACCTTCTGTGAATTCCTGGAAAATCCTGGCAATTTTCATAAAGTGATTTTATTCCATTCTCTCGCATAATATCAAAATTTGTTATTCTCCGTACTGTACCTCAAATATTATGTTTTATTATAGAAGAAGTCAACAGGAAGATCTTGAAAATCCTGTATTTGGTTCTGGGAAAGTTTTGAAAAGTGAAAATGATTCCCCTGAATTAAGTGTCAGAACCCTGCTGTTTAAAAAAATTACAACCCTGGGACTGTTACCAGCTGAAACTCTTCTGTTTGATCATACTCTGCAATGCATAAACTTACTATCCCATGGCTGCTAGCTATACTCCTTGTGTGATTCCTAATATGAATTGGGACCGTAGTCAGAAAAGTAAATATTTATCCACTTCTCAAAACAATTGTGTTACAATTGCAAAGATTTGCCCACTTCAGAATAATCTTCAATACACACAACAGTTTGAACTCTGTTGAAGTGATACCGCTTTCATCTATCTCTAAATGTGGTTTTTACAACATTTCAAACCGATTTCAAACTGATACACTTGTTTGCATTTTTGTAACATCAGAGTTCTATTGATCATGGTGTGAACTTGGTACCCTCCTGTTCCTGGCTGATACATGAGTTTGAGAGAGATGCACAACGCATTCTTGGAAACTTGGGACCAAATTTTACTGTACTAACATTAGGCAGGCCACATGGTAATATTTAATAGATATCAAAATCATTGCTTTAAGTAAAAGTCCTAGAGTATTTAAGGCCCAAAATTGAAAATTTATTTGTACATCATTTCCTTTAAACCTTTCAATGCTGTCATTTTACCTGTTACCACAATTGATGTCAGAAACTGCAACTACTGTAGCACAATTGTATTTTCTAAATCATTTTGTTCTTAAATTTCAAAACTTTTTGTCATGATGTATTACTGATATTTGAGGTTGTGTAAGATGCCTTCAGGTAGTTACTTTGGACAATGTTTTTATTTAATATGTGGCTGATATGTGGCTGCATTAGGGTTGTTGCTAAGGGTCTGAAAGGTCATGTGGGGTCACATGCTATTAAAAAGTAAAATTTTCTCCAAATTCCCAAGATCATCATATGGGATCACCAGAGGTCAAAAATTAAACTTTTCAAATTTCTCTCTCTGCAAGGAATCACCAGAAAGTTGCAACTCTCTGGAATCACTAAACCTTTGGGCTTTCTGATCTGCTTCAAAGCACCCCTGCACCCACATCCTTTCCCCCTCTGACCAAAATGCATACTGTAGCTCCAGCAATGATGGCCTTTGACAAAGGTTTTTTGTGAGTGTTCTTGTAATAAGACATTGAGTTGTTTGTCCTCAAGCTGTTCAAACATGTGTAAGTTTACGGTATGGTTTACTGATTTATTTAATTGTTTAAAAAGTACATTATAACATTACTTTTTTATCTTCTAATTCTGCAACTATAATTACTTCTGAGTATAGTTTTGGGCAATATTCACTTTTTTCCCTCACTCACGATAACTCCAACAGAAAATGTATTGCTATAGATTGATACATGACATACAATGACAATAATTTTCCTGGAACATGTGAGTTTCCTCTACTCTTTGGGGGACTGAGTGAGAAGTATGTAAGTTAATGATAAATAAAGAATCTTTTTTTTGTCTCATTTTTTTGTTCATTGAATATTTTATTGTTTTTGTGATGTAGAGGAAGATCCCATAGTGACAGAATTCAGTTGCTTCAATATTGTAAGATCAGTACAAGCTAAAAGTAGAAATTTGCAAATGATTGAATAAAAAGAATGTCACAAAAAGGAGAAAGAAAAATACATTGCATTTTTATTTCCCTTTTGTTAGGAATCATCCCATTGTTTCAATTCTAAATATCATATTGTCTCAAGCAAAAATTATAATAATTATTTTTGATGTATTGCCCAACACTGTTCCTGACAGTCACAAGGGTTGTTGTCAGCTACCATACTTTTCTGTGACCAGCTTTTGAAAGGCCTAGTACTCATTGTATTGCTTGCTGCACTTTAAAGTTATTATATTGTCTACTATTTTTTTTTTACAATGCTTTTGTTGACTTCTTTTGTTTTGGTATGGTATTGACATTTCTGAATGATCTGTTGAAATAAACACTGGTTGTTTGGTTCAACTTTTAAAGCTTTGCATTTTCTGTTGTAAACAGACCAATATGATTACAAAAGCAAATTGCTCATTCTTGTCAATCTAAGATTAAAATTACAGATACCTTATTAGCATCTCCTGAGCTTTAGAATGAGAAGTAATACCCTGTGTTTATTCAAATACAATAAAAACTTGTTTTCCTCTCCAGTTTAAGTGGAAGCCCACGGATTATGATCTTTTAGCCCAGGGCAGTTTGGCAGGTCATCTAGTTGAGTGTGGAGCCCAAGCAACTGGAGGAATATTCACAGACTGGCATTTAGTGGAAGGCTGGTAAGCTACTGTACAGTACTATGTTGAGACAACCAGAAACGAGAATTTTTTCTAAGACCAAAGGTGTCCCAGCCTCTGCAGTCTCCTTTAGTGGATTAGGTTTAGCTGTAGGGTTTGACCAGCAGAGTTGACCTTAATAATTTATGTTTTGTTAGCCATTTGGACAAGAGTACCTATGATTAAAGGCATATTTTCATCATCCCAAACAGTTCCAATTCTCCCAACCTACTTACTTCTAGCCCCTCCCACATTTATCTAAAACTCATCTTTATCCAGACACAATCCTAGTTTATTGCTTCATGGCTTGTCCCAGTGGCCATACAAGTCCATAATGTGTAATCAAGACACTCTCAGTGCCCATGCTGTGTAAATTAGCTATGATGCATTGTTTGAATGTGATGCCAATCAAAGAGCTGTACCAATTGAGAGTTTTGATGTATGCATACTGAAACTGTAGTTTAGGGTGACGAATGACTGCCTTTAAGTGGGTCCTGCTCCTTGAGACATATATTGATGTATCCACTTAATTCATCAGTGGTGTCTTGGTAGAATCCCAAATGAGTGATTATGTTGGTAAGTTGTGACATAATGGAAATATGTGTAGAAATCAAACCTCTGGAAATATTTTTACTGTAACAAAAAGACAGGCAGTAGAGATAATTGAAGGAAAAATCCTAGCAAGCTTGGAGCAGTTACATGATGTTACTGAATGTGAAAATAATGTGCAAGGACTTAATTCAAATAATGTTCAAACAGCAGCAATGAATGTTGTACTGTAGAACCAGGCTGTTATTAACCTAATCCCTGCTCCTGGAAAGCTCAGAACAGGCGCCATTCATGTCAAACTCATTGTGAGTCTATATTTCTCAACATTTTTTGTTTTTCTCAAACTAGTTTGAACAGTATAGGTTTTAAAGCAGATTCATTAGAAAATTTCAGGACCACCACATCCATGAGTTAAGTACCAGTTAAGCAGAATGATATACTTGTTAGTCACATAGACATATAATAGGTGTTTTCCAATTTCTCAATATCCTTTCTAAATTGGATGCCTTTTTACATACTGTCTTTCCTTTAGCAGAAAAAAATTTGCTAGTCTTTACAGTAGCTTCTTCCCAATTAGTCAGGAAGGGTAGAGGGACTTAATTGGCAATCTGTTCCACCCCAAGGCAGCAAATCTTAGCTTGGCAAGTAATTCAGATCTGTGAAATCTTCTAAGATGTTCTTCAGGGATTTGACCCATAGACCTTGTTTGTAAAATGTCCTTGTTATTCCAAACCTCAAGCAAGCCCTGAACCCCTGCCTCCCTCACTAACTCTGTGCACTAAATAAAAGGTAGTTGTAGTAATCCCTCCCTGTTCACTTGACTAGACTCATGAAACACAATTATATATGCAAGTGTTCCCCATCTTTGAAATTTGATTCGCAAGAACTGTATGCATGCATAACCCTTTACCGTTGTTTGGGTCCTTTTGGACCCATACAGAGAGCTCGGCCGTCACCAATCTTTACTGTTTCACGCGGAGCTCGAAACTGCGAGTAGCTATCAGAAAATTCGGTCACAACAACGAGAGAGACAATAGTTTAAGGTCACGGGGTCAATGACCTACGGAATCTGATGCAGGGCGTGCTACGTCCGCTTTTCCGCCCACTCCTGCGCAAATATGTCCCGATTGCAGCACAACAGTAAAGGGATGAATGAGACCAAGGTCATGAGGTAGCTTTGATGACTGTTTTGTAACTGGTTCTCATTAGTTAAAAATGTTCCATTAAAAGGTTGAACATAAAAAAAAAAAAATTAAAACAGGAACTCAAAGTAGAAGACTTGTTAAAATTATTTCAGTCTATACACGAATCCGGACAGCAAGTGATGGTCTGATTTCAGTTGGCCATAACTGGGGTCCGTCACCTTTAAATCTTTCGATTTCTTTGTTTATCTCTATCATGGATGGTTGTACACTGATTTGTATCTTAAATTCTCCAATTTGACTAAATATGGATGTTTGAAATTCACGTAAACAATAAATAAAGACAGTTTTAGGCTGATGGACCCCACTAGTGGCGGCCTACAGTCACTTAAAACAAGCGCTAATCGGATTTGTCTATAGCACCATAGCTACACTTCCAAACACATATATACCCCCCAAGGCTTCACTAGACTTTCATTTCTTTGCATCCAATTGCAAGGTCAAGTAGGTAGAGCATCAGACTTGCTGTTGGGAGTTCGAGTCCTGGTTGGGTGATACGGAAGACTTAAAAAATAGAGCTGACTGTCATTGTGCTTGATGCTCAGCATAAGCAATGGAGTGAGAAAAACAAGCCAGTGAGCCAAAACTGGAAAAAAGGCCATGGCCAGCTCAACTTGAACCAATTGGTTGGAAACTGGGCCATAAAACTCCATCTTACCTTTAGAACCTTTTCATCCTTTTTCCACCTCTGCCCCTTGCACACTCCACTTACAGTAATCCCATCCACTGCATTCCCCTCATTTGTTACAATAGCTCTTATGTAACATGGAGTGCAGTGCACAAACAGCTGTTACTAAGATTCTAAGGAGGCAATGGCCACCTGACCTCTGGTATGCGTTGTAATAATTGTTTGTAAAACCAGATGGCTTAAAGTTCACTTAGACATGTACATTCCAAACAGGTCATTTTATAGACATTGGAGCCTCTATGTACTACTGAATGAAAAAACAAATCTAGAGAACATGCTGTAAGTCAGTCAGTAATGACATCATCAATATTACCAGTTATAAGTTTGTTAAGTGTTATGAAACTGAGAGATAAAAATGCAATGCATGAACATTTGAAACAGGTGTTTGTAATCATGTTTTGTTTTATTTTGCATACTGTAGGGACAACATAGGATTTCCAATTGTTGAATGCTCATCTGATGGCAGCTTCATTCTTTCTAAACCCCCAAAGACTGGTGGACTTGTTTCCAAGGCAACGGTTGCTGAGCAGCTTGTATATGAGATTGGTGATCCCAGAGCCTATCTGTTACCTGATGTTACTTGCGACTTCTCAAATGTTAACTTGGTAGAAGCAAAAGGTAAACTTTCTGCTCCTAATAGAGTAAGTTAGCACAGCAGTGTTATGTGATGCGACAATGTGGATGTTTTCACTCCAGGAACATAGTGCCTAATGGACTCATGAGGAATTTCTTACCCTATTAGTTATTTCACCTGAGTCCCCACCAAAAGGGAGGTTTGGTGGGGTAATCAAATTTTACCCGACTTCCTGCTTAACTCATTCAAGCAAGCTCCAAGAAACCACAAGCTTGATAAGAGGCAGCTAGGGGAAGATGTGAACAAAGGCTGAATAATACCAGCCAGATGTGCCACTGTTTGCAAGGTGTGAAAGGCAAGCAGTACGGCAATTTCTTATCTGATTTTTGTTGACCTTCGTTCATTGAAGCAAAAAGGTGTGGACAGGGTTTTTATAGGCAGGGCAATTCAACATGCTGGTGAACTTAGTGTAGGTCATGGCTTCCAACCCTTAGAACTGCTGAAGGCTAGTTTTTAGCTCAAATTTTGTAAAACCGCAATCCAGTCTTATATTTGTCTAAAAAGTACCTGGTATGATAGCCGTAGTAAGCTTGTGAATCTTGTATGATGGACAAATCAAGTTGTTGGGGATAGCTAAAGCTCAGAATTAATTGAAATTAATGAGTTCTCAAGGAGCAAACTTGCATCTTTGTGCAAGGAATACTATTTTTAGTAGGGACATGACACTAGTGACCTTCAACTCAGCTCCCCTTTTCATGCCAACATAGCTGCTAGACTTAAGGGAGTATAATTGTATTGTGATTATACATATTCATTTCTATACATGAATTCGGACAGCAAGTGATGGTCTGATTTCAGTCGGCCATAACTGGGGTCCGTGCGTCACCTTTAAATCTTTCGATTTCATAGCTTACCTCTATCATGGATGGTTATACACTAATATGTATCATGAATTCTCCAAATTTGCTAAACATGAGGGTTTGAAATTCATGTAAACAATAAATAAAGATGATTTTAGGCTCACTAATGGTGGCCTACAGTCACTAAAAATAAGCGCTAATCAGATTCATTTATAAAGCTAAGGGGCTGTCAAAACCAGTCATGTGCACCTGTTTGTTTTAATACCAAGTGTGATATAGCTATTACAGCGTCACATACATACATGATTGAGATTCAACAAAACATTGTCTAGTAGAAGTAGGTCAAAGTTCATGCCTGTCATGTTGGTGTTGGGTGTTTCATGTGATACCACAGTGAAAAGAGCTGTCTTTAACTCTTGCAAATTTATATCCCATGAAAACAATTCCATGCCCATGGCTAGTGTTAACTGTTGACATAATGTGTTAAGTTTTGAATGGAATAAAACACCTTGTGCAGAGACTGGAATGGCACAGCCTTACAAAAATAGTTTATCACTTGTGGAATATTGATTGATTGATATATAATTTGGAATGCTTACAATTTGATAATTTTTTTTTATTAATCTCAGATCCTACAACTCAAGAGGATGGTATACTGGTGACTGGTGCCAAGGGTAACCCTCCTCCTTCAAAGTATAAGGTCTGTTTATTGCAACCTTGGATCTTTCGTAAGAAGTTAATCATTTAGTATGTAAATGCTATTGCTGTATATTATGCAGAATTTTCTATTTATTACCTAAATGTCTAATAAATTGGACCATAACTTTTTTATTTCTTTAAGAGTTTAGATGAATTTATAAGATTTAAATTTCAATCCAAATTGATCAAGGAATATTGCCTTTCTTGCAATTAAAAAATATATTACAGTTTTGATGCTTGCAGTTGTTATGCAAACAAGAAGGGTAGCCAGCCTGGTGAACGTGAAGTTATCAAAGACCGAAATCTTAATACATTGTCAGAAACGTTATGAGGACCAGCAGCAGCAGCAAAACTGTTGGAGGGAGGGGGGGGGCATGGGGGGGAAGTTGGCCCTTGCCTCCCACTTGTCCCCCCAGGTTAGGTCAGGTAGGAGTTGGATTAAGAACCCCCCCCCCATGCCCCTAAAAAAAAATGATCCAGAAATGTGATTCTTCATCCAGAGGTATGCTAAAACCTGAGAGCTTCCATGGGCTTTGCCCTCTGGACCCCACCTCATAAAATTTTTCCCTCAACATTATCATTTGCCCCTAGTTTGCCCCCCTCCCCCTTTCACCCCCAATTTTGAAATTCTGGTGCTGCCTTCCAAAGAGGACCATAATTCTCCACATGCTATTTGTACTATTTTGTAAAATTAATGTCAGATGTTGAGTGCTCCAACTACAATCTACTATTGCACTTACATAGCTTCTGGCAGCTCAAAACAATTCATCAGTTTGCAGGTTCTGAAGCATCTTTATCAGAAATTCAAACTTGGATCCTAATCTAGTATTAAGTATGCTCTTACTTTATTGAAATTCCATCGACAAAAGCATCCCTCACAAAAAATCTGTTCTTTAACCATTGCTATTTGGGGCATGGGTCTATTTAAATGTTTTGGAAAGTCCTTTCTTGTAACACTTGTTTATTGTTGTAACCCCTACATCGTTACAGGTGACTGCTACATATCCAGATGGCAATAAAATTGTATTCCTTGTTGTTATTGGTGGACCTAGAGCTGTTGAAAAGGGCATGAAAACAGCAGAAAATGTCCTCAAAAGGTAATATAAACATCACGTAATCACTTCTCATAACCACCTTTTTATTAGGACTCAATATTTAGCTTCTGAAGTTCCCATGAAACAACATTGTGATAAAATGGGATTTTTTAAGGAGAAAATTGGTTTTAAAGTTTGAAGCAAAACAAAAGACTGGTCATTAGCCTGAGGCTGTGATATCATATGCTTGCTACACATTCACTTTGTGTTAAAAGTAATGTGACAACTTTAACTGCTTATATCTTGAGAACCACACATCAGATTTCAATAAAAGTTTCACCAGATTGGCTAGAAAAGGTACACCTTTAAGATATCAGAAGACATTGTGAGATGAAACCTTCTTTAAATGTTTGATTGGTGTCAAATATAGTGCCATGGAGAAGGGGATTGGAATAGCTGTACTGTACATGGACATGCTACATGAATGGAATATGGTTTCCCTACCCCCATTTACTCACAGGTGTAATATCTTTGTAGACTTTACAAGCAATAACCACAGAAGCGCTTTAAAAAATATACCAAACATGACACAGTTAAAGACAAATCTAGGTATATATACTGTACATACTGTACAAGTTAAATTACATCATGTACACACACACCCTTGTTGATAATCTTTCAATATTTCTTATGTCTACAGTTTTCTGTCATGGGATTAAAATGTCCACCCTGATGTGCTGTAACATTCACAGATTCAACTCTGTTAAATGAATTTTCCTCTAAAAACGTCACTGATGCAAAATCACATCCCTCTGTTTCATCAAGCTGTATATATTCATGACCCCAATATGAGTGAAATCTATTAATATGCTGAAACATCATTCAAGTGTTTGAGATATCAGGGCAATACTGATGATTTATTTTGCTTTACATTTTTAGAGTCCGAAGAATGCTGAAATTTCTTGGTATGGAGGACTTTACAAGAACTCATGTACAAGTAAGTGTTTCAATGCAATGTTGGTATTTCTTTGAAATTTCAGTACAGAATTGCTCCCTGGCACAAGTCAATACAGAGCTGGGAGACAGACTCATACTGATAAAGCAGCCAAACAGTGATAGCCGCCAAACAGTGTCAGCAACCAAACAGTAACAGCAGCCAAACAGCATCAGCAGCCAAACAGTGTCAGCAGCCAAACAGTGTCAGCAGCCAAACAGTGTCACATGGTTCTTTGAAAGGCAGGTGAACCAGTTTCTGTTCGAGACCACAGATCCCACCGGAAACAACAACAAGACTACGGGACTCACAAATTTAGTTTAGTCGGCATCTGTTATTATTTACAAATTATATTTACAAACGTTTGGCAAGCGCATGGATCCATCTAAAGCCGTACCACCTTAACTTACTTACCTAAAGTACCCTAATTAAACCTAACTACTTACAATAGCTACCTTAAAAATGACGCTGGGTCAGGAACGGCTTCCACTCTTGTCAGGCGGCTCTTTTAGCTTTGGTAGTGGGAATGGCTTCGCTTATTATCAGTGTGTTTAATTCGCGGGCGTAAACGGTCCTTCCGGTGAACGGTAGGTATCACCTCCTTAAACTAGCGATCCAATACAGTTGCGGCAAAAAGTCATAGAGACTGGACGAGCTTAAAAGGGGGGTAGTAGCGGTAACCCCAGTCGAACTCCAGTTAAGGCAATAGCGACATATCTAAATCTTTATCGGCAGGATAAAAGGTGGGGTATATCGGCACACTGTCTCCTCACTGTACATGTGTAGGCCTAGGTGAAATTATCGGCACCCTCAACTGACTTCAAATAGCCTAAGTTCTCGGCACCCTGGCTTCGGGTGAACACGGTGACCATAACTGTGTGAGCATATCAATATTTCGGTCTAATTTAGTGACGATGACATCTTAAAAATCTGAAGTTCTCACGCCACCACTGAATTAGAAAATAAATAAAGACTTTCTCACCAGGAAGACTCGTAAACGGCAAGTCATCAGTCAGTTAATAGTCCACATGACGGCTACATTAGCGATAGTACGCAGACCATAGTTCATGTAAATGAGTATATATTCCACCGACTCACACAATAAGCCACATTATTGCCAGAACTTTGAGAAATAGGAATTGTCCACACTATCAGATTCAACGTTGGCTACATGTTCTTTCCTCAGCAAAATCAGTCCAAGAAATTTTCACATTTGTGCTCTCCTCTGCAGCACTCACTGTACCAACCACTTTTCCCACCAGAGTCTCTCTGTCCCAGTTTCAAATCTCCCCCGCGTCACACCTATCTTTCCTCTTCCAGACCCATAACTCCCCAGCCAAACCCTTTGTCACCCTTTACATAGGTAAATCAAATCTTAATTCTTCTAAACATAGGCAAATTAAATTTTCCCGCCGTACGATCACTGGTGTGACGTCGCAACTCCTGCAGACTTGCATGCCTTGAAAAGCTCAGTCAAGCGTGCAATGCACACGGTAGGACAAGCTTTTGTCTACTACAAACAAATAAACAACAGACCTGATTGTGAGGGCGGTATATACGGTGCGGTAACTTTGTGCAAAGAATATTCCTAAATTTGGTACCTGTGACACTACCCCCCTCTAAAAGATATCTCCGATATCTCAACACCACAGGTAACAAAAACTTAATCAACCTTAACACTTAATAAATCGTATCCTTCGGACACCTACTTAAGAAATCAGCTCCAACGTTCTCAATGCCTTTTATTGCCTTCACTACATATCGATAGGGCTGTAAACTAAGTGCCCATCTCATCACTCTTGCATTGTTCAACTTAGCTTTTGATATATAAGAAAGGGAGTGATGGTCAGTTTCCAATACAAATTCTTTACCATATAGATAAACATAGAACTTATTTACGGCCCATACAAGAGCCAGACATTCCCTTTCCACCACGGAGTATGCCCTTTCACGTGGTTGCAATTTCTTGCTTGCAAAACATATCGGAAATTTTGTATCCCCGTGTTCTTGCATTAGCACTGCACCTAGACCAACGTCAGAGGCGTCGGTTCTTAAAATAAATGTTTCTCGCAAATCTGGGAGGTGTAGGATTGGGGCAGAGGAAATTCGTGACTTAAGTGTACTGTAAGCCTTTTCCTGAGCTTCTCCCCATTTAACCCTTTCGGGATTTCCCTTTCTCGTCAGGTCACTCAAAGGAGCTGCAATACTAGCGTAATTTGGAATAAATTTTTGGTAATAACCAACCATTCCAAGGAACGACCTAACCTGTCTCTTAGTCATCGGCCTACTGGCTTCCAGGATTTTGGATACGTTTTCCTGATTTGGTTGTAGAATGCCTTTGCCCACTACATGGCCTAAAAACTCTAACGATTTAAACCCAACGAAACACTTTGAGGGCCTCGCCGTGAGTCCAACCTCTCTGAGCCTCTTAAGAACGCACTCTATCACCTTTAGGTGTTTTTCAAATGTCTCTGTGTATATCAATATATCGTCTATATAATTCAAAGTGTGTTCAATCTCACCTAATACCCTTCGCATCATGCGTGAAAAAACTGCCGGTGCATTAACCAGCCCGAACGGCAAAACAGTGAACTGAAATAGACCCTCTACTGTTACAAAAGCTGTTTTCTCTTTGTCCTCTTTAGCTAAAGGGACCTGCCAGTAGCCCTTAGTCAAATCAAATTTCGAAAAGTACTGGCCGGCAGCTATCTTGACCATGATACTATCAATATTTGGGATAGGTTCGGGGTCAAAAACGGTAATCCTGTTCAGTTTTCGATAGTCTACACAAAATCGTATGCTCTTGTCCTTTTTCTCTACAAGAACCACAGGTGATGCATAGGGTGAAGTCGAGGTCTCAATTACCCCCATTTTAAGCATACTCTGAATTTCACTCTTTACACTTTCCACCATGGCATGAGGTACCTGGTAAGGTTTGCTTCGGATTGGTTCTTGTGAGGTGAGATGAATTGTATGTTGAATTATATTTGTCCTACCAGGTATATCTGTAAGAACATCTTGAAACTCATTCAACAATTCCTTAACTTCACTGACCTGATGTAAATTCAAATCATCCCCAATTTGAACATCATTAACACACTCCTTAGATTCAATGGATGGAAAATCAACAAGTACTTTCTCACTCAATTTGACAATTTCTGCTTTCTCATAATTACTCACATCATTGTCACTTACAATTCCATTGTCTTCTCTGCATTCATCATCAGTTGAAATTAAACATGAGCAAACTCTTTGCAGCTGTAATACAGAGGCATTGGCATCATCACTTTCTCTACTAATATACTTCTTTAACAGGTTTGCATGTATGGTTTTGATCTTTGAACCCATTTTAACCTTGTAGTCATGCTTAGCAATTTTCATCATAACATCATATGGCCCTTTCCATTGCATCAAAAGCTTATTTGATTCTGTAGGTAGCAGAACCAATACCTTGTCACCAAGGGAAAATTTTCTATCCCTGGTACGCGCATCGTAATATTTTTTATACCTTTTAGATGCCTTACTCAACTCTTCCTGTGCCATTTGACAAGTCTTATCCAAACGCTCTCTTAAGTCTACCACATATTGATAAGTATTCTTAACCTCCTCTTGGTCCAATTCACCTGACCAAAGCTCCTTAAGAATGGTTAGGGGCCCCCTCACGGTTCTACCATACAACAGTTCAAATGGGGCGAACCCAAGGCTTTCCTGAGGTGCCTCTCGATAAGCAAACAGGAGGGCGGGAAGATAGCGATCCCAGTCAGAGGGGCGTTCGGCACACATTCGACGTAACATTTTCTTTAAGGTCCCGTTAAACCGCTCGACGAGCCCATTACAAATCGGGTGGTAGGGTGTGGTGGTCAGCTGCTTAACAGCAAGTAATCTACCAACTTCTCGCATAACCTCGGACGTAAATTGCGTCCCCATGTCACTAAGTACTTCTTGAGGAACACCTACTCTAGTGTAAATCTCAAACAAAGCTTCAGCTACTCTTTCACTCTCAATTTTCGGCAGAGCTACCGCTTCTGGGTAACGCGTAGCATAATCGACTAGGGTTAGTATGTATCTATTCCCTCTTTCTGTGATTGGTGCAATGGGACCGACTATGTCAACTGCTACCCTTCTAAAAGGTGTGTCTATCAATGGCATGGACCCAAGGGGTACTCGCCCAACGCTCCCTTTTGACACTGTTCTTTGACATATTTCGCATGACAAACAATATCTACGAATGTCCTCATGCATACCCGGCCAGTAAAAACTGGACAAAATACGATCAGTTGTTTTCTTTGTTCCCAAGTGACCAGCTAAGGGCGTGTCATGTGCCAGTCTCAAAACTTCTTTCCGAAATATACTGAACCACTAACTGATTGAAAATGTTACCATGTTCCACTTTTGGAGACTTAAACTTTCTGTATAACATACCATCCTTATTTACAAAAGTAACCTCGCTCCCACTTAGAGTGACTTTTGTTGACCCAGATTTAGCTAGTTCCCATAACTTTGCTAACTCTTGATCATCCTTTTGTGCACTTCGCACCTGTTCTTTCGAAACATTACCGGACTCTGTTCCCACCTTGAGTGGTAAGTAGGGCTTTTGCTTCCTAGCATGCTGACCTCGTGTTTCAACAGCCGCTCCCTCAGGAGTAAAACCCCTATCTGTCTCCATTGGGACCCAATCCGGATTCGGTGAGCTTGGCTCTCTTACATTAGGAATGTTCCCAACAATCAAGTCATAAATAGGACTAGCCATCACAAGAGCTTGCACTTGACCAACATAAAAAGGTGTATCAATTGAAACCGTAGCCACGGGCACATCTAGAATTGTACCGTCTAACAATACACACCTCTTGGTCGTGCCATCATACTCGTCAGGCTTAACAAACGTTCTTCTTACAACAACGGTACTGCAACCACTATCTCTCAGAACGCTAACTCTTCGCTTACCAACTAACCCAGGCGTGACTGGCATATTATCATTCGTACTAACAGCGCTTATAACTGGCAGTTCAGGACCTTTTGCCTGCTGAAAATATCTGCCAGGGGGTCTGAAATAATCATACCTTTCACTCTGAATCCCAACACACATTCCAACAATCTGTTGACCTGTGTTTGACCCATCAGGACCTTTCTGAGATTCTGAAACTCGTAACCCAGCGGTCTTATTTCTAGTTTCTGTTTTAGGGGAAGGACAATCTCTGGCCAAATGGCCCCTTCCATTACAATTGTAGCATCTCACACCCTTTTGCCCCTTCGCTTTCATATCTGAATCACTAGAGTCTGGAAAACTAGCTTTCATGTCAGGGTGTGGCTTGTGTTTGTCCTCTTCAGTACCAAGAACTTTACTGCGACCTCTTTTATGAGCCTCTTGATACTTATCCGCCAGGTCAACCATCACCTTAACCGAACTAGGTTTTCTCTCCTTCAAATATACGGTAAGGTCTTTATGACACACGTTTAGTATCTGTTCACGTGTAATTAAGTCAACAACACCTTCGTAATCCTTAGCAGTGGATGACATTTCAATCCATCTAGTGAAATACCTTCCTATTCGCTCAGCAAATTGCGAAAAAGTTTCGTTCTTGTCCAATTTTGAATTTCTAAATTTCTGTCTAAAACCTTCTTCATTCAATTCGTACCTATTTAACAAAGCAGCTTTTAGCTTGTCGTAATTATTCGCAAGATCGTCAGGTAATCTAGAATACACTTCTAAAGCTTTAGCCGTTAAGAGAGTGCTCAGGGGCACCGCCCATTTTTCTTTCTTCCACCCCATTATAGTGGCATATCTCTCAAATCTTTTCAAATACGAATCTATGTCATCTCTGACCTCATTGAATACAGGTAACTTAGGATTTTTCCCCACTCCTTTTTCAATTGACTCTTTGGCTCTTTCTCCTCTGAACCAGCCGCTTGCGCAATTTGAAGGTCATATTCCTTCATTTCCCTTTCATGCTGCCTTTGCTTCTGACGTTCATCCCTATCCTCTCTTTCTTTAATGAACTTTCGTAATTCTTCTCCCTCATAACCCATTGCCTTTCCCTGCTTTAAATACTCGTCAAAATCCATACTTGAAGTGGTAACTGTTTTGTCAGATATTACATACAACGTGCAATAGTTGATACAGCAACCTAAATAGCATATCAGTAAAACAAGCAACAGGCCTCTTCGAGAAAGCATAATCATTCATTCAATAGGCCGGTTACGAAAACACAAAACCACCAATCTTATTGCCACCTCAGTAGTTACTGTAATCTCGAGAAACTGGGGTCACTAAGAAAGTAAAATTTGCCAAAATACAGCTCAAATTAAGCACTTTCAATCCTTTCCCGGATAGGCCCCCAAATTGTCACATGGTTCTTTGAAAGGCAGGTGAACCAGTTTCTGTTCGAGACCACAGATCCCACCGGAAACAACAACAAGACTACGGGACTCACAAATTTAGTTTAGTCGGCATCTGTTATTATTTACAAATTATATTTACAAACGTTTGGCAAGCGCATGGATCCATCTAAAGCCGTACCACCTTAACTTACTTACCTAAAGTACCCTAATTAAACCTAACTACTTACAATAGCTACCTTAAAAATGACGCTGGGTCAGGAACGGCTTCCACTCTTGTCAGGCGGCTCTTTTAGCTTTGGTAGTGGGAATGGCTTCGCTTATTATCAGTGTGTTTAATTCGCGGGCGTAAACGGTCCTTCCGGTGAACGGTAGGTATCACCTCCTTAAACTAGCGATCCAATACAGTTGCGGCAAAAAGTCATAGAGACTGGACGAGCTTAAAAGGGGGGTAGTAGCGGTAACCCCAGTCGAACTCCAGTTAAGGCAATAGCGACATATCTAAATCTTTATCGGCAGGATAAAAGGTGGGGTATATCGGCACACTGTCTCCTCACTGTACATGTGTAGGCCTAGGTGAAATTATCGGCACCCTCAACTGACTTCAAATAGCCTAAGTTCTCGGCACCCTGGCTTCGGGTGAACACGGTGACCATAACTGTGTGAGCATATCAATATTTCGGTCTAATTTAGTGACGATGACATCTTAAAAATCTGAAGTTCTCACGCCACCACTGAATTAGAAAATAAATAAAGACTTTCTCACCAGGAAGACTCGTAAACGGCAAGTCATCAGTCAGTTAATAGTCCACATGACGGCTACATTAGCGATAGTACGCAGACCATAGTTCATGTAAATGAGTATATATTCCACCGACTCACACAATAAGCCACATTATTGCCAGAACTTTGAGAAATAGGAATTGTCCACACTATCAGATTCAACGTTGGCTACATGTTCTTTCCTCAGCAAAATCAGTCCAAGAAATTTTCACATTTGTGCTCTCCTCTGCAGCACTCACTGTACCAACCACTTTTCCCACCAGAGTCTCTCTGTCCCAGTTTCAAATCTCCCCCGCGTCACACCTATCTTTCCTCTTCCAGACCCATAACTCCCCAGCCAAACCCTTTGTCACCCTTTACATAGGTAAATCAAATCTTAATTCTTCTAAACATAGGCAAATTAAATTTTCCCGCCGTACGATCACTGGTGTGACGTCGCAACTCCTGCAGACTTGCATGCCTTGAAAAGCTCAGTCAAGCGTGCAATGCACACGGTAGGACAAGCTTTTGTCTACTACAAACAAATAAACAACAGACCTGATTGTGAGGGCGGTATATACGGTGCGGTAACTTTGTGCAAAGAATATTCCTAAATTTGGTACCTGTGACAAACAGCATCAGCGGTCAAACAGTGTCAGCAGCCAAACAGTGTCAGCAGCCAAAGAGCATCAGCAGTCAAACAGTGTCAGCAGCCAAACAGTGTCAGCAGCCAAACATTTATGCAACCTAACAGTTATGCAGCAAAAGATTATATGAGGCAAGCAGCCTTAAAGACTAAACAACAAGCTTGCCAGGTGAAAGCAGTAAAATGTGCCATCAGGTACCTGACATACTCTGTATGAAAGTTTAAGTGGAAAAACCTGGAGAATGTGTCTTAATTAAGAGAAGGAATATCTTCTAAATCCTTAAGAGATTTGTGGATTTTACAGAGATTTAAATGTATGTTTTAATCTGATAATTGAAGGGTACATTTCCCACCTTGCTAAGTGTGCATTTGAAACTGGATATGAAGTCTTCATATTAACTTTATTGAATGTCTTCACATCATGAGACTGGGTGTCCTGCTGTAATGCCAATTCTTTTTGTTTTGAAATTATAATTCCTGTTACACTTCCATGTAAAACTTAGAAGTGGTATAGTCTGTGCCTCCACTGAATTATGCTTTCTCCTCATTCAGATGCTTGGCTCAGAATCAATGTATGGGTCGAAGGCTCGTAATACTCACACAAGAGAAGTAGTGGCACTGATCAGTGCTGAACACCAAGATAAAAGAGGTGTAGGTTTACTTGCAAGAGAGTTAGCCCCAGCAGGGACTGGCATGGGTAGGTTTACCTGGTTTTTTATCAATTTTGTCCTGTTTCTAATGGAAATGTAATTTAAAAGCATAGTGTTTAAAGCAAGATGCCTGTGTATTCACTAAGTGGATAAGGGCAATGTTGATATTTGGTGTGCTCGTAACATACTGTGTAGGCAGGTTAATTGACTTTTTCAGGGCGCATTAAGTTTGCATGTACTTAACTTAATCTTTACTGTTATCCTATGACAAGGTCCATGCTCAGGGCTGGAAAAAATGTTACTTCCCAGGAACAGAATAAAACAATTTTCCAGGAAGCATGTAAAGTTTCCTACAATTCTCCTCATATTTTAATGTACAGAGAAGGGAAATCTCCCTTCAATTGGCAGAATTTCCTGGCAAGGAGCCTCCCAGCTTCCAAACTTAGTTGTATAGTATCATTTAAAGTTTAAAGCTTTCCATCCAACTGGACAAGAAACACTCTTGTTGCATAATTTTGAATACTTCTGATGATTTTCAGCTGACCTCTATGTTGGAACATTGATCATACCAGGATGGGTACACATAGTTGGTTAGTTATATAGGGTTTAGCACACATGTACCGACACGAATGTTTTTACAGTGCCAGCTAGTTATAAAGGAAAAGGTCATCTGCTGTTTCAAATGTGGCTCAAGTTCAACTATGGTGCAATTAGGTGCAAGTCCCCTCCCCCGTGGTTGTCTGTTATGACACATAGGGAATGCTGTGAGCAAATTCTAAATCTCCAACCCACGAGGGAAACAAGGATGGTGAAATTTGTCCTGAGGCAATGCTGGAATCTTTTGTTGAATTATAGAGGCCTTATGTCACGTATTGGCCATGCTGGTGGACAATCATGCCAGTTACATGTGGCTTTGTACTGAACCCACTACTCAGTGTGCACTATATGGTAAGTGCTGTGTGTACACATTCATCAAAGCAACTATATCATGTGTTACCTACTCCAACATGTCGGCAGGGGAATATTATGAAGTCGTATGAAAAGCCTCTGTATTATGTCTATTAAAGTGGTAAGTTTGCTGGTCCCCAGTAATACCTGAATGACACTCTATGTGATTTTTATTCTTACTTCTTTAACCCCCATTCCAATTGCTGTATTCAACCTTTCATTCTCTTTTCTTCATATCTTAAAGTTATCAGGGCTTTGGTTATGGTTGTATTCCATAAGATTTTATGTTGCTTGATGACAAGGATAGTCCCTAATGGAGAAGAAGTCTGATATGACTACAAACTGTGTCTTATATTTTCATGAAAAGTGATTTTTTCAAAGGAATGATTTAAAATCACATCATGTTTGAAAATGTTGAAAAAATACCTATTTAAAGCATGTGCTTATGTAAAGTACTCCCCCATGAAGGAGTCCTATCCACATCAACTGCAAGGTCACCACAACTGTTTGAAAAAACAAAGGGGAATAAAACCAAAGCATTCCTTGTCAATGTGAGGAAGCAGTACCTCTGCTGCCCTCAAACTCACTTTGGAACACAAATGTAGTAACTTCATTTACTCATATCTCACAGCACAGTGCGTAGATTTGGTTCCTTTTTCATATATTTTCATAATTTCATAATTTCTGCTTAAAGCTCTTCTTTAAGTTGAAGCACGACTCACGTCTTACGAAAGAGTGGCTGGTTTTTTAGTTTTACCATTAACTTGCTTCATATCACAGCAATTGCATTGCAGACCATGACTTGTTACACATTGTGATGAGGTTGATTTAGTAAGCCATTACACTGTTTTAAAGTGAGGAACCTAGCCTGATACACTGAAAGATACAGACCCACAGACTTGTAGCACATGTACATAAACCTCTTTTTAAAAGGCAACAGCCTTCTGTTCTAGCTGTTCAAACCTCAAGATCTTTTAAATGTTTTTACCTTTTTTTAGCTCCAGGAACCACTGGACCAGGAGGAGGAAGACCAAAGATGTAAGAAATAATTTCAGCAAGATCTTAACTTACTACATTTCTTATTCCTTCAACTTGAAAGTCATTCACAGAATTAACTGTACTTTCTGTAGGTCAACTTTTTATGAACATGATTGTCAACCTTTATAATGTTAAAATAAGGCACACTTTTTCTCAGTTCAGTTTTCATACAGTGTTTGCTGCAGTTTATTTAACAATCAGATAGAAATCTTTGGAAATAACATCTTTTGTCATTCAAAATGGAATATTTTATTAGAAAAGATAATTTTCTGTTATTGAATTCATATGGAGCTGCAAGTTTGTTCAATGCTTTTTGCATTGGTTGTATGAATGAAAGAACTTTCACAATCGTCTTTATAGTGATGTGACTTGAAATCACACTCTTAGATCATTTTCAATTTTGCATCAGTGAGCTTATTGATTTTTACCTCTTTCTTGGCAAATAAACAATTTTCATTATTTTTGAAGCCTCTATTAAATAACATTTCATTTCTAACACCCAGAATATCTTTCTTAATTACTCAATTACTTCATGAATATTCATGATTGATGAATTCCTTTTCTTGTAGATCTCCAGTTTTGAAACTATTTTCATATTTGTACCCAAAAGATGAAGTAGATGTAAGTATCATTTATGCAATTTATATTTCCATCATATTCTGTCATTGATTCTGGAAATTCTGTACATTCAAATATATTACTTGTTTGAGCTCTCCTGGTTATTTTTAGATAAATCACTAATAAATCAAAAATTGAAAAGCATTGAGAACCTTTCAATCTGTCCAATTTTTAAGTACTTTTTATTTTGAAACAAATTTATTTTAAACATGATTTAACTAATATTTTCAGATTGAAGTTCATATAGATGGTGTCACAGAAAAAGTAGAGGTCCCTGTCCTAGAGGAAGAGAGGGACACCTCATCACCTCCAGAACAGCAGGTCCCGGAAACAAATCTAGAAAGTGGCGATCATACATTCACAGTTGGCCAGCTTGCATACACACGAAGTGGAGACAAAGCTAATTCTTCAAACATTGGTAATTGCATTGAATACACATTTATATGTAATTTTCTGAAGTGCATACCTATACCCAGAATTACAGTTTCGTCAATAAATTTGCCAGTGGGTGTACACAAGTATTCATGGCATCCTGATGAGTATCCTGGATTGGGGCACAACTGAACAAATGATGAAAGTTTCTTGGATTCTTCACAGTGAAAATTATTGCAGGGATGGTTGCTTAGTTACCTGGCAATTATGGAGAGGCTTCATGAAGAGATCAACCGTGCTGTCTGTGTAAACACTACCCACTACCATATTACACATCTACTACTCCTTATCCTTGAAGAAAGTTAGATGAAAAGTTTTTTTTTCTGGTCCTCTCTCCTGTTTCTTTTATATATTAATAGCTACTTTGTCTTACCATTCACACTGGGGAAAAAGGTTTCACTAAAAGTCATAATGCCAAGGGTTTAGGAAAAGGTTACCTTTTTTCATCAGATTGTTTCCCTTATCATATTTCTCTTCAGAGAAAATAAAATTGATGATTTTTAACAATTTGCTGCATGCATTACTAATAACTCATCTGTGAACATTTATACAGTTAACTGCAAGGCTTGATTCAAGTAGCTCCACTGTAAAAGTGTGTATGCCTTTCCCACAAGTAGTTACTGCTGAACTCCCCTTCTGTTTTGCTACATATTTGTGTCTTTAGAGGAGGGGGGGGGGGACAGTAGAGAAAGGAACCAGGGAGGCTTAAAAGTCATTATAAGTGGAAATTACTGCAAGGTAGTGTTGTAAAGATTGGTGTGATCCTTTCAACTCAGTAAAAATCTGAAGCTTTTTAGCTTGTTTTTGAAGTCACAAACTTCCTATGTACATGGGCAGAGCATGTAACCTTCCTATCTGTAGATCTGTAGATTGTCACCACCAACTGGTACATAAAAGGAGCACCAAGATGGCTGCCTTGAAGCTGCAATTTTTATAGTTTGATGACAACTCTGCAGTAATTCAAACAAAAGTTAATTTTGAATGAGAAGCAATATCATATTCCTGCAATACTTGTACTGATTTTGACCTTACCTTGTATTATTTTGAAAATATTTCAAATTTCTTGCAAAATCTGTTGATTTACTTGAGCAAGTCCACACCAAACCATAGCAGACAGCCATCTTGCTACACCTATACACACATGTACAATAGTGACAATCTAACATGCAGTATGCTCTGTCCATGTATAGGGAGTCCATTGTCATTGTGTGTTGCTCTCAATGGAGAAAGTTCATTGTTCAGTTGTAACAGATTCTATTTTCTCATAGGCGTGATTGCTAGGCATCCATCTTTCTTGCCATACTTAAAGCATGCTCTTACAGAGGAAGCTATCCAGGAATATTTTCAACAGGTCTTTGATAGAGCAGAGCCGGGAGAAAAACTTGTGACGAGGTAAGACTGTCCTACTTTAGTGCAAACAATTCTCTCCCAGTTTATAGCCCGCATATGGCTCCAGGTATTATAGCCTAAACCCTGTTTGACAACAAGTGGTCTTTCAACTGTTGCCAACTTTATTATGCTTGAAACAAGTCCAAATAAATCAAGATTAAGGTCAATGCTTTCCAAATAAGGCATAGGTATGTAGAATATTTAGAATAATTTGGGGACACAAATAAATTTCTCCAGACTCAGAGATTTTTTAGAAAATGCAAGATGAGAGTGGAAAAAGCAGATAGTGATGTTTTGGAGATTGATAGATGATGCTTAATATTTCCTCTGTAAAATTTTTTTTGAATCAGCTATGAGCTAGTTCAGTAATTCATTGGCCCATGAAAGGGACAGTGAGAGATACACGGACAGAGCTCAGCACATAGTGTACGGTGCTCTCTTGTCTTTGGCAGTGCGTGCATACAATCTGACAAACCAACTCAAAGGAAAATAGGAACTCAGCCCTACTTTACGGCAGGTTAGAATACATATTTCTACACCAAAAGGCAATTTAAGACACAATCCACTTAACAGACCCATTTTTTTATTCCTCCTTATGTTATGGTTGTGTTAAGAATGAATCATGTCACCAAATTTTTCATGTCAACTCCAATTTTGAAATATGTGGTGTAGGTGGGGAATTGGTTTTTTTTATCCCAACAATTTGGAGAATGTGCACATGTGCCTAGCCACCAAAACATTTTACCAGCTTGCTTATTGTCTGAACAGTCTAATGTGCCAATGAATTTCTTTCTATCTTGTTATGGTACAGTGGTAGAGCATTTGCCTTACATTGGGGAGGTCCGGTTTGGGGTTCCTCAAAGACTTTAAAACTGGAAAATACTGTCATTGTGCATGATGCTCCACTAAGGCCATTGATGGGCAGCTTATGTCCCATTGGCCACATGCAGCACTGCCAGTGATTTTTCTTGCTTATTTACATTGCTTCTCAAGAAAAAAATGAAAAAACACACTTTACCACTACAAATCTAGCACCAAATGAAGAGAAACTAGCTGCTGTGCCACACACTTTGAATGCCGTCATGTATAGAAACAAGGTCCATATCAGAGCAGTAAGAGCATTCCACTTACAGCCAGAAGGGTCTGGAGCATGACCTTTGGCAGGATCATACCAAAGACTTTAAAATGGAACCTACTGCCATTTTGCTGAGCATAAGCAGTGGAACAAGGAAAACAAGCCAGTGATCCACAACTGAACAAAAGGCTGTGTTCGGCCCAACTTAACCAATTGGTAAGAAACTGATGGGCTGTACGTAAAACCTCATCTAACACATACAATAACCAAGATGTGGAGGGGGCTTAGTGACCTGGCCTCAGCCCATTTTTTTTTTTGTCACATCAGTAAGAAATACGCAAAAATTGATTACCATAGTGGTAATCTTGGAAGATAATTAACAGGACTTTTCAGGTTAACCCTAATTGCAAAAAATTTTGTATTTCTTTGGAGCTTCGATTGAACTTACCAAGCCTGGCAAGTACCATTTACAGCAGTCTTAAGGACCCAAATATTTCAAAATCTTAAAACCACTCCTTAGCAACTTATGGTGGCACTCCACTTAGTCTTTTGGCAGGATTAAAATACCTCTAAATTATGTCTAGCTGACTCACAACTATGTCCCTCCTTTCAAATTGTCTGAATCCATGCTTTGAAGGCCTGTTTTCTTTTTTAGTTATCAACAGCACTGTGATGAAATAAAGATGTTGTGAAAAAAGATCTATATAAGTTGTAAGTCCTCAGAATTAAGATTTCAAATCAGCAGCAGGCCATTGGTTAATCCCGGCTTGGTTCCTCATATTTTGACCATTCAGTGCGAAAGTAGTTCACCCTGGAGTAAACAATGGAATGGGTAAAACAATTGAGTGACCAACAATGGAAAAAAGGCACTGGTTCCACTAGGTCAAACAAAAATGTTAGAAGTTGAGGGGTTGAAACTCCCAGCAAATAAACAGCTTAGAGCAATGTACTTCATGTAGCAACATACTTGTTTTATCCTTGCCTGTATCTCTTCCTATTTTACACAGATATGACCTTCCTGGTCTAAATGCTCTGAACTTTGTACTCAAGAAGTCTCTAGGTGGAGGTGGGGTAGCATCCATGAGAGCTGATCCACAGGTAACCTGTCAATTGTTTTATTTTCTTCTGTAAAACCTTTTACCATATAACATGAAAAAGTCATGTCAGGGCAAGCAATCTTTCACAAAAGCAGTGTCCATTTTCAAAAAAGGAGTATACAGAGAGAGCTGCATGTGGATCCACCTTCGTAGATGATATTTTGTCTGGTCCAGTTTTGAGCCTGAGTCCAACTGAGTCTCATTATGACAACCATTGGTATTGTGCAAGGAAATGCATAGAAGCATTTTGCAGGTCTTCATAAAATAAGCCTAGGAGGACTCCATGGGACCTTTGATCAAAATTCCAGAATACTGTAAATGTACCATATGTCTCTTTCAACAAAATATGATTATGACAGGCTGTCTACTCTCATAAATGTTAATTGCATGAAAAAGGAGACCTTTTACAATATTTCACAAGATGGGCCTTAGGGAACATCTTAGGCGTAGACCCCAAACTCCCTTCACCCTGGTGGAAAGGTACACCAAATAAGCTATCATTATGACAGACATTGAACACTTTATGAAAGAATTTGTGATTGGGGGGGGGGGGGGGACATTTCTCAGTTGATAAAATGCAATGTAGCAGAGAAAGGGGGAAGTCATTTCTTGCAAATCTGAGTCAAGGTTAAATTCAGTTCATGCAGGTCATTACATTAAATAGGTTGTACTGAAATCTCCTACCACTAAAAAGTCTAAAACATGACCTTTTGGGCATAAGGTCATTTTTTTATTTGATGTTAGCAACCACAGTTTATAACCTCCCCAAAGTTTATTGGCTTTTATCATATTTTTTATTGATATAAGGGTTTGAGTGGCTATAAACTGTAAGTTGGAACATCAACTAGGGACCCCAACTTGCCCCCTAAATTTCAGGTTTTAGACTGTTAGTGGTATCTGATTTGAGTAAGATCTTTTACATGTTATGCTCTCAACTCAAGTCTCAAGTCATTTAGCCAGCTGCAAGTCAAGTCACAATTCATTTATTATCAAGTCAAGTCAAATCATTTTTGCAAGTCATGTCACAATTCATTTATTGCCAGTCCATGTTAAGTGACATCACACATTATTCTGCTCATCAAATGATTCTGCTCATCAAATGTATGGTGTCAGGATAAGTCTGTCATGACCTAATTATCATCACAAACTTTTAGATGCTCTTTTTTGTGGGACTGTTGGCATTGACGGAATATCCATGTGATCAGGGGTGACTACCCCTCCACCACTGTTGTTGACTGTACGTTAGTGGAAGACTATTACGTTACTTATTGGCAAGCTGTGCTGCAGCTTTGTATACCATGGTACTAGAAACAAAGAGCAAGTTTTAGCCATTTCTAGTTGACCTTTCTTAATCCAAAATCTATCAGAGAACTTCCTGTTCAGGTGTCTTGAGATCAATAAAGTTAAAGGAGTTTGAACCCTTTTAAAGACTGTTTGGTTAATAGAGCAAATTTGTTTGTAAAAGCGATTAACTGCTGCAATTATAGAGAAAAGCTTCACCCAGGAAAAAGCCTTTTTCTCAGGTAATATTCCCTAAAATGTCCTATTCAATTCTAGCAGATAAAGTGGCAGCCAGAATGGTAATTTGCAACAATAGATCAGCTGTTCAGTGTTTGTCTGTTGAAGGATAACAGTCAAAGTGATTTTGCTGATGTCAAATAGCTCAAACAGACAATTTGCATACACCGATGTTGGCGGTAGAACAAATCTGGTGGTTCACTACGAATCTTGTACAGGAATGTTTCTGTCACGTTGCTCTGACTAGGAAAGCTAGCTTCTCCACTGGACACTGGAATAGGTTTAAGTTCTCCATAACACTCAATGAAGAAATCGCAGGTCTTGAGTCACAAGAACTGTAATTCAAGCCCAAGTAGTAAGGCTTGAGTGTACAACTGTGGGATGTAGAGCCCACATGGGGTCTTGGACCAGATACTCCATATTACCATAAACAGATTACTAACCAAGCACTATTGCGGCAGGCTATCAACTCTAATGTGATTAACTGGGAATGGGAAAATATGAAATATTTCACAAGATGGACCCTAGCTATTTTGGATGGACCCTAGTTATTTTGGATCCAAAATGTATGTAGCCTACACTGTGAAGACAGTGAATTGAGGGACTAACAAAGTAGTTTTTCATAATTATATGACAAACCTTCAACATTGGCAAAGAGAATCTTTAGATTGCATGAAAATTTTGCACAGATCATAAAATTGGCCATAGATGCATAGGGCACTTATGATACATTTTAATAAAAATCCCTGACCACCAAAGGTGGCCTACCAGCCAAAGTACACTCTAAGTTTTGAAAAAGAAAAAAAAAACCAATGTTGATTTATGTGGAGTTGTTTAAAAATTCTAATTTTTTTTTAATTTCCTGCATTTCTTTCACAGGGTAAATGTTATGGACAGATGTTACTTGATTTTGAGATAACAAATGTTCCAGATTTATTATCCAAGACCAAAGAAGAATGAGAGAGAAAAATATATGGAAATGATGATTTTTATTCATAATTCTGTTCCTTAAAACTATTGACTGAAGTCATTGTTGTCTTCCGGTATTCATCAGAACCTCAAAAATCCTTGCAATGTTTTAAGACAATGTCAGCACTTACTTATTTGCAAATTCTTTGGGGAGGCATTATCATGCAGACAATTCTGAAACTCAAGAGTCAAGGAAAGAATTGTGTAACCAAGTGTGTTCAGTATCAATGATTTATTCTCTGGTATAACTACAAAGAACAATAACTGTAGCTATCAAATTTTAAATGATGTTGTTGTGTACCATACTCTTTCTAATGATTACAATAGTAGCTATCAAATTTCAAATGAGGTAGATGAGCCCTGCAGTTGTGTGTTTAAGATAGAAACTCAATGAATCAAATTTTTGTCATTCGTTCATGTGCTTGAACTTAAACCAGTTAAAGTGCAATTACTTGACTGGACCAACTCGGTTAAACAGAGCTAAATTTTAAATATCCCCACGATAGGTACACCACACTGACCACAGAATTTCTTCCATGACAGGAATTCCTCATGACCTACTCTTACCCAACTTGCCAATGGCAACTCGGGTAAGAAGGATTAGGCCACCTTATTGATTTGTTGGGGGAGGTTATCCTATTGGCCCAGCACAGCTTTTCAGTGTGTCATGTATAGGTGACTTTCAACTTGTAAGGTCTCATATGTCAAGATGAGGTTCATGTCTGCCAGGAAGAGGATCAGTTGGGTTGGACTTTTTCTAAATTCTGGCTTATGGGCATTTCCTGTAATGTCAGCTTGTAGAAGCATTTAATGAACAATTTGATGTGTGTACGATGTGTTGAATTCAAATAGCCTGCATTTACAAAATAAGAACTGACCAAACACACTGCTGTTAGCAAAATAAATGGACAGATAAACTGCTTAGCATGCCCAGTGACTTTATAGCTCTACATAAACAGCTTTACAACTCAACTTCTCTTTCCCATATTTGATTGCAGCAAATCCATACTTAGCAGGGGGCAATTACCCCCTCTCCTGAAAATTTATTGCAGTGTGCATAATGATTGAAAAGAACCTTGAATAGGCTACATCAAGGTCTGTCATGCCTGTTCAAGCATGTAGCAGCTGACCAAAGTGAAATTTATGACAAATATTTGGTCCTTTAGAGTTGTGTGGGATACCTTAAATACCAGAGCTTTAGTCCTCTGTCAGGCCTTACATATTTCTCTCCATGTAGTAGGTCCTTAGGCCATACATTGACTGAAAGGACAATTAATCACGACCAACCTGTTGCAGGGCTCTCACAACTACAAAAAGGCTTTGACTGGATATCCACATAGGCCTTCAAGATTGATTGTCAAGTGGAAATCCAAAAGGATCATGGTATGTAAAAACATTTCCACTAGTTGCATATTTTTTCACACTTGAAACATTCATATTGTGAATTTCCTACAAACAGTTGGATAGAATGATAACTCTTTATGTTGAAATTATAGATATTGCAGAAAATTTTCTGTCAAGTAAATCTTGAGGGATAATAACTGAGAGTTGGAAGAAACTAATTTTAAGAAATCAAGAATTAGGAATGTAGAATTACTGAATACGATGTCCATTTTTGACTGATGAACACTATATGTTAGCAGTCAAGAAAACCTTATTACAAATTTGTTAAATTTCCACTGTGAATCATTGATTGATGTGCACAGTTATCATGAATAAACGTATCAAAGGTATTGAATATATTACTGTGCTCATTAGTGTCACAGTTTGTCACACTACAGTAAAATCTTTGAAGTATCAGTATTAGCCTGTTTGTCAGATAAGTCTATGTATTCCCTGGGTGCCTTGTATTCTAATTGTAATCTATGGCGTGTAGTACACTAGGCACTGGTTGAGTGCTACCAGAGCTTCACCTCCAAATGGTCCCCACCTGGGCTTTAATCCCTCACACAAAACAACAAATTATTTAAAGTATGTGCATTATGTGCAAATTGAATTATTGCTGGGGTGATTGGCAGGGGAGCATCACCAGGTTGAGTTAAAATTGCATCCTTTTCATTTTTCAGAAAACTCCTAAGAATGCCTTTTTAAAATAATGCTGAAAAGTAAAAAAAGCATGTCACAGTAAAATCATCATAAAAAACAAGAAAATTTTACAAGTTAACAAAACATTTGGGTAGTTTAGAAGAAAAACAATTGGAAAGTCTTCAGCCTCACTTCATAGGCTTGTGAATCAACTTTACATAAAATAGTGGGATATTTGTATTCAGAAACACTTCAGGATGTTCCCAAAGCCATATTTTCACCTAAAGATTGAGTGGTGTATAAGTGTTCACAAAAAGTCATTACTGGGAGGTTTTGGGCTCCCCCAAACTACATTTTGACCTCAATATAAATTTTAAAGGCATATTTAAGTGGTATTTATTTGTGGAAATGGGTTAATGTGGAAAGAAACAGAAGTAAGTAAAGCCATTTCCAGCTGTCAGAGGTTTTCAAAATTTTCTGTATATGCTCCATGACAACATGTTATGATGCTCTGCTTCAATAGTCTTTTGGGAAAGATCACCCTTTTCCCAAACAAAAATGTCTGTGCAAGGACTTAGAATGCAAATATATATTTATATGTGATCTGTTGACATACAATCTCATATCAAGATTTCAGTTGTAAATCTTGAGAAATCAAAAGGCTGCAATATTTTGCACAAAACAAAAGTTTACGCCATCTGCCCCATTTTATAATCTCACATATGTACTGTGTACAATACTTGAACTAGAAGTAATTTTAAATGATTTTAGATAAAATAATTATGAAATTATAATAAAATTCTATACATTTGGTACCTATGTTATGATATTTTGTTTTATCATACTTTGCATTCTATACTGTAAATAGCTTTCCAAATTCTGTTTTGAAAACTTATATTTGCACCTGTTCCTGTAACTTCAAAGCAAAATGAAGGAATGCAAATGTGTTTTGTAGCACTACTATATCCACACTCTCTTCTTGGCCTTTTGGCTGAAGTCATGTGTAGTATCTGTTCTTTTCATCCAGTCAAGAATGGAGCCATACATGACAGACCAGAATGTACATGGTCTTAGGGCTGTGAAGTTGGTCAATTATTGTCCTTGAGTGGACGTAATAGCTTCTTGGGAAGCATTTAGTAGTTTAATATTGCTGAATGGTCCTTTGCCAGAGGGTCTGGAGGACTTATGAAAAACTACTCTATCCATATAATGCATCTTCAACATGTACTGCATTCTATAGGTTATGTCACCTTTGACACTATTCTTTGTTCATCCACTGATCAACCAACATTGTCTTGCTTTCATCCTTTGTGGAAATATTTCTTTACACAGTTCATTCCTTACAATTTAAGATTCCCATCTGGTAGTAAATATTTGCTAATGAAAAACAGTTGACATTGTTGGGGCATTCTAACATCAGACAGATATTCAGTGGTTGCAATCATACTCAAAAGAAGGGTTTAAGGTCAAATAATATTTTAATATGTTAGGGCAGTACTTATAAGCAATTTGATGAAACGTTTGTTGATATCCATTAGGCCTATGTGGTTCACAAGGTATGGAAAGGTTAAGCTGACACACTTTCATCTTAAAGTGGACTTGAAGCAAGTACATATGACATCATATCCTCACATTAAGGAAGTCCTGCTTTTCTTCAAAATTTACAACCAAATTTCCTCACAACCAGGAGCTCCTATCTGTATTGACTACAAGGTAGACACAACACACTAAAAAGAGCATTCCGTGTCAATGTGAGGAAGTGATTCATTTTCTGCTGCCCTCACGATCACTTTGGAATAGAAATCTAGTTACTTCATTTGCTGATATCTTGCGATATACATGTCTGATTTAGATGGAAGTTTTTCGAATTGTGTACATTCAGTTCCTATATTTACATATGAAATGTAAGTTTTCTTTTTACCTTCCCTTTAATACACCAGTGATAAGATGAATTGAAATTTTAGATTTTTAGTGATGTGTCTGACATTTATTGATTTGTCGGCAGATCAAGTAATAAATCATTGCATTTATATCTTATCTCATACATTGCCATATTTCATCCTGATTGTTGATGGGCTCATAAACTCTTGAATATAGCATTCTGTTATTCTGCATTACCTTGTATGTGATATTAGCTTGGTTAAATTTATGCCAGAACCTACCTTTGTACTCTGTAAAGGTTCTTTGCTGCCATTGTCTAGTGTCAGATATGAACACCAATCTATGTTGACAGACAATGGCCTGGTTCATGTTGCAAAAAGCTCAACATCAAGTGTTCCCCAAAATGGTTTGGAATTTCATTACATAGCAGCAGTAGTACAGCTTTCCAGACAATTGAGGTATGAGGGTACTGATGGTTTTCCAAATTTTTTACGTAATAATGCACAGCATGTGCTGAGAGTGTTGTGATTACACATTAGGCCTTGTATACTCAGCAGTGTATGCTCTGAAGCACTAAATTCAGTAGAATTGTATCTGGATGAGGATGAGTATTAGACAGGTGGGAGGGGCTAGGAAAAAGTAGGTTGAAGATTTGGAATAGTAACAGTATGAGGTGATGCATAACTGCCTTTCAGACAGGAGTCAGTAGGATAACACCTCATGGTACTATGAATTTCAACAGCAAGCAGAGAAGTGACACAAAAAAATAAAACATCTGTGGTTATGGCATCATGTCAGTGTACCATTAAATAAATGACAGTATTCCATAGTTATATATAATAATCTAACTGTAAAAACTAAGATTTTGTATTTGTTCAATACCTTTAATTGAAAATGATGCTCTCAAGGTATTATATTATGTAAAGTGTGTAAACAATTTCTATAAATTTGAATGATGCAATCATTTGCAGAATACACTGCTTACTTTAAATATACAAGTGCACTTTTTATTTCATGAAATATTTTCCAAAATGTAAAAGGACATGCATCACTAATACAAGTCATCTCAGAAAATTTAGTCTTAATCTTGATAGGACCTGTTATCAGTACCAATTAGATGTTCATTCAAGCATTTGGCAATAACCCTGAAGGTTGACACCTGATAGCAATTTATCTCAGATGAAACTAAGAGGATAAAACCCTTCAAAGCACCACAAGTAATTTGATCCCATTTTGGCCAGCACTTATTTGAACCCGACTGTTGGGCTTCTATTGAACAAAAATGTTAATCAAAGCTGTTGTTCAGTGAGGCAGCTAATCCACAAAATAAACCAATGGTGAAGTTTGAAGGTTGGTTTGTTTTATGCATCAACATCTAACCTGGGTAGGAGTATGTGTCCAATATACTAAATTTGCATTTAACATTTCCCTCATTACACTTTTTCTTAAGATTCTTACCTAATTTTCTCACAAACTGTTGAAAATTATTGCACAATTTAAGGTACCTTTTACTACAAGATATCAACCATTCTCTTTGCAATTGTTAGTTTATTAGTTTCATGGGATTTGATGCCACAACCTGACCTGTAGGTAGTTATCATGGTTTCGACTTACCCAAGGAGTACAGTAGGTAATTTGTTTAATATTGCACACATTTTGCCTGGAACCAAAATTTGCAAAATGTAGCACCATGATTTTGAATCCAAGCCCTAATACAGGTACAAAATTTACTTCAAAATCACACCCCTTCTGTGTACCCATTTCCCCAGGATAGCTTTTTGTAAACCACTGCCAATCAGCACTTGATGTGCTGTAGCTAAAGTCCAGGTCATGGGTAAAAAAAAATGAATAAAAGCAGTGAAACATTTTCACCACGTAATCTCAGGAAATGCCAAAACACCTCACCAAAGCTGTGGTGTGAGGTTTATCTAGCATTTAGTCTTATTATATGCTCTGTGCCTTCAAGTGATTTGCCTTGTGCTCACACTGTGTAAAAACTGATAAAAACACATAGTACCTGAACAGCCTGCTAGCTTAAACTCTACTATGAAACTTTGTCTAGTTTGTCACATCTGATACTGTCAATGAATTACTCAGATGTAAATATTGACAGTTTTAGGTGTCTATATGGGGTATTTCATTTTCAATTTGAGGTTTTAAAAATAACGTTATCATTCAGGAAAGGAGCGTTCAGGGAAGGAGGTAGACTTGTCCCAAGTCTCTCAAAATGATCCCTCTCAGCTGTTAGGATTCTCCTTTGTTAGTATTCCTTCTCGTAATGTCACCCTAAGCTTAGGCCTCTTCCAATGCATTGCAGCAGACAAACCAAATTCTCACTCTCTCCTCTTTTGATATCAACTTAGTGTGCTAACTCTGTGCACTCTGTGCTAACCAACCAACATCAACCAACACACCTCAAACAGTAATGCTTGCTGACAAGTTCTCACACTCACCATTTTGAATGTTTCTACACAGTCTTTTTACAGATGGAGCATATCAGATACCCTGTTAATTCACTGTACATTCAAAAACAAGCTGAGATTTGGCTTGCCCAAGAAACTTGTATCTTTTGCAACTGGTGACATAGCATTTTATGCAGTACCAACTATCACTGAAACATGAGAACATCCTGACCTGGGTGCAGCAACTACACATCAGAAGCAAGGAAATGGGTCACTTCAGCTGCTTGCTAGTACCCAAAACATTTTGTTTCCACTATCAATGGGTGCAATCAAGTATCCACTGTCTTCTGCCTTTTGCTGTTTTTCAAGTTGATCATTTGACCCTGTACACTCACAGCTACACCAACTTTTTCTTCTGGATGTCTTGAGACTATGACCTGTTGAAATAATTGATGATGCTGATGAAAGATAAGTGAAATTTCCTAACCTATCAACTTTTTGATTGTACAGTATGCAGCCCACCGCATTTTTTCTATATATGTACATTTCAAGTCTCCACTGGAACAATCCTGAAACATGTAATGTGAAAAAATCCTTAAAACTGCGAAAACAAGAAATATATTTGCCACTCCAAGTCTAGCCAAAACAGCCTAAAACTTGAAAGTCAGCAAAGAAGACCCAAAATCTTGAATATTCTTGCATGTAAAAATGGCCCCTACAAAGTTAAAAATGTATAGCCCAGAGCCAGAGGATCAAGAAGTTGACTGTTTCCCCTACCTTTCTTATTTCTTTACATTTCCTTTATACTTGACAGAATAGGGACACTCATTCAACATCATTTTTTGCACAAGACGCCACAGGATACAAGACCATCAGAGATATCAATAGCAAAAATATGGGATGCAGTTCACTTCTGCCCCCCTCCCCCTTCCCTTCCACATCCCCAAAATACAAGTAACATGAAACTGTTAATCCAAGCCATGAACACTACTAAAATTTTTCCTGACATCTCACCTTTGGTTTAGCTTGCTGTGTTGTCTGATGAGCAACAATAAAACTGTGTGTTGTGTGAGCAAGACTCAGTTCCAAATTGCCTCTCTCAAACTTGACCACCACAGCACCACCAAGTTTCTCAGGGACATCACCAAGCAGAGGAGATTCTAGTATTGCAAAAACAGGTACCTTTCATTTCATTGATGAAAATATTTAAGACAAGACTGCATGGGACAGATCATCATATACTATGGTGGTAAGTTTGTGAGACTCTAGCAAAAACATTGCATATGTGGTCGTATATGAATAACAAATTTGAAGAATTCTTTGACAGAATCACCATGCATAACAGGTTTTAGAAAAAACAATGCACACAAACACACAAGTGCACACATACACACAAGTACACACATACAAATTAAGAGTCCAAGGGCCCAGTGATTACATGCCAAAAGAAAATGAAAGGTCAATTTGGGGTTAGTACCTTGAGATATCATGATTATAAGCTGGTGACCTGTTGGGACCTCTCTAACACTTTTAAAAACTATATGGTTCTTCCTGTACTATTTACATGATATATCCATCATTCTAAGCAAAAGATAAAGATATGCCTTCACAGCTTCATTGATTGTCTTTGGCAAGGAATGAAAAAAGCAGCCTGCTCAATTTACAAACAAATCTTACTTTATAGGTGCAGGCACTTCAAAGTTGTACATTAGCTTCCTAATATTAGGCCTAGTACTAGAATTTTAAGCAATGGTCATGTTTTACAGTATTACACAGACCCAAAGGGCCAGGTGGTAAGGGGAAGAACTGAAAATACTGGTTCTTTCTCTTGGGGAAAAATTTGTACCTCTGCCACTAAAAAAACCAATATAGTTCTTCCTCTCCACTGTATGATACATCCATCATTCCCGTCATGTGGACATGCCATTTTCTTTGGAAAGGAATCAAGAAGCCTAAAGTCCACAATAAAGGAAGGAAGATGAAGTGTTTACGACAGAGAATACTTGCAGCACCCTAATTGGCAGCTTGCTCAATTTAGTAACAAATCTTATTTTATAGGAGCAGACACTTGAAGTTGTGTAAAAGCTTCCTAATATAAGAGCCCATTAGGGAATAGAGCTTTTTCTAGTCCACAGCCTTCGGCCTGTAGACAATAGCCACTTGAAATTGTGTGCACATAGTGTGAAATGCATTCTACAGCTGTGCTGGAATGGAAGGTTATCGATCCCTGCTTGAAGTCTCTACCCATAGCTCTCTTATTAACTTTCCCAGTGGAATGCTTGTGGTGTTCAGAATATTCTGAAGGAGCACAATGGGTATCTGTTAACTGCTGGAGACTTGAAAAAGCTATGCTCTCTTACAAGAATTTCAAGAAATGGTAATGCATGCCAATGTTTTTTACACAGACAAAAAAGAGGCAAATGGGAAGGTCAATAAATGAAAAATAACTGATTCTTTCTCTTGCACAAAACTTGTATTGACAACAAGATCTTTGAAAACAACCATAATGGCAGTAAAACTGACCCAAAAACTGTTCCCTGAAGACAGTGTTGATAGCATCTAAAGGGTCACAGATGCTGGAAATTGCATCACAGCATTGCTTTGCTAAGAACACCTTCATCAGATCCTCCCCACACCCTGATGTACTTGCAGCAATAGAACATTCCTGGTCAGTAGACTTGCTGTATGTCTGAGCCCAACATCCACATCCAAAACAAGCAGCCTATATCATAAAACACAGAGGAAATACAAACATAAATAATGAAAGTTCCAAAAAAGATGCACCAAAAGTATAGCTTTAGGAACAAGACTTCATTACATTCAGATTATAATACAGCTCAACTACCTCTGCCTATTATAAATTCTGTCACCATTCCATAAACTCCTTACACAAAAGCAACCTTTATCTAGAACTTTTATCGCACCACAGGGAACAACACTTATTGAACTAGTTTAAAGAGTAAACGACACTAGCCATAATAATCAGTTGAAGTGGTTTATTGGTTTACACCACCGATTGTGATAAGTGGTTTCTTGGTGACCTTTTTTCAAACCTCTAGCAGTTTCACAACTTGAAGCATGTGATGAACACACAATTCCTGCTAGGGAAATCATTGGGTCAAGTGTCTAGGCTAAAGTTGTTCTACAATTTTCAAAATTTATTTATTAACAGTTGCATGTTATTTTGTGAAACTTGCCTCAGAATCAAATCAATGAATCTTCCCTTTATCTAATATACAATATTTCAATCGTCAACTTCCTCCCTATCGGACAATCGTGGTGCCACCTCAGCATCATTAAATGATGAAAATGTCAGATAGAAAACTCTTCTGTGGCAATATCAATAATGTATTACAAACAGCATTTTAAACAAGGGCAAAGATGATCTTTTATTCAGTGAGGCTGTTGCTCAGCATGCTGTACAACTAACAAAGATTTAGGAGCGCAATAGTATGAATTATTTCATCAGTTAAGAAATTGCATGTCCTACTCATTGAGGCATAGCTAAATTGAATGTTACATTTTTGTACAAGCAAATTATTCATTCCATCTTATTAATAAGTTAAAAACTTATTCAATACTTTAATGTATTTTTGGAGTCAGCTCATCTACTTCACAATGTGCAAAATTTTCTCTTTCAGAGATGAAACTGAATTTTGATAGTGTACCAAAGACAATTATTTTCAAGGAAATGCAATTTTCTTGAGATTTTGGAAATCTCAGATGTCATCACAGTACATTAATTTGACATTGCTCACATTCACTTTATTCATAACTTTGATGCCTTTGCAGGGACTATTAGGTGAAATTGTTTACTATACCCTACATAAGGTGTAGAGTAATGCTAAATCTACAGAAGAATATTCCAAACAGTATCTTATTTTCAAGGACAAACAGGACATCCAATAGTAAAGAGAAACAGAAGGAATCTGACACAATGTATTCCCTTACATAACTTTCTGTGACTTGTTGAAAGGTAGAGGTATTTTCTTACCATGAAAAAAAAAACCCAAACCCCCAAAAGGGTATTGTAACAGGCTTTGGAGGAAATGGTGTGGGTTGTATTGTAAACTAATTACATACCACCTCTAGGCAGTAGTTATTTAGAATTCTACAGTCAAAATTATGTGACCTGCAAGGCTGCAACCATTTCATCTTTTTTATGAAAATTTTGTATTGATGTTGTGACACCTTCGAAAAGTGGCAATTTTGCTTATTCTACTCCACTCCTCTACATCAGAACCCCACTTTACACCACATAGACTCCAAAACTACAGACCGATTATTTCCAAAGTTTTTGGGAAGGTGGTTTACTGAATAGTTGGTGCATCATATGAATGTTCATCCTTCTACCAAGCTGTCAATCTGCTTACAGGTCAAACCACTCTGCAGACCATGCTAATTCCCATCAGGACATTCCGATGAATAATCAGCACTTGGCAATGCTCGTGGTAATTGACACTACCAGGGCAGCATTTTATTTTGTGCCCCATGATAATCTTCAATGCCCACATCAAGATTTTGGAAGTAACGATCAGGTGCTGCAATGTTTTGCATCATGCTAGAGTGATCAGGTCCAATATGTGCATGTGGGTATTGCTTTATCTCACTACATCAACTGTGAAGTACCTTGGTGTCCCACAGGGTTCATGTCTGCCAAAAATAATCTAACAATTGTAACTTATTCCTCAACCAACATTCATTTGTTTGTTTTTGACAACAATAACCCCAAAATGCAACTCATTCCTTAACAATTCCACAAAATCAAAATCATGCCAAATCATGGATGATCATGTGACCAACAATCTTCTAATCAAAAGAAAAGGAATTGAGTGCTAGGCCTATAAAATAGCAAATAATATTTGGTCCACTAATTGCATGTTGGGTCCATTCATTGATAGTAACAGGATTGTGGGTGACAGCAATTCATAGTCACCCCATTTGCCTTTGATCAGGTGGGGTGTATAAATATTGGTTCCAGCAAAAAGAGTGCTAGAAATCCTGCTGAAATTAAGCTTGGAAGAATTCACTTTCCACCTTCATGTGCTGATATATTTTATACAATTTTTGTATGTCAACCTGTTTCACATTGCATGATCCTGGCACCACCCCTGCAGATGACAATATGAAAAAAATTACGTTGCAGTATGAATACCCAAATACATTTTACTAGCTGGCAAACATTTCCTTCTTTCAATGAGGGCACTATAAATTCATTCTTAATATCCACATTTCAGTCTGGTATCTCTCTGAAGAGACAGAACAGATTGCTTACATGCCCGACTCTACCAGGATGCTTCAATATTATGCCTCCACTTGAAACTGCACTTGCCATGTTTCCATGATAACCAACACAGATGGCACCAACAGTATCCAGAGATCCTTTGATTGAGGTAGTTTCCTGTCAAAATGAAGAAAGCAACCATCAACTGAAGCAAGAAACAGATGCAGTTAACATACTATGGAGATTTCAAATCATCATACTATGGAGATCTCTTTTGAAGCTCATTCAACCCATGAACAGTGGGAAATAGATGAAATTTAACCACATACCAACTAGAGAAAAAAGAAAACATAGAGTACAAAATACAGTTTCAGTTCAAGTTGTATTTTGTATAAAGTACAGTTCAAGTCCTCCCCTTATTTGCCTCTTATGACAGGCAGGGAATACTATGAGCATATTCTATATTCCCCAGTCCACAGCAGACAACAGCAGAAAGAAAAACAAAAAATTAACAGTTATAAAGCTTCAAGGGGTAACCATTCACCATCACAGCAAACATCAGTTCAAGAGGATAATGGGGAAGGGGTAAATGTATATCAGCCAGCAATGTGGACAATTCAAAGAATAAGCAGTTGGGTCATGAGGAATTTCTTACCTTTTTTAGATATTTCATCCGAGTCCCCGCCAAAGGCGAGGTCTGATGGGGTAATCAAATTTTACCCAACTTCCTGCTTAACTCATTCAAGCATGCCCCAAGGAACTACAGGCTTGGTAAGAGACAACTAGCAGAAGATGTAAACAAAGGTGGAATAATACTGGCCAGATATGCCACAGTTTGCAAAGGTATGAAAGACAAGCAGTATTAGGCAACTTCCTATCTGGTTTTTAATGATCTTTTGTTCACTGAAACAAAAAGTTGTGGACAGAGTTTTGATAGGCAGGGAAATTCAACATGGTTATTATACAGTGCACATAAAAACCTTTGGGAAGTGCAGCTGTACTATATGTGCTAGTTATGTACAGTGTGAATACACTACAAGCTTTCCATGTCTTAAACACCATAAACATCAGTAACACAGTAACTTAAAACTCGAGTTTTAAATTTTCCAGGTGTGCTACAAATTACTCCATTCAGAATATTGAGGAGTGTGGTATATGTGCTGTTGTACCAAACTTCAATACATTTACATGAGCTCCCATTCTTCATCTAGGTGTGCAAAAGAGCTCACTCCTCATAGTGATTTGAGGCATGTGATGGTAAGAGATTGCATTTGCATGCCTCAAAATTCAAGGCCTGGTAAACTAATATCACCTTTTATTGTTTTGGTTTAATTTGTTTTGTTGAAGTTAATAAGCCTCAAATTCTAACCAATTTCTGGTTTACATTATCTAGCAACACCAACAGTCTTTTTTTCAGTGTGGGATGACCAAATTGTCTTCATTACTCCATTGAATATGGAATGACCTAAAGCCTGATAATCAAACCTTTAATGTCTGTATTCATAGAACAGTACACGCTTCATTCATGAATGCATACCTGCAGGTCGTTTTTGGACAGTTTCTTTAAAGACTTCCTGTACTCTTGAAGAGACTCTTCATTTATCAGCTGACTTGGATGTACCTCTGACATACCCTGTTTAGCCATCCATCTATTAACCCCAGAACTCACCAGTAAGCTGAATGGAATAAGACAAAATGACATATTACATGCAAATAATTCCTTCTGCTCTTGCTATTGACATTCAGATAAATTTGAGATTTTAATTTATCTTAACAGTTTTTCATGGCTGTACTGGACTCTTTCTCTCAGAGGGGGATGACTTTTTACCCAGCTCCAGATTCTCAACAAGGAAGTCTGCTAGATTCAGCAGTTTTTGCCAATCAGGAGGGCAGCTCCCCCCAAGGTCCCCTGTCTCATGCAGCCATGGAACTGTATGATGTGCACAAGAGTCTGTCTTCCCCTCAGATGTATCTTTTTTTTTTCCTTTTATGGAAATCAAACCAGGCCTACCTCAATAATTGCCACCATACGAAATGCCAGGAACTGGTTGAGAAAAAGAAAGATCACTCTGCTATCAGGGTAAGTACTATGTTAAACAGTACAATGATACTTGCATCTTCATTAGCTTCTATAGAGTATAACACTGTCTTTAATGATGACTACAGATCACTTCATACAAGTTTTGTCAGGATTTCCTATAATCTCTAGTAACTTCCAACTAGTCAAAACCTACACTGTTCTTTCATTGTTTCTTCTAAAAATGTGATACCAAAACTTGTTTTAATCTCTGTGGAAGGCTGCTTCATATTCTAGACATTACAAAAAGTTGTAATAGTAGGTCTTCCTTTGTGGTTTCAAGTTCACAGTGTGCATATATAAGATATATCATGAGGTGTACCGGTCAAAGGCCTAATCTCCTGCTCCTCCTTAATAATGTGCAAACTATTTGTCAGATAATCCTGCCTGGTCAGCAAACTAATCACTTGACCATACTCTGGGCCTTACAACCGATGCATTTATTTGGAAAATATGTTCAGAGTTGGAATTTGGGTTTTGAAGTGCAAAAATCTGTCATCAACACATATCTGAGCATCAGCAAGAACAAAGCATGTTATTACATTTTCAGTTTTAAGCTAAAAGGCCAGTTTTTGATCTTAAATAAATCCAATATCCAAATGGACAGAAACTTGCAATCTTAAATATTGAATTCATAACTTTATGTGAAAACCACCTACCCCTTTTATTGCTATTACTTTACTTTGATTTTTAGGATTTTGAGTTCAGTTCCTAAAACAGTAAAAAAAAGGTTCTTGATATTCTCAAAAGCTTTCCAATGTACAATTTGTGATTGAAAACATCCCACATGCATGTTTTTAGGCAAGCAGTTCCTATAGCAACTCCAAACTTAAAGTTTTAAAGCCACATTGATGATCCATTCCAGAGCACTCCAAGGGATGGTTTCCTCAACCTGGTTCACACCAGGGGCATGGAAAATGGGGCATTTGAATTTGCATCTAAGTTTAATTAACTTCAAGTGACAGGCCTCTCTGAACTATCTTTTCCTCTGGGGTACATCACCTTTCCTCTCATAGAATACGAAGAATAGAATTAATGTATTGCTCCACTGTGAAGAACTTGACTACACTGAATAATGCTTGCCATTTCTCATACTAATTGTAAATCTTCAATCTACAGTAGGAAAAAATGAAAACCTAACTATTGAGCATGTTTTCTGTGATGCTTTTTCAATTTAATGCAGAAGGGCTCATTAAGTTTACCTTTACTGTACATGCAAAGCTTACAATCTGTAAGATCATTCATGAAATTTCTTGTAAGCTAAAGAGATATAGTTAAGGGGGGGGGAGGTCTATCAGTATAGAAGATGTTTCCAAATTAAGTTGGAGCAAGTCTCACAAGACAACCATTCATGAGACATACACCTAAAATGTCATGACATCCCTCCCATGGATGGTATAACTTTATTACCAAGCTTGACAATCATGATTTCATGACTGATTAAACCAATCTGATGAATTTGAACTGTGGTGTTTGACAACCCTCATGCTTGATATCTGGTACTGTTTCTGGTCAGTAGTCTCAAGTCTACTACATGACAAAAGTTGACATGGTTTCACCTTGCCTACAATATAGTCAGTTCTGTTAATACAAAGTGACAATGCCTGGTGCAGTAGATTTCAGCTGGTGTCATGCAAACATTGTATAGTATACAAAACAAGCAGAAGCTAAAAATATTATCTTTGTAGTCGTCAAGTAAATTGGCAGAAGACAATACAATACCTAGGGTTCTTTCTTCCCAGTGAAGTAGCTTTTTTGTTCTGTGCATCCACCATCATCTTGGCAACTTGAACTGGATTCTTTACACCTATTAAAATAAAATGGGACATTTTTTTCAGGCAATAGATACCTGTATGCCTTTAATGCATCTACTTTTCTCAAGAGAAAAAAAAAGGAAAAATAAGAATCTTTTTCTACTTGAAAAAGATTTTAAACATTACAATCCTTCTACCCCAAGAAGTACATGGCTTTCAACATACTGTATCACTTACTGTACAAAATGAAATTATTATGATTGTACATTCAAAATATACCATCACTAGAATATTTTCATAGGAATTTTGTGATATCAGTAAATGCTGGTAAATTACAGAATGACAACTTTTCTTAACTAAAAAGAAAATTTAAAATGGTGAGATTGAATGCCCCATATGAAGTGCATCTTTATAAGCTTACAGATATTAAATAAAATTATTAAGTTATTTGACAGATACATGTATTGGAGACTGCAATAAAGATAATAATTACAACAATGTGAAATGGACCAAGTGTCACTGTAAATATGTATCATCCTTTAAACATGTTTTTCTTTGGAATCAATGATTACCAAGCCAACTAAAAATTGTTACACAAATACCTGTACTTCACAGTGAAACCTATTTAGCAACTTGTAGACTGCCAGGTAAAAAAATTGAAAAAGGGCATGATTACTTTAAGTGAGGGGGAATGGGAGGCAAGCTGGGGACATGAATCATTTAAAGAGAAGAAAAATTTTAGGGAGGGAACCCCTTTCCCCTCTCATCTCCTCTTTGCTTACAAGCATACAAACTTAACTTAAATGGAATAAATGATTTGAGTATTTGAGGGTTGACCTCTAATCTTAATCTGACGAGGCTTGAATTTTACGATTGTTCAGGACAACAAAAATTTCATACTTTTCTAACAACCAATATTTTAAAGCTGGTTGTCCTATGGGGAGCCATCTCTCGTTTAAGAATTTAAAAAAGCAGCTTGCTTTTATCTGATTGAATACCATTCAGCTTTACTACTGATCAACTTTTTCCATCATACAATATTTCAGACTGTCAAGTTTTCGTTGTCTCCAGTATTACATCTTTTAATTCTCTAAGACCAAAAATACATTAACCCACTTACTGTTTTGCGGCTGTGCAAAAATGTTTTGGACACCTAAAATTTCCTTGTGGACAACTGAAAATAGTGAAATGATTCAATGCCCAAGGACAATCACAAATTTTTCTGAAAACCAAGGCCTCACTGAAGCATTTTAATTGACATCTGGGAATCCTACTTTTATACCTTATTTAAAGAAAATGCTCCAGTTGCATATTACAATAAGGGACTCATATTAAATTTAGTTTCTTTTTACAACAGTCAGTGATACAATGATGTAGTGGTAATATTTACAGAGCACAAAATTCGTGCAGTCTTTGGTGCCCAATGCCCTGTAAGACCTTAAAACTGAGAATAGTTTAAATAACAAAGTTGATGAGCTTTAAGAGCATTGTAGCTTTGGTCTTCTCTTTTTCAAAACCATTTGCAACACACACCTGATGTAGCTCCAACCCCCGCAAATGCCAGACTTGTTCCATCCATGATTCCTGCATCACATTCAACAGTTCCATCAATGGTCAAGTTTGAACCTATTCCAGCATTAGTCAGAGGGCTATTCTGAAAATGAGTGAAAAGACCAACAATTACATTTATATTAAGCAAAACATTTAAAAATTCCAGTACATACAGTATGAAGAATCAGTAATGCACTTCTTGTGTAGTATTATTAGAGGTAAAAGGGCAGCCAGACATTTTCCATTCCTTGCCTGACTGCAGCAAGGAATCTACGCAAGTGTTGTCTTGTGTGGTGTGCATAGTGAGGTTACCTTGAAGAACAAAAACCTGGTTTACATGATAACTGAATGTGGGAAGCTTTGACAGATTTCAGACTTGGTGCAGTATGTGGATATTTTATGATGAGAGGAGGAACACTATCACTTTTGGGTGGAGGTCAAATGTTATGTGGGGGTCATAGCATCAAAATATTGTTTGCATGATATCTCAAGAACAGGAACTTGTAGGGTCCTCAGCCTTGGCATGTCAATGGTTCATATTGAGTACAGGAGAGGTGAGCCCTCTAGTGTTTGATGGAGTCAAAGGTACTGTGAGGTTAATAAGGATCTAAGTAAGAAAACATTGCTACTAAAACACAATATCTGAGAGAAGAAAGCTGTTACAGTATGTGGATTCAGAATGGAGAAAAGGAGAATTCTCTTGTTTTTGGTGGTGGTAAAATGTCATAGCTGGGCTCATATGTGGGGGGAGGGGCAGAGAGTCTAAATAATATGTTTAGACAATATCTCAAGGTTGGAATCTTGGATAAATTTCATCCTCGTATATGATATGTGATATGATGATCAGAACCCATTTGTTTGGTAGTCAAAGGTCGACTGGAGTCTTGAAGGTTCTAAATCTCTACACCAACAAATGTAGGAAGCTTGCATACATTTAATAGATACTAGGTGGATACATTATAAGACACAGTCAATTAAAAAAACAAGAAAAAAGTTACATTTGAGGATCAAGGAATCACTGAGCCTTTTGGCTCTCTTTTATTTGCAATTACTGCAACCAAGTGGTTATTTTCCTGGGAAAATCCCCTCCCTACACCCTTTTCCCTATTTGTATGTGGGCACTTGGGTACATAACTGACAACAATGCACAAAACACAGAAGACATATTAAGTACCATTTTCATTCACACAATCAGTATGATCATAAATCACCTTCATCCTACAGGTACTCACAAATTCTCAAATTCAAAAATGTGATAAACTTAAGGTATAAATGCATATGCACTCATGCAGTATACAGGCATTCTGAGTCTGCAGATTAGTTTGTTAGGCTAGTAGTCACTTACATACTTGGTTCCACTCTTATTGTATGCAATCTATAGCAATCATTCATATCCATTGGTCAATAGCCAAGAATTATGGCCACTGCATCTACAAGTACTCTAAACGAACAAAAATGTAGTGTTTCACACTCGTATAGTGACCCTTGTGAGCACAGACGGGCACATGAAAAGCATGCTTCTTTCTATCCCCCCCCCACTCCCCAAGGCAAGAGTCTCCTACTTCTTTCACTGTGTCATATTTTCAAAGCAATAATCTGTATGCTTAAAGTCACATTTTGATAAATAACCTCTGACCTCCAGGATAGATACAGCAGCTGCTACAGCTGCCAATGGATCATTACATTCTTCCAGGATTTCCTTTGCCTAAAATGTAAAAGAAAAAGAGATAAAAATCCATCACCCATAAATTATAAATTTAAAATACTAACACAAAATGTTTCCCTTTCTGCAAGAAAGAAGAAGACAGCAGGTTAACCCCCCCCCCCCCCTTCTCATTTCCATAAAAATTACTGGAGGAAACCATCAATATCTTGGTGTTAGTCTTACTGTACGTACAGTAGGAGACAATTTTGCAGCAATGTTTTTGACTGTACATAATAAAACTGCCTTTGAAAACCCTTCAAATGTCACCTTACAGGCCCACAGAGCCTTGAAGCAAGCTTTTCTCCCCTTAAACCCACTCATAACTTAAGCCTTGGGCGGCATCCATGACATGTTCTCCCCAAAGAGCACTGAGTTTGCACTTTCCACTTGTCTTCACAAAACTGTCGAATGAAGCATATGCCACCAGTTAGATGATCCTGTTTGATTAGCCAACAGTTTACTTACTTGTTTGCCAAAGAATAGCCCTTTGTCTTTGTGAAAACAACATCTGATAAAAGATTAGCTCGTATGGGCAGCCAGACAGTGATAAAAATACCATTGTACTGCAGTATTTGACTCAGTATTATTTACATCAAAAGACCGTTGCTAAGCCGGTTTTACCAGAGAATTCTGTGTCAGGCAGAACAGGGCGTGTCACTTTGGACTTGGGGTTTAGCAGTAAAAACCCTTCCCCCCTTTTTTGTTTTTCTCAGAATACCTGGCTGCTGTAAATTACAGTCCACAAAGCCAGACTTTAGAAATAATCCCCTATTTTTTATTTTAAACCGAAAGCATGACCAACACAACACATTATGGCAAAATGTTAGTCTGTTACAGTTACTTGAAGTACTGTACCTGAATTTCTAGCCCTTTATTTGTAGATGCAACACATAATCAGCCTTTACTTCACTTCATCTCATTATGCTAATCACTCAAAGTTCAGTCCCCCGGAACTTTTGTTGTCAGCCGCACTTGTGTTAATGCCCCAGGTAAAATCTAATCACCTCCACCAGTTCACAGAAAGCCAAGGCAGTGAAATACTTACCTGTGCAGATCATGTTTGTTTACACAAGTTTGTGTAGTGTGGGAAGTTGCACTGGAGAAGCATAGTCAGGTCACCTTAATCCCCTAGCTGTTATGTTCCCATTTGTTTTCTTTATTGTCTGCCCACTGTCTGACCTTGTCAAGGGAAAATCCAATCCTTAGGATCTGATCAGAGGAACAAGAGCCTTCGAACTTGACAACTGATCCCATGCGCTAGGTCAGATCCTTTCTGATCCCCTGCTTGTACAGTATATAAAGGTCAAGAGCAGACCCCAAAACTTACCTTGAAGCCACAGCTAAACATCACTTAATGTTCTTCTCACTGTATTTCCCTTCAAAGTATTTTTCAACATATTTAATGACTTTATTATTGCACTTTGAAGGAAAACCAAGCAGTGACTCCAACTAAATTTCACATTTCTCCCAACAGCCAATCATGAAACAATTTGGCACTCTACTACACTACTGTACTTCAAGTTGGGGTGACTACTCTTGCCCTTTATTGGAAACACACTCTTTGTACTCTTTCTCTTTATTAAAGGGCCAATCCTCTTACACTTATCTACAATTTTTGCAGGGGTAATGGAAAATCCTAATTGGCTCAGCTCTTTGTCTGACAGCTCTACAGTAATTCAAAGAATACAGAGTACCAAAGCTTATATTATATACATAGCAGGAACTGTACAGAGAGTATTTGGATTTTACACATTGAGCATTTTTACACTCACCTTGAGCACTTACTTGAGATTGTGTCTGGATTACAATGAATTTTAGACAATTATGAGAGAGACTTAAGTAAGAAGGTTAGGAGAATTGGTACTGTTTAAGGTGAGAGAATTGGGCCTCTAAACCTCAACCTTCCCTAGTATGCAATACCACATTAGAGTGATATGTGAAAATGAATATGTATTCAATTTGCCACTCTATCACCAATTACAGAATATAACAATAAAATACACAGTACCTTCGCACATGCATCTTCACAAAGGTTTTTGTAGGGAGGGATTTTCTTTGTTGAATGGTATCCAGCCCCTTTATTTAACAAGAGTGAAAGAAAAAATGAAATTTTTACTGTTACATGAAGTGCAAATTATGATACTAAAATATTAAGGAAGTGGTTATAGATCAACCTTTCCTTGACACACTATATGTCAAGGCTTCTACGTTAGTTAATGAAGGCTGAGTTCTGAATACATTGATAATAGAAATCTGGAGAAATGGAGAGGCAAGTTTCTTGAAGGCAGTGATGGACTGGGAGATTACTGTAGGAAATCAATGTGCACCAAAGGCAGATGCATGAAGAACAAGTTTTACCATGTTGGGGCCATGATAGGCTGTCAGTTTAACCAGTGTTGTGTGCAAAATCATGGAATCCTTATCAAGGACTGTTTGTTCAAGCATCTTTTAGATAAAGGGTTACTCCATCTGACTCAGCATGGTTTCCAACCCAGTAGGTCTTGAGTTACAAATCTGCTTAATTAACTTTCTTGAAGATGTTTCTTTGTCTCTCCATTCTGGTTCCTGTGTTGATGTCATTTACTGTACATTGATTACAGGGCATCTTAAGGAGGGCTCTATAGCCCTTCTTTGCCTTTTAGCCTGTTGTTGTGTTATGTTAGGCCTATAGGCCTAGCCTATGTCTAAGTGCCTCAAAACATGTTAAATATAGTTGGCAATCCCTTCCATTTTAACCATTTTATATTGATCTGAGACTGGCTCCATGCAAGTCACAAGAGACGTTGCTTTCCACTTTGTTCAGGGACACTAAATATTTACAATTTAAGTGAAAGGAAGGCCTAGTGCAGACCTAAGCCCTATAAGGCTACTACACTACAGTAGCCTAGGCTATGCCTTCAAAACTTAGGCAGGCTAGGCCTTGCCAATTTCAGGGTTAGGCTAGGCCTAACGTTAGGCTCCTTCGGACACAAAGTGACACACCGAGGTGAATACAAACAAAACCGGCTTTCATTTCTTCTTCAATGGTAGCCTATGGTATATTTCTTTGGACCGGACTTGATCCTGTAGGTCCTTTTTTATTTTTGGTATTGCTAGGTAACCCGTCGACGTCTCAGTCCCGAGGTGCTGCACGCACAGGAAACGTACAGTATCTGCCTGCCTGTAGTGTACTGAACTCAATCAGTTTATGGGCAATACATAGTGGCGCGGCCAGGGCGGCAGGAAAAGTTCGTGGAACCACTATCTGCCGTCAATGGGTCATGCAAGGGAGCACACCACCAGTTATTTCTCCATTGACTCACACACTATTTTGCCTTCATTACGGTCCCCTAGCTCCGTCAAAAAAGGTGACACATCCAAAGGACATTCTTGCACTACGCGCATGCGTCGAGAAGCTAAGAAGGCTAAATATATATGCCCAATAGTGACAGGGCCCTTATGGATAGAGGCAACCTTCATTACATTGAAGCCTGAGTAAACTGGTCATTGATCCTGACTCTCTAGAATAGTCACAAGAGGCAATTAATCTAGCTGGCCGTTTTTGTATGCTCCCAAGCTTGTCACACAGGTAGACCTGGTGAGGGTCCCAAACGGTACTGGCGTACTCCAGCACAGGCCGAAGAATTCCTTTATAAACCATTAACCGGGCCCTTGCCGTATCAAAGCTTTTGCCATGTACAAGCTATATACCCCTGGCTCTATAACGAAATAGCTGATAATTCAGTATGTTTTTCACTTCCTTGCACTTTCAGTCTGTGACTATGTCAATTTTTTAACGAGAAGAGCTGAAACTTTCAAGTTACTCCACAAATTAGGACTTCTCTTAGAATTCCGAAGTTATACTGTCTTAGAATTCCGAGTGAGCTCGTTATTAATTCTGACTTACTTAAGTTGCTGACTTACTTAGTATCTCAGAATTCTTGGATGTAATCTCAGAATTCCGCCTAACTTAGCCAGAATTCTGAGATAATTAGGATGCGAATTTCCCCTCCCCCATTCCCCTCCCCATCTCCCCCTCCCCCATCCCCCATCCCCCATCTCCCCATCCCCCATCTCCCCATCCCCCATCTCCCCATCCCCCATCTCCCCATCCCCCATCCCCCTTCCCCCATCTCCCCCTCCCCCATCTCCCCCTCCCCCATCCAAAAATCACTTTTTCCTTCTTGGTTGTCCTCTCGGCCAACATATGATAACCCCATCATGCAGCACCGAAACTTTTTTAAGCGCCGTGCGTAAAATGAACTGCGTAGTAAGCGCGCTTTTCTTAACCAGGGCTAGCTTTCAATATCGTACGGTAAAACAAGTCCGCTCAGCGCAGATAACATTTAGAAAACAAACGTGCACGCGTGACACATGATCAGCTTACTCAAGGCCTAGGGTAGACGTTAGTGTTGCAGTACTGATATGCGGAAGAAAACCGACTGGTATGGTCTAGCTACATTAAAATGAAAGTGATTTATTCTGTCACAGCGACAGAATCATTGCCAGCGTTGGCATAGGCCGACAAAACACACACTTACAGGAACCATTTTTTTTATTTTCAGTGCCAGCGCACTTGGCCGTTGAGAAGAAGAGTGAGTTCATGTCGTGGAACAAACGTCGTTATTAGGCTTCGCTAGTTCGTAAAAATACTGTAGGATAAGGAATGATGGTAGGCCTAATGTTAACGTCAACTACGCCTTCTTGCAGACTTTTGGTCCTGTTAGGGAGTGTCCTCTTGCTGTCGTATGCTTCTGCCTCGAGCCGAGGACCGCTTCATGGCACAAGAAGTTCCCTTAGTTTCAATCCGTGGATGCGATCGTCTGCAGCACGTGTGCAAGAAAGGACAAGTCTACTAGGTCAGGCAGAATGCCATGGCACAGAAAAATACATGGATATGCAGGTTAGCTTTGTTCATGATAATGATAATAATGATGATAATGTTAATGATAATGATAGTAAGGCATTTATACAGGGCATAAATGTTACAAACATTTCAATACACTTTATGGCTCTAATTTAGTTTCCGTACCTGGAACCTGCGTCATAGCTGTAGGGTTAGGGGTTATGTATGCATAGTAATAGGGTTAGGGTTACGTACGCATAGTAATAAGGTTAGGGTTACGTAGGCATAGTAATAGGGTTATGTACGCATAGGTATGGGGTTAGGGTGGGCCATATGCAGGTGTACGCATGCATAGGAACTGTATATGTAGGGATGTATACGTATCCCATACTGTACATATGTACACACTCTCAAGTGCATACATACGTAGCTTTAGGTATACGTATATACGTATACCTATAGCTATATGTAACAGATAGTATTATAGGACAGTGCTTATATTATTTTTAACCCATCCACCGGCAACGGTGCGCGTAGCGCAGTAGGCAAGCGCACTGGTCTTCATGCTAGAATCGCTATACTGCTAGGGTCGAGGGTTCGGGTCCCGGTGCTAACAATGCTTTTCTTTCTTCCACAGCACTAACCATTTGTTTCTTTCCACAGCACACACTCATAGCACTGTTTGCAGAGTGAACCACTCAGTTATCACGAACAGGCAGCATGGCTTCAGACAACGCCATTCTTGTGAATCTCAATTGATCTTAACAACCAATGACCTAGTGCAGTCTCTAGATTTTAGATCCCAGACTGACATGATTATCATGGATTTTTCTAAGGCTTTTGATACGGTTCCTCATAACCGTCTGCTTTGTAAATTACAAAACTATGGTATTAGAGGCAACACCCTTAACAGGATTGCTAATTTTCTTAAGTCCCGGAAGCAGAGAGTCGTAGTGAGTGGTGATTTTCCTGATTGGGTGGATGTTATCTCTGGTGTTCCCCAAGGTACAGTCTTGGGTCCCCTGTTGTTTTTAGTTTATATTAATGACCTGCCTGATAATATCTCTTCTGAAGTAAGACTTTTTGCTGACGACTGTGTAATTTATAGACAGATAAAGAATAATCTTGACCAGGTTCAGCTCCAAAATGATCTAAACACCCTTTCTGAGTGGCAAAATAAATGGCAAATGCACTTTAATACCAAGAAGTGCTTTTCTATGAGGATTACTCACTCAAGGAAACCCAAGTTTTTTAATTATACTCTAGATAACGATACCCTGGAGTCTGCCGATTGCCACACTTATCTGGGAGTTGACATCTCTAATACCCTTACCTGGAATAGACATATTAATCGTATCACTTCGTCAGCAAATAGGTCTTTGGCTTTTATTAAAAGAAATTTATACTCCTGCCCCAGGAGTGTCAAAGCTAATGCCTATCTCACACTTGTTAGGCCTTTATTGGAGTATTCATCTGCTGTTTTGGATCCCTACACCACTTCCCTATCCAATAAGGTTGAGCAAATTCAGCGTAGGGCTGCTAGGTTTGTTTATAATGACTATTCCCCCCATAGTAGTGTGACTGAAATGCTAAACGACCTAGGGTGGGATAGTCTCAAAAACAGGCGTACTGCCAACAGGCGTACTGCCAACAGGCTAGCAATTCTTCACAAAGCCAGATTGGGCCTCCTAGCCTTGCCAATCAACAACCTACAACCGGCCCGGCGGCCCTCTAGGCAACACCATTCTAATAGCTTTACAAATATAGCAACCAATAAAGACTGCTACAAATACAGTTTCTTTCCTCGGACCGTCAGAGACTGGAACCTACTCCCCCAGAACATTACAGATCTCGAGGACCCCAAGCAATTCAAGAGCGCAGCCTTGAGGATCCTCAGACGGGACGACTAACTACATGCACACACTCAACCCTGCACGTTTGACTCCACCAGGAGTGTTGTGCAGTATTTTTCCAGATCCAGATCCAGATCCAGAGTGAGGAAAGAAAGGAAAGGGTTCTTTACTTAAAAAAGGGAAAAAAAAAAAAAACTTTTCAGTTTCAGCGCCCTCTTTTGAAGTTGTGAAGTCTGTAAAATTATGTCTACTTCCGGGTACGGAAACTGAATTAGTACCCACTTTACAAATGAACCATATCAGGGGCTATATTAACCAGTGCATGCAGTGCTACCGATTAAAAATTCAGTGTTATCATTCCAATTTCCTGCCCCAATCAAGCGAGAAGGCAACAGGTCCCATTTTTAATTCTTTGGTATGACGTGACCGGAATTTGAACGTACCCCACAAAGACTAAGAGGTGGTAGCTCTAACCAAGTGCTGAGTGTAACCACTTGGCAGCAGTGGCGTCACCAGACTGCTCATTTTAGGGGTACATCGTTGGGGGGGGGCACAACAATTGTGGAGGAGGTATTGCTGGACTCCACTCATGGCACCAAGCATTAACAGGTGGGTCCAGGGGCCCGGTTGGGGTCCAGGGGGCAAATTAAGTCCCTGGAAGCTCCTGGGTTTTAAGGTGTTGGTGAGGTATTAAAGGTAAAGAGCAGTCCCCCCAAACTTATTTTGAAGAAAAAGCTAAATACAGTAGCACAATTTTCATATTATTTCTCCTGAAAGTTTCTTTCTTTACATTTTATGATTTAACTTTTGCATATTCAAGGTAAACCAAGCAGTTATTTCTAGTAAATTTCACATTTGAAGAGAAAAAACACATGTCACGTGACTCCCAGCAGCCAGTCATGAAACTGGACAGTCTACTACACTAATTCAATTTGGGATGACTGCTCCTGCCCTTTAAGGTTGTAACTTAAGGGTAACTTTATTTTCTTTGCACTGTTCTAAAAATTGCTTCCAGGGCAACTTCAAGTAAGATTTTATTGGAACTACCAGATGGAGTGGATCCAATAGACATTCTGAACAAAGGTGAGCAAAACTAAAACGAGAAAACAGTTGATGTAAAGTTAAATTTGATTATCTTAAGGGAAGATTAGGCTTTTTCCAGCCTGAACTGCTACCTGACCAGTGCGCAACCTTCAGTTGGTGTGGTCGAAAGTGTGCAGAAAATTTTGAAAAAACGCAACCCCTCAGACAGCCAGAAATGGCATTTCCAAGCAGTAATTCAATCGTATTACACAGCATAAACTGTGTTGAGTGTGTTTTGAGTATACATACATATGTATTGAGTTTTTTATCACCCTGAACCAATAAATTGAGATTGTGTCTGCATGATAATGAATACTAAATTTTTTGGCTGTAACATAGAAAATTGCACTAAGAGATTTGCAAAACCAATATTATACAGATGCTCAAAAATGCGCAGTTACTAACCCTCTCCCAATCGCAATATTCAACCAATGTTACCCTAAATTTTGGTGCGGTACTGTATCTGTACAGTTCAGACAAAGGAGGGCACTCTAATTTTTGCGAATGTCAACTCAATCCCAGACAGTTGGACCATGCTGTGAGTTGGTATGGTACTGTACATGTATCTAGTATGGCATTCTAGCTATGAAATCACACAGTCAAGAATTTCAAGAAGTGTCAAGACAGTTTCCGAAATGTTCGTGTGATGGCAAACTCTTAGACAAGCCTGGGTCTAACCCACAATGTAAACGTTCATTTTTGCTTTTGAATGTCGCATTGCATGTTGTTATTACACTATTTACTTAGAGAGAGGAATACATCACACCTGTTGCCAAGCTCATGCAGCCAATAGGGATGTTGCATTAGCAAACATAGGTCCATATGTACCTAGGCCTATGCGCTGTATAGCAGCATGAGCAGTTGAATGTGCTGTGAGATAAGATTTACTGAATTTCTAGTTAACAGTAAGCTGAATTATTTGTTAATTTGTGTGGTTCTCTAACTACTGTAAGGATACTAGGGATTTGAAATGCAGGTTTTTCAGAGGGCTGGACTGGTCAGCGGGTTTGGGTGTTCAAATCCACATCAAACACGCCAAATGAAGGTCACTTGTGAGGTATGCAGATTTAACTCCTCACCATCGCCCTGTGATTCCACAGGGTGATGGTGAGTTGGTAGAGCAAGGGCAGCCATACTGTGCTGAATATCTTTGGCATGCAGCAAAGACTTACTGTTACACTCTTATTTTATGGTGTGACTTTCTTGTCTTTGGGGTAATTATAGCATACAAGGCCACTCTAAGGTTGTTTCTTTACACATGAGTGCATGGATACTGAGTAAAAAATTTGAATGATGGTGTGGACAAACAGGTTAATGGCTCAAAATTATGTATGACTAAGTCCACATTAATTTTTTTTTTATTTTTGTGGATGCGCATTTGCACGGATGTTCTTTCCAAGCAATATTCCGGAGTGAATTATGGGCAGATGCTGAGGATGCAGGGTCAATTTTTCCAAGCAATATTGTGGAATAGATGTACTGGTCCTTGGATGTGGAGTCAGTTTTTTCAATTCATCCTTTGAAGTCCTTCCCAAGCATACTATATTCTGAGTGGATGCTCAGATTGCACGGCACATAAGTTTACAGTAATTGGAAAAAAAGTCATTGTTATTCATGCCTTACATACCACAAGCATATTCTCGGGTGGATGCGCATATGCTTGGATGTGGAGTCATGGTCCAGCCAATATAAACAGTGTCACATCCCAGATATGTGCATCCATCCAGATACTAAGTGGTGTTCAAGAGTAGCCCTGTATTTTGTTACTTGTCTTTTTGCATACTGTATATGTACAGTATTCACTGAACACTCATAATATGCCAGTTTGGCATAGCTTAAAGAAATGGAATCACATGTAAAATGCGTGGCTCAAATATACAAACTTCCCAGTATGGGATTACAGTATCTATTCTACAAAAGTCCTTGTTTGTCTGTGTCAGCATGTTTCTTTTTTTCTGTCATTATTTTTTCACAATCTTGTGCCATGGGGGGGGGGGGGATTTCTCCAAGGCCCCTTCTTCATATGCCAATGGCTGAAGGATACAGTACTGCATTTCCATGATGATTTGAATGTCAGTGGGGAAACCTCATTTTGAATAGCTCTGTGAAAAGTGCCTATACTAATGAGCTGAGTATGGTACTAGTAATGTACATGGCAGTAGAACATTTTGACCAACATTTTGTACTACAGCAGCATACCCAAAGTAAAGACACCAGTGTGGACACTGTTACGTACAGTACATTTAACATGCATAAACCTGTATCTTAAAGTCTAAAATTTCCCAACAACTTTGCATGTTTTAATTTAAAGGAGTATTGTACTGCTAAAAGACAATTTAAGGTGAACACATCAATGGCTATAAAGTAAGAAAGAAAAAGAAAAAAATGTTCGTTTTCTTTGCAACACTCTAATGTCACATTGTGTTGTCCAAAATAACATACATTTGAGAAAAAAGATCTTTATAATTTTAACTTTGGGTAATCAAGTTGTATGGTCAAATAATTGTTTCTGTTGTGTAATACTGTATATTCTACTACTGAACAAAATAAATACGAACATTGATATGAATAATTGTCCCTTTAAAAAGTACAACTCATAAAAATCATTTACAAATAATGCTCTCCAGTATCATGTATCTTCATATAGATATATATAGATGCAATAGAAAAACGAAATAAAAAATGATACTTTCATTTCCAACTAGAATTTATCGATGAAGAATACGTACAAAATATTTCGAGCATGACACCACTGCTCTTCCTCAGTTGAAAACACAAAATGGTAAAAACAGCCTGCTGTCATACCAGGAGAAGCTGGCAGATCCCAGCCGTATACCCCTTGTAGTCAACTAGTGTATCACCCAGCTGTAGCGCCACTTTTACGTGAGGTCAAACTCTCATGGAGCATTATTTCCCCTAACCCAGAGCTATTAAGTATTTTTGATGGACCTCCAGTAGTTTCGTATCGCCAGCCATGTAACATCAAATCCCTTTTGGTTCGTACCTCCCTCCCTTTCACAGATTCTCAACCCAATAATGGCAATACACCATGTAATAAACCTAGATGTCTGGTTTGCAGGCACCTTGACCCTTCACCTTCGTACCTCCACCAGGTCTCAAAAATCATCTTGAGGCCTGGTCGTTTTAATTGCGATTCGGACAATGTAATTTATCTCTTGTATTGTGCCAAATGTCCAAGGGCCACATACATCGGTGAAACAGGTTCTAAGTTTAGACTATGGTTCAGTGACCATAAACATAGCATACCCTCTAACATTCCAGGTTTTCCAGTTGCCGAACATTTTAACCTTCCAAACCACTGGATCACAGACCTAAAATGCATTATTCTCTATGGCTTTTTTAAAAATACTGAGGAAAGGATCAAGCAAGAGGTTAAGTCTATCCTTCAACTCAATACCCATATAACCGGGCTTAACAGGGACCTCTCTTTCATGAGCAACCAAGTGAGGGTTACTCCCAGTACTGTGTAAGGTTTTTACCATTTTGTGTTTTCAACTGAGGAAGAGCAGTGGTGTCACGCTCGAAATATTTTGTACATATTCTTCATCGATAAATTCTAGTTGGAAATGAAAGTATCATTTTTTATTTCGTTTTTCTATTGCATCTGTTTACTTTTCCAACACAGGCAATCTATTATAAATATATATATATATATATTATATATGTATATACATATATATATATATATTTATATATATACAGTATATATACATACATATATATAGGATGAAAATAAGAAGCCACCCGACGCACGACATTTCAAAAACAATCCATAAAAGTTTATTAAAATGAGAATGTTACTGTAGCTGGATCATTAAAATCTTCAATGCAATAAGATGATAAAACTGGTTAAATCTTTGAAATGGTAAAATGAGTATACATATTGCGCCGATGTTTCGAAAAGGTAAACTTTTCTTGATCACCTATAAAAGTACACTCACTATATATATATATGTATATATATACACTGTATATATATACTGTATATATATAGATTAAACTCAATACAGCACAGGATTTGACATAGTCATTCCTATGCACTTTATGAGAGGCCTGCATTTTACTTAAAAGTCATATCAAAGACTACTGCCCTTGTGGCATGATGTTTTGCATTAATTTAGGAGTTAAGGGATTTCCATTTAGTGCCCAACATGGAACTTTGTGCTAACTTTTGTATGTTTTGCACCCTCAGCTGGATCATTTTGATTTCACAAATAATCAGACCTTTAAATTACGTTACTTCATCGCTGACAATTATCAGTCCATCCAGAATCGACCTATTTTCTTCTACACTGGAAATGAAGGCGACATCGTTTTATTTTGCAATAACACCGTGAGTACTCATTTTAGTATCTGGATCTAGTGAGTGTACATATCTTGATTCAGTCAGCACTGTACTGCACCTCAAGTCAGAAGGTCCATGGGGGTTCTATGACCTTGTAACAGACAAATTCTACTAAAAAACTCAAGAAAAAAAAGGACAATGGTTCAATATATATATATCTATCACAAATAAAACCTTAGCTTGTTCTTAAAGAAAATTTGCTCGCATTAGCCTTTATCCTGTATATTACACAATTATAAGTGAGACTTCAGGCATGACTCTAAATATTTGATAAAATTATTTAAATATGTTTCTAGTTCACTGGTAATAATATTCTTCCACAGTTTGATGGTTCTGTTTTATTTTGGCAATATCATTTCATACTTGTAAGGGAAAAGTTTATTTAGGTAACCATCTCAAGGTTTTCTCCTTGAATCAAAGTAATTTGCAACTGCCAACTTGTGTTTCATAGAAATTTTCTTCCAAAAATTGAAATACACAAATGCACTCTTACTAAGAGGATTTTGAGAAGGAAGGTTTATAAGAATACGGGATAAAATATGCATAGCCACACCAGCCATGTTTTCTGCTGTAGGCAATTTGAGCCCCCAGTCCATTGCTATTTTATTGTTGAGCATGTTGGGTTGCTTTGGTGATTAGTTGCCCCAGTTCAAAATCTGCTGTACAGCCCCTGAGAAGGCCTATATTTTGGGCTCAGGGGGGCTGTGTAATCATCTGGTTTTGGGCAACAGCCACTTAGTGTGGTTAGTATGAAATACTGTTGGACTGATGTGATGAACTCTCCCCATATTGAACACAGAAATATAGTATTGGAGCCTACTGTCTTGCAAACTGGTGGTCCGCAAATCAAATCCCGTTGGAACCACTTGGGACTTTTCCAGGGTTTAGAAACCAGCCTGTTCAGCATAGCTGGTCACAGTGATGCTGATGGGATTTAAACTTTGGGAATTACAAAATTGGTGTTTGGTTGTTCGTTGCAGGAAGTTGTCTACAGTATTTCAGGAAGTTGTCCGGCTCTGAAAGTTGTTTGCTTGCTCAGTTCAGCTGTTGAGCAGTGGTGCAGAGCAGGTAGCCTCCACCCCACCCACACTTCGAGGAAGTGAATAAAGACTGGGGATGCACTCACATTGGTTGAATGGGGGCATTAAATTGTGGTTCTGGGATCAGGATTGGGAGGAATATGTACATGTTTGCCATGTGAACCTCTTAGCCTTAGTCAAAACTGAAGGCAAAACTCACTGGTGTTTATCTGTGCTCACTCTGATTTAGGGTCCTCAATGGGCCAAAATGGCTTCCTGCACCCTCAAAAAGTTAGATTCAAACTGTATGGTAGCTCATGCTCCACAGCATGTACTGTCCTGAAAATTTTTTAATTACACATTGAGTTCTTGTATACTGTACTCACCCTAAAGCAGTAAAGTGAGATTGTGCCTGCTTTAGGCAGTTGTGGGAGCCTTGGAGGGGTTTAAGTAAGTGAGAATTGGAACTGTTTGGGATCAGAGGATAAGGCCTTAGGTAATGTCATGAACAAATTTCAATGAATTAAAATCCATTGAATGAAAAGCCACAGTAGTTTACATTCTCAGCAAAACTGTCATATTCCACACATTTTATTCTCCAGGGCATCCTTTGGGATATGGCTCCAGAATTCAATGCTGTTGTAGTTTTTGCTGAGCATCGTTACTATGGAAAGTCTCTGCCATTTGGTTCTGATTCCTACAAAGTAAGTACAGCAGGACCAGGACTGGAAAAAAAATTTATTTCCCAGGAAGAGAGAAGAATTCCCCACAATGGTGATCCCTATATTTTCATGTACAGAAAAGGGGAATTTTCCTCCAAATGCCAAAATTTGCCTCCAGATGCCCACATTACCCAAGAAGGAGTGCCTTCCAAGTTTCCAACCTTTTTTGGTTCCTTGTGTAACAAAGGAACCTATGCAGTCACCTTGGCGTATGTATGTGTGTGTATGTGTGTGTGTGTGTGTGTATGTGACGGATTGGAATGCGAGGTATGTGGTGCGATAACTCAATAACCGAGTGATCAATTTTTTTCAAACTTGGTATGTATGTAGATGTTGTGGAGTAGATGTGCCCTATCGTTTTTGGTGGAGGTCAAAGGTCACTGGTGATCACCAGAGGCCAAAAACTGAATTTCTGTTAGTAGCTGTAACTCAGTATCCGTTGTTCAAGCAGTGGCATCATTTTAGGATAAGTTAGATTGGTAGGAGGTGAAAATGTTGGTACATTAACCAAAATAATTGGAAAGGGTCAAAAGGTCAAAAAGTAATGTTTTATTGATATCTTGCCACTGAAACATTTTAGAGGGGTGGTGTAATGGAGATTTGTGTTTTGTCTAAGTGAAATGCACGTGATGACCCCCCTTGACCTCACTTGACCTCATTTGACCTTTTGACCTTTGTGACATTTTTGTGACTTTTTTGTGACGTCAAGATTTGTCTTGATCAGACGAACCAAAAAGGCTGTTACACTACCCTCCTACAATGTTCGTTACTTGAGTTACTGACATTTAAATGACAGGCTAGTGTGTACATGTAGGTCATATGTAGGCCTATTGCAATGCCAGGTATGCGGTGCAATTACTCAATAACCAAGTAACATAGTGGAAATAATGGAAAGTTGTGTTCGTCTAAGTAAAGTGCATGTGAAGACTCTTTGGGTCTTTGTTCAATTGGTTTAAAAGTCCAGCTGAAGTTTAATGCCTTTAGACAAATGCAATGTATAAAAGAAAAGAAGAATTATAACCCCCTCTCAGTCTAAAAGCAGTTTAGTTAACAATCAGGACAGTAATGCAATTATTATTAAAAACAACCTTTTCCTCACATACAGTATTGAATAAAGTTATTCACAGTGCAAGCTAAGATTCCAATTTCAATAGTAAAATATGAAAGCAGTTTCTCTTCTTTACCTCTGCTTTTACCCTAGGGACTACAATGCTGTTTCTAACACCCTCTTTAGGTTAAAAGGTCAAGTTGAAAGTCATTTATTAGATTCTACAGAGCTATGTTTGTTTCTTGGTCTTCTAGCCAAATTGTGAAGAAGAAATTGGTGGTAATAAATCACTATCGGGCTGCCTTTAGTAGCAGAATTGTGGGCTTTTCCTTATTTTTGCTTTTCAGGCAAACACATTGGGTAGTCTAAAGGACAACCATGACATAATTTCTAGTCATCCATCATAAATTTTGGTGGTCAGGAATGACCAGATGACTGTTAAATTTCTTTGGTGCAGAAGAGACTGTGTTTATTTAAAATCAGTTTTGATCTACTTTGACTGTATTTGACCTTTGTGACTTCTTTTTAAGGTCTGGATTTGAATTGTTGAGATTGACCAAAAAGGCAATTAACTAACCTCCTATACTACCCCAAACTCAAGTAAATGACATTTTAGTGAAAGGTGATGAATGTATTTGTCGCATGGAAGTGGGCAGTGTGCAGTGTGATAATTTGAAAAGTTTAGTGTTCCATTTCTCTAAAACGGCAAGTGCTTGTATGATTTTGAAATTTAATGTGCCCCTATGTTTTTGGGTGATTGCCAAAAGTCATTGGGGTTAAAGGTGCAAATTATGCCTTACCTTGGGACTACCTTAATACAATATCATCTTTAATGCAAGGAACCATAGTGCCCTTGGGCTCTTGTTTATTTACAGTACCAATATTTTTGCAGTGGGAAGTGGTTTCAACACTTAATTACATCTTGGGTAAAGTTTGGTCATGGCCTTCATAGCAGGTGCTGAATACTGTGACACTAATCAGTCAATTTCTCTATTAAAATTGACTCTGGACAGCTGATTGGTTTCGAAGTTGTGATAAATGAATATTTGTTTACTCAACGAAGCATCATCTGTAATCCTGTTCGACTCTTGACATTGTACTGTACTCAACCATTGACATACTAGTAGCAGAGGATAGGACTTCTCAATTGTGTTAGATTGAAGCTGTACAAAATCAGTGTGAATCGCATTGACTGTGTTTTTCTGAATTGCATTGCATCATCAGATTTGCTTTTAGTTGATTTTCTGCTGAATATTTATGATTTGTGTATGTTTTCATGATATTCACAGTATGAATAGTAAAAATGTACTGTTTAAGGCAGTTTGACAAAGAATTCTTTCAAAAGTTGGTGGATGCATAGAGAAAACTTTTTGCTTCACCATCCCCTCAAATGGTGGGAAATTGCCTAAATTCCAAGTACTCCAAGCTGTTTAATTAGAGTCCAGAAATTGAGATACTGAGTTTGAAAAGGAAATCAACTCTGAAATAAAAAGAATAATGTGAAACATCTGGTGCAGTTTGAACCAGAATGGAGTCAGACAATTTGTCGCCACACAGTGTTCTAATCCAGTCTACCCTACTGCAGTATTGCATTGATAGCTTGCTGCATCTGTCCTTATGTACAGTATGGAAGCTGCCATTTGATTTTCAAGCTCAGTTAGCTCACAGTTTGTAGTACTTACAGCACCAGCTTCTCATCATTCCTCTACCAACTTACATTAGCTTGAAAATATTTTGAAATAACTGACAATTAACATTGTATTAATCCTTTTTGTATTTGAATTTACATGTTTTCATGTTTTTAAATTCTACCTTTCAGGATGCTGCTCATCTCAAGTATCTGTCATCTGAACAAGCCCTTGCAGACTTTTCATATGTAGTGAAAAAAATTAAAAAGGAAGATGCTACTCTTTCACACAGCCCTGTCATTGCATTTGGTGGCTCTTATGGAGGAATGCTGGCTGCTTGGATGAGGATGAAGTATCCTCAAATTATTGCTGGGTGAGGAAGTCCTTAGAACAACTCGTACTCACATGTTCTGTACTTGGGATTTTAGAGCTGAATATGCAGTAATGTGTGTTTGTTTACCAGGGCTGTTGACAAGTCATTTTTCTTTAAGTCAAGTCACAAGTAAAATGAAAATGGGGCTCCAGTTGACTTGAGTCAACTAGTCAGAGTTGTTGACAAGTCATTTTTCTTCAAGTCAAGTCAATTCACAAGTAAAAAAAAACGAAACTCGAGTCGACTCCAGTTGCAAGTCTTTGACTCAAGTCAACAACTTTGTTGTTTACACTAGATGACAGTGCATGTGGTACTTTATGTCTATGAAGTGTCTGTCTAAACAGAGCCAGTAGAGCACTAATGTAGTTGATTAATATAATACAGTATTTGATTTCATGACATACTCCTTTTACATAAAGGACTTTCTTTGTATCAATTGTTATGATTAAATAGGATGGGTATGAGTTCAAGAAACTTCATGGATGACACTCTAGGACTCTAGAATTTGATATCATAGCAGCATGCTATTGAGAATTGGTAAGGGAGGGAGGAATGTATAGTTACATTCGGGACAAATTAATGGATATTCAGTGTAAGCTTTGGGGTGAGAGAAAGTCGTGTTCAATATGGTTCTGATATTTTTAACATGTACCAAATGTGTCAACCAGGTGTACAAAATGTGAATAGCATTGTGGAAGGTCTAGCGTGTTGTTTGAAGTACAACTATTATTATATTTAATAAAAATAGAAAATTTAGACCTTAACTCAGAATTTTTATTTTACATACATGAAGTTTAGTAAAAAGGATTAATTATTTTTATATAAAATACAGCAAGTTCCATTTCCAAAGAGATGCTTGTTGATGGAATTTCCAAAGGACATCCTGAAGGAAATTTAGTGCAATTAATTTGTACATTTTGAAATGTACAAATCAGAAAAAAAGGAAGAAAATAGAGAGAAATTGTCATACTGAAATCTTAAAGCAACTACCTTGTAAGTTGATCATTTCTGTCTCTAAAATAAGTTGTTCTAGATGCTTCCATGTAATGTACTTTTGGAAAAAAAAAGGATTGTATGTGTAATACCTGTAGTTTTGGCCCTATGTGCATTTTCAGATGTTATGCTCGGTTAAAATTCTGCTTTGTTAGCTTTACAGAATTCTTTGCTGAACTGGCTTTGCAACAATTTATTGTTTATTTTGAAAGATTCATATTGAATTTGACCAAAAATACCAATTTTTTCCCTTGAACAAAGTTAGCAGTCATTCTGCTTGGAACTGTCAAGGTGCATCTACAGTGAGCCTTTTGGTACATGTTTATAAAATCAGAGCTATGCTGTTCATAGTTCTGTTTACTGTAAGTAAAAGCATATGTTATTGTAGACTCGAACCCACTTCATGAAAAATAACTTGCTAGAAACTATTGTTTCTTCATACATTGGCATTTCACATCCTATTTCAATCAATGACTCTGCAATAGACTATCTTACATCCTTCACTTGTTTGGAGAAACCTAATAGCTGAGATTGTTTACTTTTAATACTTACAGCTTGCCAAAACAGCAACATTACACATAATTATGCATAGCTTTAGAATATTTAAAGGCCCAGTTCTCTCACCCCAAACAGTACCAATTCTCCTAACCTTCTTACTGAAGCCCCTCCCACAATTGTCTGAAATTCATCCTCATCCAGATACAATCTCAGTTTATTGCTTCAAGATGAGTAAAGAAAAACTCAATATATATAATCAAAACACTGTCACTACCATTCATGCTGTGTAATATTAGCTTTGGTACTCTGCATTGTGTGAATTAGCTGTCAATCAAAGAGCTGAGCCAATTGAGAATTTCGGTACCCCCGTACCAAAATTGTAGTTCGGGGTGAGGGGTTTGGCCCTTTAAAATGGTAGGTTAGAGAAAATCCAGATATAGTTGCATAATTTATGTAGATATACAGTACAATATAAGGATTAAAGTTTTCTCGGCCAAGGCATTTACCGGAAGGAGAAGATGTGTTGTTTCCTCTAAACTCCTTTTCAGGATCCCATGGGGATATGCATTACTGTCATATTGGTAAAGATAACATTATAAACATGATTCTGAGATTTTTGGATTTAAGTAATGTTTTTTGACTTTGTTTTTCCCTCAGTGCTCTTGCAGCTTCAGCTCCAATCTGGAATTTTGTGGGACAGATGGAATGCAATGCTCCATTCAAAATCATCACCAAAGACTTTGAAACATCTGGGGACAACTGTAAGTCTGGTATACGGTCTAGTTGGGATGTGTTGACCAAAATGGGTCAGACAGGTAAATAGGATATTTTCTGCCAAAGTAGAAATATAACATGAATTGATTTGACTTTAGTGGACCTCCACACCTGTTGTATTTCATTCTGTTTGCATCTTGTCAAAATAATCTGTTAAAACTACCTGCGGGGTGTCATGCAATCATTAAATTTTGAATATTCAAAAGAGTGACTTTAATACAGGGTTTGGCCTCGCAATGTAGACACAAAAGATTAATTAGCTTTCAAAATCAAACAACAATGGAGCAAAGCAGTAGCAACTTTAAATTAATTTTTTTTTGCAAAAATGGTTTTTCAAGACTTTTTTTTTTTGTTTTTTTGTTTTTTTTTTTTGGGGGGGGGGAACAAAAATGTTTGTGTTGAAGCAATAAAAGTCAGGTTATGTTTTGCTTTAAGATTGTACTTCTTGTGATTTTGGCTTCTGCAGGTTGATCTTCAGGATGGGTAAATCTTCAGGGGGTCAGCCTGTAATGTAGAAGGTTCAGCCTTAAAAAATCCCCTTTCCAGAAAGACTTAAGTTATTTTGTTCATTTTGTAATTTTCAGCCCTTTAAATATTTTTCAAGGAGTCAAAGCTATCCCATCCATGTCTATGCCTTTGTCAGAGACTGTTTATTGAATATGAACATGAAACAAAATGGCGTTACAGAGAAATGACTAAACTAATTTTACCAGGCACTCATTATCTGTGGCATTTTCCAGGTTAATCAAGACTGCAATTTGAAAATCCAATTTATTTACCCCAAAGATGAATTAAATACATAAACCTTCCAAGGCTCTCATATTCAGCACATGGCACAATCAGGCAATGGTATTTTAAGTTTTTATCTTAAGTTTTGATCCACTATTAGAGCAAAAAATTTGCTAGGGGACCTCATACCCTTGCCTGCTCCAACCCCCCCCCCCCCCATGTCTGTGGGCCTAATACCATACCCAAGGAATATTGACATTGAATCTTCTGACTGTTTTAACTACTTTTTTGAAGCAGCAGTATGTTCCATAGGTCTAACATTTCTTCATTTGTCCTTCACAGAAAAAGGAAGAGGTCAGATTCAGTCTCTTTTGTCTCTTTGTGATCCGGTCCAATCCCAAGGCGATGTTCAGCTAGTTAAGTCTTGGTTAAGGGAGACTTGGTTCAATCTTGCTATGGTAGACTATCCTTACCCTGCAAACTTTTTGGAACCTTTGCCTGGTTTTCCTATCAAGGTATTGACACTCCTTTTAAAACTGATGTCATAAACCAGTATTATTTTGGAATACCAATGTACACATCAAGCCCTTCCTTACTTCCTAGCTGTTTTCACCTGTTATCATTCTTACCCACAGCAAGGCTCTTGCAAAATAATACAATAGTGGATGAGAGTGTCACTCTGCATAGGCCTTACATCCTGGTCTTCTTTTGCTTGAAGTGAAAAAAAGTCTGAAGGCAAGCCTGAGTGGGATTTGAAGGGCTGCTTTATGCAGGAGAGCACCCTCACCCCCCTGTGCTATTAGTGTGCACCTCATCTGTTGTTGTTATTATTTGCCAGGGTTTTACTATGGGCAAGTGGAATTATATATTCCAGTAGGATCCAAGTAAGTTTTGGGACTCATAAATTTCCAAGCCAGGAAGTTTTTTGTCTCCCAAATATTAGTTTCATGCCAATGGCTACCCTAACCCATAGATCTTACCCTCACACCATGCTACTCTAATAACACAGCAGCTTGCTTTATGTCCTATATGGCTAAAGCAAGGCTATACAGCAGTTTATTTGGACTTAATCATGGTTAAAGATTTCTGTATGAAGGATAAACTAATTTCAAGTGATGCTGTAAAGATTCTTCCTAAAATCTCACAAAACATATTCTAATCAACAAGTACATTGCATGTAAAGCAAATATGCTACCAGTTTGCTCAGTCTTTATATTATGGGCACTTGGATCACATGTTACCTTTACATTAACTGTAACTTTGAACATATCCTACTGTCCTTTCTGGAAGTTGCGACCAATATTAATAAATGTATTCCACTTTTTTGCTAAGGGGGCAATCAATGTTTGTATTTAGAAGTTTTATATTAGTTCTGCACCACACTTATACTTTGAGTTAGAACTAACAAAAAATGATCTGTCATAAGGTGTCACATTTTGATTGGTCACTGTGTGGATGAGACTGTGCTTTTGCATCTTTGTTGAATTTTTTGATTCCTTGCCGAAGGCAGGCAAGGAATCTATGCGATGGTGATGTCGTGTGTGTGTGTGTGTAGGTGTGTGTGTGTGTGTGTATGTGTGTGTGTGTGTGTATGTGACGCTTTGGCTTGTAAACACGATATCTCAAGAAGGGTAAGTGTGACTAACCTCGTATTTGGTGTGTAGGTTGGTCATATTGAGTAGATGATCCCTATTGTTTTTGGTGGAGATCAAAGGTCATTTGGGGTCACGAAAGGTCAAAAGGTCAAAACTTTGTAAACACGATATCTCAAGAACGGTACATGTGACTATGCTCATATTTGGTGTGTGCATTGGTCATATTGAGTAGATGATCCGTATTGATTTTTGTGGAGGTCAAAGGTCATTTGGGGTCATGAGAGGTCAATAGGTAAGTTCCTTAGAAATTGCTTGTAAACACGGTATCTCAAGAAGGGAAGGTGTGACTAATCTCATATGTGGTGTGTGCATTGGCGATATTGAGTAGATGATCCCTATTGTTTTTGGTGGAGATCAAAGGTCATTTGGGGTCACCAGAGGTCAAAAGGTGAAAACTTCGTAAACACGATAACTCAAGAACGGTACATGTGACTATGCTCATATTTGGTGTGTGGGTTGGTCATATTGAATAGATGATCCGTATCGATTTTCGTGGAGGTCAAAGGTCATTTGGGGTCATGAGAGGTCAAAAGGTGAAAACTTCGTAAACACGATAACTCGAACGGTACATGTGACTATGCTCATATTTGATGTGTGGGTTGGTCATATTGAGTAGATGATCCGTATCAATTTTCGTGGAGGTCAAAGGTCATTTGGAGTCACGAGAGGGCAAAAGGTAAATTCCTTAGAAATTGCTTGTAAACACAGTATCTCAAGAAGGGTAATTGTGACTAATCTCACATTTATTGTGTGGATTGGTCATATTTAGCAGATGATCCCTATTGATTTTCCCAAAGGTCAAAGTTTATTTGAAGTCAGCATGTTCAAAGCCTGACAAGCTTTCCTTCACAGTCTTTCAAGAAAGGTCACTTGTAGGGTCCTGTAACTTGTCATGTAGATGGCACATAGTGAATACATGGTCCCAGAAGTTTTTGGTGGAGGTCAAATGTCATTTGGGTTCACGACGGGCAACGGGGATCTCAATGTAGGAAGATTCGATGCCTTGCATGTGTACTTTGTGGGCACATTATGGAGCCCTGTTAATTGAAAAACATTGCAAAGCAATGTCAATGTGAAAAAAGGCCTTACATTTCAGCAGCAAGGAATCACTAAGCCTTTTGGCTTTCTGGTTTACCTGACAAATATCACAAAACTCTCATTCAACAATTATTAACGCAGAATTAACATTTGTTCTGGCTTGGAAAACTTCTTCATTATCTGTTGATTCAAGTAAATAATCAGTTAAAAGAGGAAAAATGAAGTGCTGGAACACAAGGCTAACATTTGCTGTCAATTTCTGATTACCCCTTTAACCTTCCAAGACTACTACCCCATTACACCTGCAACACATGACCATGATCAACTCAACTCAAATCCTGGTTTCTCCATTCAGAAAGTGAATGCTTTAATATATAACCAGCCTGAATTTTCAAGTTCAACTAACTACAATTTTGTTTGGAAGTTACAATGTATACCTCTACCTGCTCTTCCTGTTGGCTGCCTTCTCTGGTGGAGAACTAATAATTTGATTACTTCACCATATTTCCAATCTAAAACCCCAGTTGTCTGACTGAGTTTATCTGCAAATTTAATCTTTACACCACTACTTTTTAAGATCAGGTGATCATTTCAATTTTTGTGGTTACCTTTTATTTCCGGAATCATTCAAGACGTGTGAAATTAGACAGAGCACATGAGACATCAGCTGATAATATTTTTGAATTATCAGGAAGTAGGTTTGGGTCATTGGTTAGTAGTTAGTCATATGACATTTTACGGCTCAGTTAGTTAAAGTCTAGCCTGGCACAGCCTTTTTTCCAGTTGTTGCTTAAACTGACTTGTTTTTGCTACTCCATTGCTCTTTATACACTGAGCACAAGCATAATGACAGTAGGTTCCAGTATTCAAGTCTTCAGTATGACTCTGCCAGGACCCAACGTAAGACCTCCTAACTGCAAGTCTGATGCTCTATCCTCATGACCATGCAGTCAGTCTCCACTGTTTTGTTGGATTTGAACTGGTAGTAAAACAGAATCAGATGTGGTAGCTCTACACCAACTTGTGGCCATGTTGTGTGGCATAGGTATGGAAGCTGTTCTCATGAGAATGAGGCTCAGCTAAATCTTTTGGCCAAGGGTCCTAAGAGGAAGGGACCACACTCTCTTTGGTAAATGTAATATATGAAGGTCTATAAATGCAATTTTGTGTAACAGTATTGTGCAACATTTTAGGTATATTGCTGTAAAATATTGATATTTACACAGAGAAAACTATTGAGGTATTTTCTTCCTAGATTTGGAAGGGGGATGGGCATATTCACTAAGGTCTCACCAAGAGTGTTAAAACTTTAGGTGCTAGAGAAGTTATGTGCAAGTTATCTTGATCTGAGATATGATCTCTGTTATGTGTTGCAAATAATATGGAAACAGAGGAAACATTTCTCCTCTGGCACACTTTAAAGAATGCAGAATGATGTTTAACATTTAACTTTGAAAAGATTACAAGTACTCAGAGGTGGCATGTGTAGAAATTGCTGGTAGCCAATTTTAAAATAGGTGTAAACCCGGAATGACACAAAAGATAAACCAAGGAACAGCATTTATAGGATTGATGTCCTGCAGTATGTGTTGGTGGTTGAACCCATTGTGGTACTCAGGAAGGGTACACCTGTGTTGGTCACAGGTGCAGATTCAGACATTCCAAAATGGAGGCTGACTTAAGAGAAAGAAGGGGTGTGAGTCAGTTGCACTGGTGATTTCTGAGTCCCATATGTTTATTGTTGATGTGGTGAAAAAGGGAGGGCTGAGGCCATAAAAGTCGCCCCTTGAATCCGCACCTGGGTCATGGGGAGTGAATTGTAAATACTGAAACTTTGTATCTCTGTTTCTTTACCTTTGTAAAGTTAACCGTTAACCCTTTACAGTTGTTTGGGTCCTTTTGGACCCATGCCGAGAGCTCGGCTGTCACTGGCCTACGGAAGCCGATGCGGGGCGGGCTACGTTCGCTTTTCCGCCCAATCCCGAGGCGCGCAAATATGCCCTGATCGGAGCACAACGGTAAAGGGTTAAGCTAAAATATCTGCACCACTCGGCTAAAGGTTTAAGTGCACACATGCAGAGACAGTGGCATCAGCTTTGCAGTAAACACACTCCACAGGCTTATTTTAACCCTTTACCGTTGTTTGGGTCCTTTTGGACCCATGCCGAGAGCTCGGCTGTCACACATCTTTACTGTTTCACGCGGAGCTCTAAACTGCGAGTAGCTACCCGAAAATTCGGCCACAACAGCGAGAGAGACAATAGTTTAAGGTCACGGGGTCAATGGCCTACGGAAGCCGATGCGGGGCGGGCTACGTCCGCTTTTCCGCCCAATCCTGAGGCGCGCAAATATGCCCTGATCGGAGCATAACGGTAAAGGGTTAACAGCATAAAAGTGACACAACACTTAGTGCATGAAAGTACTACCTCATATTAATACTTGCCATTTCATAGAAGTTGTGCAAAAAGCCCATTACCTATAAAGCTCCTACATACTTAGCCTATTGCCACTATTGGGCAGTCCATCTATTGCAGAATGATCACTGCAGTGAAACCATACTGGTGGGACTGTGCCACCTCTTGCTGCAAGCTAAAGTATCCTAACTTCATCTAGTTTCATTTGATTTGGCACTCTTTATTTTCACTTAATATATGTGCAGAGGGATACAAGAAGAACAGTATAATAACTACAAAATGGGAAATTACAATATGACAGCAGCAAGAAATGAATCACCTGTTCAATAACCCAAATGGAGGGTACCTGAAAAAAGTCATCTAGACCAGGCCACCTTCAAAAAAACAAAAACATTCTGAAACCAGAAAATGTACGAATCAAGAGAAAAGGAAATATAAAAAAAAAACTAGCAAAGTATATACTGCTTCTTTCTACACCTAGACACATTTATATAAATATACATGAACATACAAATATGAACATAAATCTTAATTCAGATTAAGACCTAAAAATGAAATAATTGTTTAAACTTCCTAATATCAGAGGAAATTGTTTTCTAGAACTAGGGCCATTTGTACCTAACAGATTTGAGCACAGTGACTGATTTTAGAGTAACTTGTATACAGATTTGACCTATTTCTGAATTAATTACAGCTGTGAATATTATTAAGAGGGATAAACCCACTTTCCAAATGAGGGGGCAAATTTTTCTTTTCCCAGTTATATATAAAAATTCTTACCTGAGAATAGTAAATGTCTTAGATTGTAAGTAGCTGGAGTTCACAAAAAAATGAGCAGTATGGTTATTGTATGATGCATTCCGTATCATACTGTCCAACAGTAGTTATTAGAGGTCACATCTCTAGAGACCAAAGGTCCATGAGAACAAAGATCTGAGGGACTGGAAATAGAATATGGTACAAAAGACCAAAGTTTTTCCAGACAGAAAATCAGAAAAGGTTTACAAGACAGAAGGTTCACAAGACAAAAAAGAACATAGGGTATGGGAGACCGAAAATGAGAATTGGTTGCCGAGACCAACATTATTGAAAACCTGCTGACCTGTATTCAGTTTCAGACTTGCGAGCCTATACTCATTTTTAGAGTTGCATACCTTTCTCATTTTTGGTCATTTTGGTCTTCTCATGAACCTTTTCACCCTTTGGTTTCACAAACCCTTTCACATTTTTGGTCTTGCAAACCTTTTCTTACTTTAAGTGTTGCTTCTAGGTTTTGCAAACAAGGTAGATTTTTGGGTAAATTTGGCACACAGTTTGCCTATCTTCTCTATTATTTGACTATTTTATTGTGTAATTTGGGTACCTGTATCAGTAATACAAAATTTTTTGTGGCTTTCTTTTGGAATTAGAAACTCTTTTAAGAAACATATCTTGTCAATGATTTGTAACTCATACAGGATAAACTATTTTCTCCTTGCAGGCAGTTTGCTCAAAGTTTACATCCCCCAATTCCACTGGACCAGATCTTCTTCTTGAAATAAAAGATGCATTGGGGATCTATTACAACTACACAGGGCAAGCGGCAACCTGCTTCAATATTTCACAGACTAACTCAGGTGGTGTGAGTGATGCAGGCTGGAATTGGCAGGTACATCAAAATTACATTCACTTTGTGCTAATAAAGTAAATAAGAACATTCTTGTGTGTGACTGCCCATTGTTGAAAGTGCTGTGTATTATTTGTTTCTTGATTACGGAAAAGAAGGATGTGGTATCCCTGGGGGAAGTGTGCAAGGGGTTGAAGATGAGGTTCTTGGAGATTTCACAGCTGCCTATTTGATGGGGTTTAACTCAGTCAAAATCCATTTGGAGACTCAAAAGTGTATGGTCCATTTTTGGAGAGTTTACATTTTTTAGAGTCTCAGGTTTGCCCATAAGTAGAGTAGTATATATGGTGACTTTCATTTTGTTGACCCATATTTTTTTTGTCAAATAGTTCAGTCAATTTTAATTTTTTTCCATTGTGGAATACTTCTTTTAGATTATAATTATTTTCTTGGTTTAATTTCAAAGTTCTTATCAAGTTTATTGAAATGATGTTTTTTCTTCACTCAGTTTTGTACTGAAATGGTCATGCCTTCTTGCACTGATGGAGTCACAGACATGTTTGAGCCTTTACCATGGGTCTATGAAGCCTATGTAGCATATTGTGAGATGCAGTTTGGTGTCACACCTAGAGAATATTGGGTTGAAATGTACTACTGGGGTAAAAATATATCCACAGCAAGCAATATTTTCTTCAGGTAAGTACTTGATAAGTAGTTTGATTTTCTTGTTTATAAAGCTTGTTGCCCTTGTCTAGTTTTGCAATTAAAAGGCATAAATTGGCATCAGTGCTGAACTAAGACAGTAAAATTTCCCTTTTCCAAGGTTGTCTTTCCTCTTAACAAGGAGACCATATCTGGGAAAGGGAAAGAAAATAAAAGCCAGAGGAGGGTTGTCCCCTGTCTTCAAAAACTGATTTTCCACTTTTACAGAACTATAGTAGTCTAAGAGATTAATTGTGTTACATGGTTTATTGAAACAACTTTTTCATCTTTCACTGGATGACCTTTTCATTGGAATTTGTGTCCAAAAAGTTGACCTCAGTTTGAGATTGAACAGCACTTCTTGGTTCCTTGTGTTAACAAAGGAACCTATGCAATCAAGTCTGCATGTGTGTGTGTGTGCTGTACCCGTAGTGTGTATTAGCCAATTGATTAGCGTGTGTGAACCTGTAAAGGACGCCTTAGCGGGAACGAGATCTCAAGCCTCTCACATCTTTCCTTGCTCATGCGGACCTCGTAACTGGTGTAGCTACCCAAAAATTTAGACACTGCAATGAGCTCTGTCACATGATATGCAAGAGCCCACCCTCGTTCACGACATTCACATGCTGCATGACTTAAACCGCTTAAGGGGGAATTCTGACCATTCGTTTACGGGGAACTGTTCCCTGTACCCCGTAAGGCATTGAGTATGGGGATGTGGTGTATGTGTGTATGTTTGTATAAAGTGTATGATCCCTACCCATTTTTGTGGAGGTCAAAGGTCATTTGGAGTCACAAGAGGTCAAATGGTAAATTCCTATGAAATTGCTTGTAAACACAATATCTCAAGAAGAATAAGTGTGACCAATCTCATATTTGGTGTGTGGGTTGACCATGATGAGTAGATGATCCCTATTGTTTTTGGTGAAGGTCAAAGATCACTTGGGGTCACTGGAGGTCACAAGGTCAAAACGTTGTAAATACGATATCTCAGGAACTGTACATTTGACTATGCTCATATTTAGTGTGTGAGTTGGTCATATTGAGTATATGATCCCTCTTGATTTTTGTGGAGGTCAAAGGTCATTTGGGGTCACGAGAGGTCAAATGGTTAATTCCTTATAAATTGCTTATACACACTTTATCTCTAGAAGAGTAAGTGTGACCAATCTAATATTTGGAGTGTGGGTTGGCCATATAGAGTAGATGATCCCTATTGTTATTGGTGGAGGTCATAGGTCATTTGGGGTCACTAAAGGTCAAATGGTAATTTCCTTAGAAATTGCTTGAAAACATGTTATCTGAAGAAGGGAAGGTGTGCTCAATGTCATGCTTTGTGTGTGGGTTGGCAATATTAAGTAGATGATCTTTATTGTTTTTGATGGAGGTCAAAGGTCATTTGGGATCATGAGAGGTCAAATGATAATTTCCTTAGAAATTGTTTGTAAACACATTATCTCAAGAAGGGTAAATATGACCAATCTCATACTAAGTGTGTCAGTTGGCCATATTGAGTAGATGATCCCTATCGTTTTTGGAGGATGTCAAAGGTCATTGGGGTCACAAGGGTTCAAAAGGTCAAAACCTTGTAAACACCATATCTCACAAACAGTACGTATGACTATGCTCATATTTCGGTGTGTGTGTTGTTCATATTGAGTGGATGATTGCCAACCATTTTCATGGAGGGCAAAGGTCATTTTGGGTCACGAGAGGTCAAATGGTAGATTCCTTAGAAATTGCTTGTAAACATGTTATCTCAAGAAGGGTAAGTGTGACCAATCTAACATTTGGTGTGTGAGTTGGCCATATAGAGTAGATGATCCCTATTGTTATTGGTGGAGGTCAAAAGTCATTTGGGGTCACAAGAGATCAAATGGTAAACCTCTTAGAAATTGCTTGTAAACACATTATCTCAAGAAGGGTAAATATGACCAATCTCATACTAAGTGTGTCAGTTGGCCATATTGAGTAGATGATCCCTATCGTTTTTGGAGGATGTCAAAGGTCATTGGGGTCACAAGGGTTCAAAAGGTCAAAACCATGTAAACACCATATCTCACAAACAGTACGTATGACTATGCTCATATTTCGGTGTGTGTGTTGTTCATATTGAGTGGATGATTGCCAACCATTTTCATGGAGGGCAAAGGTCATTTTGGGTCACGAGAGGTCAAATGGTAGATTCCTTAGAAATTGCTTGTAAACATGTTATCTCAAGAAGGGTAAGTGTGACCAATCTAACATTTGGTGTGTGGGTTTGCCATATAGAGTAGGTGATCCTTATTGTTTTTGGTGGAGGTCAAAGGTCATTTGGGGTCACAAAAGGTCAAAAGGTCAAAACCTTGTAAACATGATATCTCAAGAATGTTACATATGACTATGCTCATATTTGGTATGTAGGTTGGTTGTATTGATTTGATGATCCCTATCAATTGGTTTGGAGGTCAAAGGTCATTTGGGGTTTGGGGTCACCATAGGTCAAATGGTTAATTCCTTAGAAATTGCTCATAAACACCATATCTCAAGAAGGGAAAGTGTGACTAATCTCATATTTGGGCGTGTGGGTTGGCCATATTGAGTAGATGATCCCTATCGATTTTTGTTAAGGTCAAAGGTCATGTGGGGTCAGCAGTGTCAGTCTGACAATCTTGTTTGCACAGTATTACAAAAAATGGAACCTGTAGAGCAGCGCTTCTTAAACTGCGGACCCCCAGGGATCCGCAACCACTATGCATGGGGTCCGCGAAGGCCTTAGCCTCAAGAGAAAATAATACCAATAATACATTGATAACGTCAGTATTTCAGTTCTGTATCCTTTATATTGAGGAACAGCACGGGGAATAAAAGATTTGATTCTTTAGTTATGGGAAGTTTAGATTAGATAGAAGAGCTTCGATGAGAATATCATCTGATTTAGATTCAACAAGTAAGAGTTCGAAAAACCCATATTTATTTATAGCTTCTTGAGTAAACAAAACACGCCACGTGACTGTGAAACAACCAGTCTCATGAAACGGGGCAGTACTGGGCATATGTAGACTACATAAACCAAGCGGCATTGCACAAATTAGCCCAGACCTTTGCTTACCGGCAAAGCCACCGGGGTCCGCAGATCACAAAATGTACAGACAGGGGTCCGCCGATCGACCAAGTTAAAGAACCGCTGCTGTAGAGCCCTCATACTTGGTCATATAGATTGTGCATAGTAATAAATGATCCCTATAGTCTTTGTGGGGGTCAAATATCATTTGGGTTCACAAGGGGTCAAAGTCTCAACATCATGTTTACACAATTTTTGATGGCTGGAGTCTTCGATACTGCAAAATTTCACACATAGGATGTGGATGTGATTTAGTGAGCAGAACCCTAGTTCTAGGCAGTCAAAGGTCATGCAGGATCTAAATGTAGGAAGCTTGGATGCCTTGCATGTACACTTTGTGGGTACATTCTGGAGCACTGTCAATTTGAAAAATATTACAGAGCACTGTTAATTTGAAAAATATTACAGAGCACTGTCGATTTGAAGAAAAAAAAGGCTTACATTTCAGTTGCAAGGAATCACTAAGCTTTTTGGCTTTCTGGTTTGTTCAAGGTAGCTAGACACTTAGATAGTGTTGTATGCATTTACTGATGAAAACAAGTGAACGCTGTACTACGTGATGAGCTTGGTTTGTATATTCCACACTCTGTCCCACAATCGCATGCACTAACAAGTTACAGAACTAGCTTATTGTAGCTCAAATCTTCCACTGAATGAATGAATGACAAAATGGATGTACCCAGAACCTAATAATATTTTACTGCATTTATTTGGCCCTTTTGTCACCAATACATAATGACACAGTGACAGGTTATTGCGGGTGTTGCTGTGAAACATTACAGTTCAAAACAGTCAACGGTAGTGCATACGCATGATGAATCCTTACATAAAGATCTATATGTTTGATGTAATGCACAGATGAAGTGAGAGTTCTGCTAAAAAAGAAAATTCAAAGGATAACTGCCCCTCTTCTGACCCATTTTTGTGCCTTAGCAGCAACATGATATGATGGCTGTTAGTCATTCCTTGCATGTAGAAAAGTTCAAAAGTGTCTGACATGTGTTAGTTTGAATTATCAGAAAACCCAGTTTGGGGGAAAAAATTCCTTTGTAATCAAGTGATGGAATTTTTTTGTAACTGTGGGTTACTTGTAATTTGCAGTTTTAAGTGCTGCCCAGGGAATGAATTTTTGTGTTTACATTGGAGTGGGTGCTTTATGCTTCAATATTAACCCATCCAAACAGTCATATTTATTCTTGTTTAGTATTCAATTGCAAGCTTTGAGAAGGTGCACCTAAATCTCATCACTACAGATTAAACAAATACTTGGATGTTTTGGTATTTTAATTGTGTTAACACCTCATACATTTTTGCAACTCCTTGTTTTATTTATTAGCAATGGTGCACTGGATCCGTGGTCTGCAGGAGGTGTGCTGAAAAGCCAGTCAGATACTCTACAAGCTTTTGTAATACCAGAGGGTGCACATCACCTAGATATACGATCTAAAACTGACAAGGATCCTCCTGGTCTGATACAAGCACACAAGTTAGAGAAGGATGCCATTAACAAATGGATTAAGGATTACCATAAACTTTGAATGCTCTCTAGTTCAGACTTTATAGTTCCACAAAGGTAATATGCCCCTGACACTGTACCATTTTTGTATCTTTCAGCAAATAATGTTAAAACAAGTTTTTCAGATTTTAATCTAACAGGAGTATGTAATTATGAAATCTAAGACTTCTTTCCAATTACAAAGGGAAAGAACAGTTTCAGTACTAATTTTATGGATTGTACATATTTAAGCTTAACAAAAAACAAAAAAAAATCATGGAAGTGGCACTTTGGAAGAGTAAATTCATAATACCACTAGGGTGCCATTGTTATCACATACTTGCCAACCATTCTCTTTTTAAAGTGGAACAGTTCTGTTTTCTGAGCTTTGCAACCCATGAAAATCGGAATATATCTGTTTTTCTAACTTAATGTATAAAAAAAAAATTAATTTTAATTCTAAAAATGATCAGAAATAGTGCTAAGTAAACGCTCAGCAAAATGCAGTTAATCTTTGCATACACCTGAGTGTTTTCTTCATATAATGTGAACATTTAAAGGTAGTGTGACATGTCAGCAAAATGTCTCAACCTCAATTGGCAGTAAAAGAGTGAACTTTACTAAGGAAGAATCCGTTGAAATAATGTCGAAAGCTTTTACGGTTCTCAAGATATACCTCTTCAAAGTTTGAACGTTTCTGAAGCAACTTGTTGCTTATGCAAAAATAATGATGTGCAGTGTTGCGCAGTGTTGACATTTCTTTCGTTAACTCTATATTAATTATCTCTTAACTACTCATCAGATAGTTTATTGTTTGGTAATTGGTACGGACGATTTTCAAGGACACAATTTAAACTTCCAAAATAAAACCCTCAGGACAAACTAATCTTACTACTGTCCTTGAAATAAAGATTGTAAAAACAAAGGATAACATAAGCCATATATGGCATGTCCCTCTCATGACATCACAAAATTTGCATCTTGAGTTCGTATTTATTCATGATGAAGTGCAAATCAGAAATTGCCCTGTAAAATGGTCAATTTTTATGGATTTTGATGGAAATTACAGGTATTTTCTTGATTTTTAACGCTTTTTAAATTGAATACCCAATTTTGTCATTTTCATGTCACACTACCTTTAAGAGAGGAAGAAAGGAGTTTCACCCTCTGAATCCAACTTACTAATGTTATTGCTTTTGCACTCACCATGCACAGAGTATCCATCTGCTACACATGATGTATTTTCTGATAAGACAGTGTTGGCAAATATGTTATCATTTGAAGAAACTTTTTGGGTACAAATTGATGCTTTTAGAAGTAGTGAAAGTGAAGAATACTATTTGTATGTATTGTCCTCTTAAAATATGTGGCTCAAGTTTACAAAATGGTAATGGGAATGACTTTCCAAACTGTAAATTGCTGTCTTCATGGGCATTGATTTGGGGGATTTTGGAACATTTCTCTCTACTCTCTGGAAATACACTCATTCACTTTACATTCTTACACAGTACATTTTTGACAAAAGTAAGAATACCCACCCCAAATTCAAATCAACATTGATTCCTGTTGTTCCAGGCTGTTTTGCTTTGGTTCGAGTACACTGATGTAGTTTGCATTTGCAACACTTATAAATACCAATATTACCAATACATTTTTAGAGACTATTGAATTAAGAGCCCAAAGAGGTCATACCGGACATCTCCTCCACATGTAACTTTCATCTCAGCAATATAAGCTGATCTGTTCCAGACACTTGCTGATAAGTTGGTAATTGACTATTTGTTCTTTCAATTGTTTATCAATATCTTTCCACTAGCTGAAATAAATGAGGTTTTGGAAGTATATTTTCTCTGATGTTTATTCATTGCAATTAAATTTCATTAAATTTTGTATACATTCCTGATTTAGTCTGAGAAAATCTAGTTACGAATTGAGATTGAAATGTTGTGAACAAAAAGGCCTTATAGCACTTACAAAATAATGATACCTTTCTGTTATACATAGGTAACAGTACCTTAATATTATTGTACAATGATACATCCATGTTACAGTATAATCACTTCAAAAATCTGTTTAAGTGGTATGTGCCTTGTTGTTCTGTCAATTCAATACCCAACCAATGAGTAAAATTAAACTTATACATGAATTCAACAAAATCAGGGACTGTGTTGTTTTGCCCACTTGTGTAAATATAATACTTTGCTTGAACTATAAGGAGGTTAGCAGGGTGTTTCCTGTCACTGGTATGTCCAAAACAAATTGTTGTATGATCTTAGGAGATGTGATTTTTCTGAGGGATCATGTTTTATTAAAATTTGGGACCAAAAGTACTTTAAGCATTGACACTGAAAGAAAAAATGCTGTATGATTTCTTCACTTGACCTGCTGAAGGTACACATAACGGAACATTTTGGCCCAAAACGATCATTGCTTTTTCACTGCTTGCTGCATTACGACAAATTTTTTTGTGGTTTTTATGCTTGACCGCACACACCACGACAGCTCCGTGTTCCCCATTGTAATTAAATTGGAAGAGTCCATTTGAGAGCAGTATGAAAATTTCTACTTTTTGCTCAATATTTGATGTAAAACGGTTTAAAGTATTTGTTTCTAAGCTCACTGCACAACACTGTACATCTTTCATAAAAAAATTTCTTTATATATTGGAATCTCAATGCATCACGCACATGATATTTTAAATATATATATTAACCCCCTAACATTTTGCAATGGTACATGCCAAATACCCATGCCTTAACTGCCATTCAATGCATTTTGAGGAATCCTTAATTTCCCTGATTTTTCCACTGTCAATCCAGTTTTTCGAATCAAGAAATTTACGATTCCATTAAGGACAAATTCCTCAATCTGATGGCTTTTTCTTAAGGAAAATGGTTATGGCTAAAATGGGATAAGGGCAATGAAAATGTAAAGCACTTCTCTATGTCTGTGCAAGCGAAGCAGCGTCAGTTTGAATGCCTGTCTGTGACGTCACAGGATTGTTGACCAATTAGGACAAAGAACAAAGCAACGGCCTGATTTCCAAACCAAGATTTTTTTATATTTTTGAAAAAGGTGTAATGTTTCCGTTAGTCAAAGTGGATGATACTTGAGCACAGTGAAGATGAATATCTATACTTTTAGCACCCGCTTGAACTAGATTTTAAGGACCATCCTAACAAAAGTTAGGTGAATTTAAGTGGAGGAAAACCGTTCAAAAACGTGCTCTTTGGAAGAATCTCCATTGAAAAATATTGAGATTTATATTTTTCATTGAAAATTAGCATACCCTTCCACCCATTGTATTGAGATAATAGTAACATGGATGGAAAGAAAACATTCTAAACTGTCAAAACCCATTTGAACTAGGTTGGTACCTTCCGGTTTGATCATTTGAGAGACCAACATGTAACAATAACAACACCTGCGACATACAGTTAAGGAGAAGGCTTTGCTGGAATGATCACGATGTTCCGTTATGCAATGAGGAATCAACTAATCCTTGGCGATATAAAGATAACTATTTAAGCCTACAATTCTGTGGAGAAAATGAAACTGCAAGTTACAAATTAAGTATCACCATTGGCATACAGGGGTAACTTTCTATGAAGGGGCAATAGCATTTTTGCCCGAATAATGTCACCATTTATCATGTTTTGCCCAAGTTCTGCCCAAACAAACCAACTGCTTATGCCCAAATTGTGGGGTTGAGTGCCCCACGGCACAATGAGGTTTTGGAAGTAGATCAAGTCTGTGCAGATATTCAATTAGCTTTCCTTTCTTTTTGTTTGTATTTAAAATCAAAATGGTATGTAATATTGACAGGAATGAGAAATTTTTTACAGAATCCATATGTTCCATTTAAAAGTCAACATTAAATAGTAAGTACTGAGAGGGATGTGTTTACCTTAAAAGAAAGTATATTTTAAATTGTATTGCAGCTGATATTTTCTTTAAAAAATATTGTATTGCTGAATGAAAGTTTTAAGATCAAATTTTTTCACCATAGTAACTCTTGTAAAATGGAACATCCCAAAATGATTCTTTTTCCTGGGGGGGGGGGGGGGGAGGCAAAAATTTGGGACATTACTCAGTCACCTGGCAATAGCAATTGAGGATTTTTGCCATGTAGGCTGTAAATGATTTAGTGATATTGTATGCAATTTTTGTATAATCATGACTGTTTATAACAATGCTTCATCAAACAAATTTCTCTGTTTTTGTAGAATAAATTTTGCATTAGAAAAATGGTATTTTGCAATATGCATTATTTTCAAAGTCATACTGTCATTCTGCCATGGATACATCTAGCCATTGCATTAATTGCCCCAGAGGTATCCTGGCTTCACTCCTTGCAAAACTAAATTTGAGAGGGTGGACCTTTTTGCCAAAATTCCTTGGAGTATCCCCTTAACTTTCAGTGGAATTTGAGTGTATAAATATGGAGGTTTCCCAAAACTGACCAAAGTAACCTATGTATGTTTTTTAGAGCAAGGATTTCAAATCTGCTTGCTTTTATGTTGCGATATGTGCTAAAATAGTGCTATGAGCAAACCATTGATCTCTTGAAGGGCTAAATCTTATTATATTTTGATCAGCATAACCCATCACTGCTACACTTTTTTTTTTCTAATTTCAAAGCATTTACATCTGCTCTGTCCTTCCGCTGGAGGGCTGGGCCTGTGGATGGGGTTTTGTCTCCCCCATGGTAAATGATTATGTAATAGAGCAGGGGTGTTCAGGTTCTCTGGTTTTAAAGGTGACCATTAAAGTTGATAGGATGCACAAAAATTACATCGTAGCTACCCCAGTAACTCCTCTTCTCCTCAGTTTAACTAACCAAATGCATTAATCCAATGCTATTTTTGGATTTGGAGCATGCATTATTAACCTCATAGCCATTGCCTGTGGAACTGTTTATTGTAAACATGATGATTGCAATTCACACCCCCTCTCTTGTAATTGCTTTGGTCCACCATGTACAGGCAAAAGTGTGCAGCAAAAATATACACCTCAAGTCGCTAAAAATGTTACGCAGCGAGATAATTCTCACCCCTGAGGTCTCTGTCATAGGAATCTGACGGGGTCGACATTTTGGTCCAAATCCTAGTGGTTACTTGTTTGCGTCCACCACACATCGGCTTTGAAGCCCACCTAGCATTGCGCCCTTTATATGCTTATCTTTTGAACACTGGAGGGCGCAATGCTAGGGAGGCTTCAAAGATATCTTTGGTAGGCTTAATATTACGGCTATGTACGCTTCGAGGCCGGGGTGTGGTGGACGCAAACTAACCATAGTCTTGAAACAAGACTGCCCAAAATGCCTGAGCCCTTCGGGTGGAATTTGGGCGTGACTTTTGAGTTGCCTCCAAATTAACAATTAGTTGCTGATGAAAAGTCTGAACTCTTTGTATTTCTTTGCGTAAAAGGGGAGTTATGGTGTAAAACCCCCTCTTTGGGCCGACCATAGGCCACTTTTGGAAAATTGCATTTAAGAAAAAGGTCGGACACAAAACGATCATTTGCTCATTTGCATCAAAACGGGGTATGCCCAATCATAAGACTCATTCGCAGGGTGTATATATATATATATATATATATGTATAATTGTTAGTTTTTTTATCCTATTAATTTGATCTTGAATTAGTCGGGGATGCTTTCCAGCCTCCAAAACATATAAAGTTTGTAAAATGTCATTGATGAGGATGCACTAAGGGTATCAATATATCAAAGTTTTGTTGCATAAAATTGGTGGTAAATTATGAAGAAAAACAAAACTTTGGCCAACATTGTTAATCCGTGACATCAAGCATGCTCCATCCACTTCAACTCGTTATCACCTGATCACAGAGACCGCAGAACCAATTTTGAAGTGCTGGCGCTTATGATCGCAGCCGCCCAGTATGTTCAAAAATGAATGCAGTGTAAGGCGTCCAAAATACATTTGAAGGCGACCTCAAATCCTTTGGCATGACAACAGCTAAGTTATTAATGCAGTGGCAAGTTCTTTCATTCATTCGCCTTGACAAATAGACAACATATATTCACAGTCATTTTCATTGTTAAAAGAATTACGACATTTTTGGGTAGCTCATAATTAGCCATTTTCACAGTCTTGCGCAACACTTCGTCGGGAACCACGAAATTATAAAATGCAAAAGTGACCGCTTTCCAGTGTAGGTGTATCGTATGTTTTTGCTTGGTTCTTAAAATCAGGAGTTGATAGAGACATGAACCGTGACATGCTCCCTGTTAAACCCAATCGACTCCAGTCATTTGGCCTACCTTGACTTACATGTCAGTAAATAGAAGGCAGTCGCTCCACTGCTCAAGATATACATTCCCTCAAGGAATGTTATTCCAACAGGCGCTGGGCTTTACATGTATAGATTCACCAGCAGTTATATAGAGAGTCACCAGCTAACTGTTATCCAAAGCCTGCAATATTGCATAGGTACACAAGTCAATGATACATAACAAACTCGAGTATTGGCAGTTTTGTTTCCTATAACTCTATTTCTCTTTTCTATTGCTATTTCAGCAAATTATTTTACAAGTTCTGCATTAAAAATGAAACATGGCTTATACTTATCAAAAGTAGTACAGGTGCACACAGTTAAGATATCCGGCACCTTAATTTGCTAACACATGACATGAGTTAATTCATGCCTCAACCAGAATCTAAAATTAATCTTTATTGTGACAGTTACAGGTTAATCAGAGCGATAATATACCGCGTTCAAATATCCACATCTCTCCGTAACTTTTTTTTTCATTTCAGGATCAAGTCGATTTTTTGGTTTATCGAGATCATTACGAAGGGCTTCAGGTCTATAAGATACATATATAAGCAGCTTCAAAGAAGAAAAGTCGTTACTCAATTCCAGTGTGACAGTCTTACAATTTTTGCTGATTTCAGAAACGGATTCAACCTAGATTACACATGTATTCATGTCTTCGTTGTAAAATTGCAAAGATGACAACCCACAATAAGCAAACTTTAATAAATCTTGACAAAATAATACAGAAAGCCTTGGCCAACTAATCCTGTCATCAGACTTAAAAACGTTTAGTTGTCTAACAAAGTTTCTAATACTCATGAAGGTTCTCGAGGGCAATAAACCAGACTTTAGCTGGGAAGGCGGGATGTGAAATTTTTCACCCATTAGAAAGTTTTAAGTTGCCATTGATTTAATTTATTCTTACACATCCCCCGGGAAATTTCACTCTTTAAGGCGCGTCGTCCCCTTCTTGCCTGGCTGCGGTGCGCGATAAACTAGCAGTAATTTACATTTTATCAGTAGAGCCTTGATAAAGCCTTTAACCACAGTTACTATCACCATTCAGAATTCTATCTGCTACATTTTCAAGATAAGCTGAAAATCGTCTGCCCTTTTTCCAGCGTCTCACGGTAGCAGTTTGATCAATGATATACTTGTAACTGAAAGAAAAAATCAAAATATAGATGGACATAATTTTTCGTCGAAGAGATAAACAAAGGCACAACATGACTGCAAAATATATCAAAGAGTAACTTTTTAAAAGTTATTTCATCAGTTCATAAAGATCTTTTCATATCTTGCTTAGCGGTAGATATGTTGCCATTCTGAGCAGGAAAAAAGAAGTATATCAGTAACATTAGCCTAGGTAAGGAAATCCAAGCTGCTTTGTGAAAGGTGGCAAATCTAGTTTCTTGTTCTAAAGTTTTCTCAAAGAAGTTTCAAAAAAAGTGGAAATGATACATATGCACTATTTATGTCGAACTTTCAGGATCATACGGTGACGCCAAAAATTACCCCATTTTTAGATCAATTGTACCATGAATTGTAGGCCTATATATTTTATCGGTTATATATAGCTCTTCATATGTTTTAGAGACCATGCATACTTTTCGGTTGGCTGGTTTTTAACTTTATACAATACGATAAAAGATTTTGTGGTGTGTTTCATATTATTCAATGGCGATTAGGAAGCTCTGAGTCCAAACGCAACTGTGACATTAAAAAATTGCAACTTGTAAATGTCTCCAGAATTAAGTAAGAAAAATATTTCTTTTGAAACATCTGAGTGATCAAGAGTAATAACAAAAATATATTAGAACGTGATGGACTAATGGCTGAGGCATCGAACTAGTCATTCGAGGGTTGCTGGCTCAATAGGCGTACGAGGGGGGGGGGTGCAAGGGGGCACTCGCCCTCCCAATTCGGGCAAAACCGTTTGGTCGGGCAAAACATGTGATAAAGGGTGCCATTATTCGGGCAAAATTTGCTCTTGCCTTCCCCACAAAAATTATCCCCGTACGCTTATGGCTGGTTCGAATCCAGCCTGGCAGGTTCATTGTGTCCTTAAACAAAATGTCTCATCTCCCTTGTTGCTTTTCGCACAGTAATTGTCTTCAATCGTATGGTGCCTGTTACGTAGCTTTTATCATGTGTGTAACATCTGCAAAAGGGAAGGGATTGTCTTAGGGCAGACTGTTGTTGAGACAGGGGTTATATTGAAAACGCTCTTTGAGGAGTTGGTGTGAAAGGAACTATCATCCATTGCTACACATGCCATTACTCACCCAATTTCACCTTCTGCGTCCTGGTATCTTAGGTAATTCCGACCCATCACCATATATTTCTTGCCACGTCTCATATCGGGACACCTACAAGAGCTACTGACCCAAAACTTTAGTTCAACGTTCATGAAAACATTTTGGTCGTCACCTTGAGTAGGAAAAAAAATCGATATAGCTTAATACAAGGGTAAAAATAATGAAAGTTGATTACATAGTTGTCGTAATAAAAATACAATGCCCATCGATGAAAGACCGACTGTGTTATAACTGAAACTGGCAGGTAATTAAGGAGAAATCTGTTGAAGGAATCTGATTTTATTTCATTCTTGAGAAAGTGTTTTGAAGACCGTAATTTCAGTACAACGAGGGAGATGGAGCCCCATACGTTCCTAGTGCAACACACTAAAGCTTATATACACGAATCCGAGCAGTCAGGAGATGGTCTGATTTGGTCGGGCATAACCCGGGTCCATCAGCTTTAGTCTTTTCCATATTCTTTGTTTACTTGTATCATGGATCGTAGTATACTAAATTAGAGTACTTCTTGATTCCCTCAATTTCACTGAATAGTAGGGTTTGGAATTGCATGGAGACAATGAGATTAAAACGATTAAGGCTGATGCACCCCACTAACTGCCGACTTCAGTAGCTGCTCGGATTCGTCTATATAAATCAAATATTCAAATTAGAAGGAAGTTTTCTTTCTGTCTTCTTATGCCGTTGGTTTTCTTTATTTCTTTCGAAATGTAGCCACTGATGACGTCAAATAATCTTTGATGTACAGTTTACTAAATAAATTTACTTCTGTCTTTAAATGTGATACGTCTACATGTCCAAGATGAGAACTCTTTGGATAGCTACCTTGAACTTTCGTGGTTACAGTGTTTCCATTTTTTAGTTAACTCTGGTGACCTTCAGTGACCTTTGACTTCCATGAAAAGCATTTGACTCTTTTCATGTGATAATACCGATGATTATCCCAAGTTATAAAACAATTCACTCTTGAACATGTGCCTTCATGGATCATTCTATTTTAAGAGTGGTCGCTGTAGGCACTCCTTCATGGGTGAAACTTTCACTCTTTTGGATTGAGTTTCACTCTTTTTGGAGTAAATTCCCGCTATCTTTTGAGTGAACTCTATTATTTCCACCCTTCTGATGAGAGAAATTTCCGTTTTTATTTTCAGAGTGCAGTCTAGTCTCTACAATGTTCCGTTCTGAGATCACTTACCTCTCTTGATGACTGTTTCTATTATTGCGGAGATGATCTTAAAGCCATTCTCTGTTTCAATGTTTATAACTTCAATCTTGTAAACTGTTAAAGATGACAAAAAGTACAAACATCAAGTTACTGACGTAGATACTTCAAAGGATCACACCCGATAAATGAAGTTAGTTTAACAAATGAGAACGATTACAAAAATTGGAAATTAACTTTCTAACTCTTAATGTCAACTGTCCATGATTACATGTAAAGGTGCTGGTGTTTCCAATATATCAGATAACCCATTAGTTTATTAACAGTTGTGTTTCCGTATTACGTTACAAATTGTCACAATGATACAGTACATAATGACATTTTGCAAATAGATTGTGTTACGAAATATTCATTACCTGGTACGGGCGATGTTATGTACAGGGAGTTACTTCCAGTGCACATCTAATAGATCATACAAAAATCAATGCCTTTAGGATATTGATAACCATATTAATTTTGACTGAAGCTCTATTACTTTTAAAGTAAAAGTTATAATTTCAAAACTGAATAAATCTCTCAGGTTGCTTGGTTTGTCGAGTTCAAAAAAGGACGTCTTCAAAGAGCATGTTACCACTAGTTTCGGGCAGATGCGCACTGTTTAACAAGGTGTTCCTTCATTGGCTGTTGCCGTTGTATTGTACCGATTGTATTCTTTGTTCAGGTCAGGGGTTGGTGATCAGGGATATTGTTAGCCAGTTAGGAAATTTCTCGTTAAACAGTGCGCATCACCACTGGTTTCCTATTTAACAAAGTCCAAAAGAAACAGGTCCTCCCCCAGAAGAAAAATTGTGGACGACACATAGTTTGTTCAAATTTCCATCTTTATTCTTTTCAACTTTTGTCACCGTAATACATTGTACTGTTAAATACAAAGTAGAAACTACTACCTCTTTCCACATTTCCGCTTTACAACATACAGAGTCAAACTTTAAAACGCAAAATACCTAGTCATGACTTTAATCCAGCAAAAAGCGTTCTCCAGTGGCGTAGCTACTGGGGGGGGGGGGGGGGGCCAGTTGCCCCCCCCCGGAAAAATTTTGGGGAAATTTGATGAAAATGGGGAAATTTAATGAATCTTATTATTATCATACAAAAATTTCACGAAAATTTCTCAAAATTTTTGTTAGAATAAGAAATTGTGAGACATTTCTCATACATAATTCGTATTTTCATGCAACAAATTAACTCAGATTTCGTCAGTGTCGCACGAACCGGCCCAATTCGCGTTCCACAGAAATGTCCTCGCCGCGTAGCAGATTGAATGTTCCCTGGCCTTGTGCTTGTATACCCACGGGGGTTATGATCAGTGCATTTCAGTGTACAGGAAGCTGCTATTCAGGTGATTCTTTGGGAATACAGTACAAGGATGTGAAAACTGACAAGTCACTAGCGTAGACCCCCGAGGTTTTTATGTTCTTCTACAAGCTAGCAGAGCTGTACGATTTTACTCTGTGTACATAACGATGCTTACAAGCTAGTTCGGGAAGATAGCTTTCTGCTGACTTTGAATGTAACAATAAATGGACAATGAGTACCTTGTAGCCTTCTTCACTTAACAGACTGCTTTTCTCACAGGATATCCTGTGTGATCGAGCCACTATTAGGCCTCCTTAGTGGCGTACGAAGAGAAGACCATTGGGTCATGCCTCCCTCACAGATGCCATTTTGTCTTTGTTCATAAAAATCCGTAGTAGTCTAACTTTATTAACACAGATTTTACTTCAAAACATAGCATATGTGGCACCAGACTGCTTATAAGGACACCCAATTTTTCAAAAATTTTCAAAGGGGAAGTATTATCCCTGCAAGGTCTTTCAGTGATGCCAATATTTTGTTATTCCTAGTTCCTACAAATAGACCTAAGCAAATTCTGTCAAATTCCAAGTTTTGAAAAGGTAGAACCTGTTTCCCACTGGTGGCATCGATAAAAAAGACTACATGTTTAGATTCTCTTTACAAGCATAAATACGCTATTTTGACCATCTGAGGGGTCTGATTTTTCGAAATTTTCCTTACGCTCCGCGCCAATCAATGGTGGTGCTTCGCTTGGTCTTTTGGGAAAAATTACATATTTGGGGTAAATTAGCTCTTAACTGTCTGATCACTTTGCAGTTTGCGAACATATTTTGAAGTGAGCATTTTATTGCAAACGACAAAAGAAGAAAGCGACTGGATAGATTCTTCGTATAAGTCTAGAAAATGCTGTTTCCGGCCATTTAATGGGTCTGATTTTTCCAAATTTTCCCTACGCTCCGCGCCAACCAATGGTGGCGCTCCGCTTAGATAAACTTTATGACAAAATAACATTTTGTGGCCAAGAAAAACCACAAATACCGATCAGTGCTCTTTTATTTTGACTCCTAAGAGTGTGCAAATTTTATGACAAGTTTTTCTTCGTAAGGTAGCATAAATGGCATAAAGAAATGCATGTCAAGACACAAAAGTTTCAGTTTTATCCTCATGAACCACCACGATTCAACTTTCAACACTGTTCCCGAACTTCCTGTCAAAGTCGAAAATTTTGCACCATTTTGCATGTAGGCTTCTTGAAAACGTCAAAAAATTTCCGGACACCCCTCCCCTTAGACCATACTGCATGCCCCTTCCCATTCAAACAAAAAATGCGTACGCCACTGCGTAAGTACATACAAATTAACCAGATATTGCCTACCAAAATAATATACCTTGTTATTTCCGATTGCTCTATGTTATACTTTAAGATTAAAATGCAAGTAATATTACAAAATGACATGTTAATGATGTTATACTTGTAAGTTTGCATATTTTATATGAAATACTTACACATTGACCTGGAAAAGTTTTGGGGAAATTTGATATTGTACCTTTGCCCCCCCCCCCCCCCTGGAAAAAATCCTAGCTACGCCACTGGCGTTCTCAGTACCATTATTACACATTCAAGCATTTGAAAATAGTTCTTAAGTTTGATATTTGATAGCAGTTTATCTCAGAATAAAGTCAGAATAGAGTCTAACCCTTCCATGCACCACAAGTAATTACTGAAGATCTTCTTTTTGCCAGCACTTGCTAAATATTTTAGAATTGGTTCAAAGTTTACATTTAAACCCTTTAAGTTGTTGGACTTCTATTGTACCCGAATGGTAATAAAAACTTTAGCTCATTAAAGAAGCTAGTTGGAGTAATGAACCAGCTGTCCGGTTCTATCATTGGGAACCACAGTTTTTCCTAAAACTGCGGTGGCCATGACTGATCTCCTTAAGGCTAATATTTCGTAATGATTTAAAGTTTCCTGATTTTCTCACCATATGTTTCAGCTGTTGCACATGCTTTATCCAGGAGCGCTTCTTCATCTTGATCACCGGAATCTGAACAATCAGCACACTTGCCTGCAGAAATAAAGACCATTATTATGTATTTATATTATTATGTTATTTTTCGATAAAGTTGCTATCTTTGTTAAACACTTCATAAGTTATATGCCTGTTCTGCATTTGTCCTTAAAATGTGTGTGGTACGAGATTCCTCGATTGACAGAATTAGTCTTTACATTGGACGTTTAGTGTAATGCATGATCATTGGTTTTGTCTTCTTGTGGTGCCGTTGCAACTTCGCTGGGCCGGGCGCATGCTTCCTTGGTTATTCTTGCATTTATTTGCTAACAGTGAAACTGAAAAATCTGTTTCATCTATGTTTGCATAATGTCTCTGAAAGGCAAGATAGCATGTTTCATTGTTTAACTAAATCAATGTTCACGATAGATGTTCTATATGCAACGAAAAACAAGCCAATACTTTGTAAACACAGTAACACTTAACATTATACCATTGTTCTATTACACTCGTAGGTTCTTATAAAATCTTAAATTTCTTACTTGATACGCATCTACACATGCCGTCACTGTTGCATAAAGACCCTGGCAGGTTTGTCCCTTCAGGAGCATAATATCTGGTGCATTCTTCAGCTGTGAAAGCAAAGGAAATTTTTAACGTCAATTAACATTACTGTACATAGGATTAAGTTTAAGAATTTTTGTTTGCCAGCTACATATTGTTTTGTTTTGTTTCCTTTCCTTTTAGTTTTAGGGAGCGCATGCATGTCTCTTGATCCCTCTGGACTTTTCTTCCAATTTGCTTATGTGCATTCCTAGTCGAAAGTTATTTTCTTTTTGTGTTATGTAAAGCGAAAAATCAATAAACGAAATTATAACTTTAGATTGCTTTTTCATTTTTTTTTTTCATTTTTTTGTTTACCTGTTCATTGTTTCAATTTCTTTGTCATTCTAGAGAGGGAGACCAAGTCTCTCAAGCCCACTGGAGTTTCTCCCTATTCGTTTTTTATATTCCTTATTTAAAGTTATTTTTTTTTTGTATTATATAAAGCGAAAAGTCAATATAAACAAAACGAAATTATAATTTTAGATTCTTTCTTAATGACAATTGATAGGTACTTCGACGACCTTCAGATATGCAATCGCACTTTTTAACCTGATGAGGAATACCGAAGAGAACTTCCCCTAAGGATTGTCCGGCTCCTTTTAATCACGTTTCTTTTTATACATAACTGAGCTGTTACATATGTGGAGACGAGGTCTCTCGCTGTCTTAAATATAAGGTGTTTAAATTCTTCCATATCTTGTAAAACCCTCACGGTAAACAGGAAGATGGGGTGCAATTATCTGATGCTTCAAAATAGTTTTGAGATTCGTTTCCGCCTGTTCACTTTTAACCATTAGTCATTGTATCCATCTTTAAACATGTTTACACGCAATATGTGAAACTATTTTTCATGTGATCTGTTAGCTATTCTTGTGTAAACATGTACGGTGCACACTGCCATGCTAAAGGGTGTATTGCATTTGACGTTTTAGGAATTTGATTGGCCTCAACTAAAGGTCACGAGCAGTCCTCCAAAACTAATTTTGAAGCAGCAGCTAAATTCCTTCTTATTTCTCTTTAAAGTATCCTTCATCGTATTTTACAACTCCAATATTGTATGTGCAATATGAAACAAGATGTCACTTCTAGTAAATTTCACATCCGTAGAGAAAAATTGTTATCACGTGACTCTCACCAGTCAATCATGACACAGAACAGTCTGCTTCACTATCTCAAATTGAGGTGACTGCTCCTGTCCTTTCAGAACACATACCCAGGGCAGAAGAAATATATTCTGTAGAAATTGTTTCCTGTTCTTCTAAGTTGGCTTCAAAGTGAACTCAGCATTGTTTCATTATGTTGTTACCTAGAGTAGCGGTTTATGCCCACTGTAAAATTGAGCTAAACTACAAACCATTTCATTTATACATTTTATGCAAATATCCGAATTTTGAAGATTAATGGAATTTCACCATTAAAGCTTATAGTCTAGAATGGATGACTTCATTTCTGTTCGCTTTACCTGTACTTGTCAAACATGATTATTTGACAATGGTTTCTTTGACAGGCATACTGAATAATTTACAACTACAGTTATGTTTTTGACAAAACCACATACTGGGTAGATCACATTAACCTTGAATTGCTGACAAGCATACTGCAATGTTGATTTGGACCCAGCGGACACATGCACATCTCATTGATAACATAAGTTTATCTGTTCCCTTATAAACTGTACATTGAGCAAAGATTTATGATGCTTGACCAACACCATAAATGGTTGCTACAAAATGTAAATTCCTAAATATATCATTATCATCCTATTTACAAGACTAACCTGGCTCATAGTAATCATAAACATGGACAGAGGCATGTTGGATGTTTCCAACCTTATTTTCACAAGTAGCTTCAAATTCAAAACAAAGAGGGTTGGCGGCTTCCACCGGAATGTGATCGGCATAAAAGATGACAGATCTTTCTGATGTTTCTGTTCTTTCAATGAGACCATCACCATTAACAATCTGTCATTTAAAAGAAAATGTTATTGCCGTAACCAAGCATGTGAAAGATAAATTTTTTTATAGAGAGTGTTTCTAGTGTTTCCAAATTTGCATTTGTTCAAGTCTTATTACTTCGGTGACATTGAAAAAACACAATCATTTGCAAAAAGCTACTTTATTTTAAATGAAATAACCGGAAACTTCTTCAAAAAGTTATTATTATTTGTACTTAATTTTGAGGTACTAGTAGCATAAATTAAACGGCTTATCTTAAGGCAAACAAGTGGCTTTTGCTATAACTTGGAGCAGAATGATACAGTCATTAAGCATAGAAAAAGCCTTCATCTTTAATTAACCAAATAGGTAGGCCTCACAGGTTTTTAATGAAAAACAAATAGTGGTTAAACATACATCGTCAAGGGAAGACTTGACAGGTCCAAAACCAGAGTACAATCCAACGTCTAGGATAGCCATGCTTGTTTTTTCTTCTCCCAGGTATCTAATTAAAGGATATAGACAAAAGAAAGATAATTATTACATTTTTCTATTAATTTTTTCTGGGGAGAAACACATTATTTTAAGCAAATGCAAAAAAAGGCTTTCAAATAACAAAGTGAAAATTATTTCAAAAAGGAAAAAGATAACGAAACAATGGAAACCCAAATTCTCCCTCCCATGACTTTACCCATTGCACAACAAAAGATCCTTTTACATCACACTAATCTTTTAAAATGACACCGATTTGGAAATTTTACCGAAATGATAATCAATTCAATTCCTGACCGAAATCATTCTGGCCCCAGAGGATTGTAAAATATAGGTTAACCCTTTTAGAGATCAGTTTAGATTGAGGTTGCATGTAGGTTGAATGAAAGACCAAAAATGAATACGGTACTCTAAAGTGTCTGTTGGAGACAGGTCACTTCCGTTATTTACCTGTGGCAACAAAGTTGAAGAATGAAAAAAAAATAAATACATCGCGTGTATTCTTAAGGAGATTGTATTCTCTCCGCAGATTTTAGCTTCCCCATATGGTCGTGCTGAAACCAGGTTTAGTTTTCACTCAAGCGTTGAAACAGAGAAAGGAAAAAAACCAGGCCATTGAACCACAACTGTAAAAAAGGCCTTGAACTTAAACCAATTGGTTAGAAACTGGGTCGAAAAATAGTGAAAAACCCCTCTAACTATAACTTACGAACTAACTAACAACTAACTTACACTCCATCGTAGCTAGGGTCAGGAGGAGACCCCGATGACCGACTGACCCCATGCATGTGTACTCGTATCAAAGCTCACTCCCGTCGCATGATTTGACTCGTATCTTATACGAAAACTCATTTTTTGGAATTATTTCTCTTACTTAACTATCTTGGAACCATCTAAACATGTCATTTTACATTACTGGGAGGGAACACCGTACTTGCTGACAGTTGCACACCCAGTTTGTTTTATTGATTCGAATTCTTTCACACCACCTATGAATGAGCTTTACGGACGACGCTTTTGATATCCTTTGTGTATGTTCTTTGAATTTGTAGGGTAGCTCAAGAGAAAAAAATCAAAAATATGTGAAAAATATAAAAAATCAAAATAATATATATTAGGACTTTCTTGTGCCGAGATACAAAATGCTGAAATTTATTCACTTCAAACAAATTAGTCCATTATACAATAATCTGTGACTTGCTTGTTGTACAACCCACATAACCTGCTTTGTTTTCATATAAAATTACATAAAATGTTTCTGTGACCTTAAACACTTCATGTTTGATTGCATGACATGTTGCACAGAGACGGTGTAATTAATTTCATCATCCCATAAGAGGGCTATCAAACCTTGATAGAAGGTGAAGGAACTTTCAGGAAAACAAGGAAATACAAAGATTGTAATTTGACTAATACAACAATAACATTACAAATAATTGTGCAACATACCATTTTATTTTGACTGAATGAACCTCAACACATTATTCCTAGGCTCAAGAATGCCCTATGAAGATGGGATTTAGACTGTTAGAATTCATTTTTCATGCTGTTTAAAATATGTTTTGAATATTTTGACTTTAGGTACAAGTGAAGTCTAGAATCTTAAAAATGTATATTTTAGAGGTCGAAAAATGAATCTCATTGATCTATGTGAATCACATTGTAATAGTTTGTGTGCTGAAGTATTAAATGTTGAAGTTATTCACTTAAATCAAGCTGGTCAATTGAGCAACAATTTGTGACTTCCCTATCGTACAAATAACATTTCATGCTTAGGTTTCCTTTGAAATTTAAAATGTGTTGTGACCTCGAACGTTTCTTATTTTCTTACATAACACTGTACGTGTTGTACAGAGAGGGTTTGTTAGGTGAAGTCACCTCAAATCATTAACTTGAAGAGGTTCAGTGAGTTGATATCGATCACTTAATAAGTTGTTAAAGGGTTACTACTTCATGAAAATGCTTATATTTAGCATGATTAGTCAAGTTTTAAACCTAATAGTTAGACTTACGGAAAAAGTTCAATTTTCAATTTGTCGGTGTCCTAACATGTAACGGTTTTGTGCACAATTTGAAAGGTGTGTGGTCTCATCCATACAACTATTTAGCTCTCTATATAAAACAGTTCATTTTCGATTGCAAACGTCAAAAGAAACAGCATAGAACAGCATAGGAAATATGTAAAGAAAAGTAATATGAGAATTACGGCCTTAAGAGAGCTAGGCTTTTGCGTCGTGTTCTAATTTGTTTACAGAATAAATTTTTGAATTATTGAGTCTTGTACCCTAGCATTAAATTTGTATTTTGCAACTTCGTATTTTGTTTTTGTATAATGTATTAAATTAAACTGATCTCGTTTTGTGTGATTGTAACACCACCTTAAAGAATTTTGTCTGTAATGTTTATGTTGTAATGTACATATTTACATACTGTTTGATTTGTGCCAAATAGCACTGTTATTTCGATTCAAGAAGACAGAGATCCAATAAAAGGAGTTAAAAAAAAGAAAGGTGTCTGGTAAAGAACTTTTGAAAACCGAATTGAAAAGTTAAGTACACACTCATAAAAAAGTTATTTGTGTGTAGGATATTTGGTTTTTCTAAGTTTGACCACTTGAAATTGGTTTGTGGAGAAAACTCAACAGGTTTGGGAAATTTTTGTTGATTTTCATGAACCAACTCAATGCGCCGCTTTAGGAAACCCGCCTTATTTTGGTACAAGGCGCAGTTAGCTTCCGGTAAAACAACGAAATACAAAAAATTGTAACTCGATTAGTAAAGTACAACAAATTTATCACACATGATTGCGTAATCTTCCATTTCTAGTTGACAGAATAAACTTGAAGACTTTATATCTCAGGATACAAATTTCCTGGAAAGAATGGGATTGGAAAGAGTGAATCCCTTTTTTTGTATTGTAATATATAAATTTGAAATTTCGGACTAAGTGTACACTTTTCAAGGTACCAAACCACATGTGGTAAGAAAGACGTCTTATGTAGCTTTCAATTGGAAGAATGATTTAAAATCCAATCACCATATATTTCATTCAGATTGATATATATTAAAGAATTACAATGCTTTAATATTCTGAAAGGATTTGATATATCTGGATTAAGCTGCCAAAGTAATGACAAAGACCGTCCTCAAAAGATAATATCTGAAATGGAGCGAAGACACCTATACACCGTTGCCCATGATCATAGCCTACACTGGTGACGCGTTCATTTAAATGGAACTCTTCATCCAAATGGACATGAATAACATATTCAAACTACCATACGTAAAACAGACTTAAATTTTAATTCAAAATGTTCAAAGTCGATATTGTTGCATTTTTGAGAGAAATTTGGACTTACAAAGCGCAGATTCTAATTCTGACTTTATCATCCACTTCGAAAGGTCTGTCGTCACTTCCACCTATTCTCTCGCTGGTTATATTCAGATCAAACCGACAGTCAGCATCAGTGTTGTCGACAAGGTTATTGTATTGGACCTCAACCTTAAATATTATGAAAATACGAAATATCCTTTAAATGAACTCCGTCATTACTACACTTTGCAAAAGTGTGAAAAACTTGGGAAAAACTTTTGAAATATGACCTTAATGAATAGCTTAATGTAGCTAGAAAGATACTTAACTCAGTACGTTCCAGCAGGTAATCATCATTCAGATTCAGGTCCATCGTTCAGATTACAGGGCAGTGCCTAGTCTAAGCAAGCTCTCGACCCAAACTACTTTACCTTGGGGTCAACTATCTAAATTTAACAGTGATATACGTTACATTCGGTTTTTAGCAGAATGTTTATAAAAGTAGACAGTGTACACGCATTTCAATGATTAAGCATCCCAATGCACACATTTCTAAAGGTCATAAGGTCCACAACAGTAGCCCGGATCAAAAGAACAATCGTCCCACAACTTGTACAAGGTGGTATTTAGATACAACAAAGCCAAGAGCGATTGATCAGCCAAAATTCGTATTTTTGTTTCGGTTACATGAGTTGAGGGAGCAGGAACCGCAACTCAAAAGAGGTTTGACGAAGTCACATGATATTCCACGGACCGGTTTTGATGATTGTCTGTTTACTTTCAGCCATATAGATAGGGAATGTGTTTAATATATGGGTGGCAATTGTATATCAGACATTTTTGCATTTCCGCTAACAAATCACGTGAAATTCAAATTTCTTGTTCTGTGAAATGACAGAATGTAAACACTTCCATAATAGTACAATTCACCATAAATGTTACTTTATCCTTACATTGAGTTGACCAACACCTTCTCCACCCGTCTTTATCATTAGACTGCCCTTGATGCTCCTTTGAGGAATCTGTTCAAAAAGATACAAAGATGATTAATACCGCAGCACATTATGAAATTTATAGATTGAAATTGGTATATATACATAAGGAAACTTGGAGTTAAAAGCTATTTAAACGTAACCACTGCTGCAGAAATTAAAAATGTAAGACTAGTAGCGTAGTCCTTTTTGTCTGCATACAAGAACACGAGTTTAACAGACCATCATCCTGTGTGTCCTGCATTTAAAACTTAGGTCTTCAGTCATTGTCCTACGTCTGAACCAAAGAACTGATTACATCAAAGACTATAGCTTGAACAAACATCTGCGTATGCCCGTATGTCACAAATTTTTTAAATTTATTGATAACACAAAAATAAGTTTTGGAATATAAGCAGGCTCCAAATTTGCTGAGCACTTTACAACCACCATGAATCAGGAACTCGACTCCCGTCACTGGTTGAGCACTTCGCCTATTTGCATGGTTCTACTTTGAATCTTTAAAAAAAAAACACATTTATGAAGTTACCATACCCTTTCTGTAACTCACAAACAATTTATGTTATAACACTTGTCTGTGTGAAAGCTACTAAATCACATTTTAATTACGCTGTTCTTTAGAACCTTGAATGCGTTACTCAGGGTTAAAGGGGTATTCAAGTGACAAATTTCAACAGCTTTAAAAAGTTGAGGCACTTTTTTCTGTTTACTAATGAAAATTATATCTCAATAGCATTTGCATTCAGAACCTAAGACTTTTAAAGGAAATTTTCAAACCACAATAACACTTTACATAGTGGGAAATCTGTCATGTCATACCGGCAGATTAATTGAGAATCTCTTGTATTTTTATAATGTTCACACATTCAAATGAAATACGCAGAAAATTATAAATTTAAAGCCCAACTGCAAAGAGTGTTATTTGATATTTCACTGGTGTGAAGTTTGGAGGTCAAATTAATTACTTCAATTTTAAAGAAAAACAAAAGATTTTGGAAGTAATCTGCCGGTACTTCATAACATTTTGTAACCTCGAAGCAACTGAGAGTCTGTTTTTGACGAAGATAACGTACCTCTGAAACAGGAATATCTTGATTTATGCATGAGTTACAGATGTGTGGCTTATCGAACTTGTAATAAAAAATGTTCTTTTATATGAGACCCCATTGAATTAAAACCGAAATATTCCTTTAAAGATGACCAATCGTCTTCTGCAAATCCAATAAAAGTTATTCTGGATTTTCAATGATGTCACAAAATATCTTTGTTTTAACTTCGATTGCGAACTGATTCATTGCATCATCGATGATGCGAAAATTTTCGAAACCCTTTCGACATCATCGGAAGCGTATCTAATCGGTCCGCAATCAAGTTACGACAAGGGTAACATTTAACGTCATCCAAAATCCGACATAGATTTTATTGCATTTTCAAGAGACGACAGAGCATCTTTGACACCTCACCAACCTCAAGTCAATCACACTTACCCTCTGAGTCTTTTTTACAAGAGCCTCTCCTTGCTGAAGACGTAAAACAGTCTTAAAATTTTCAGGAGCAGTGACATTACAATACATATCCAAATTCCCACCAGTATTTAGAGTTGCATATTCTGAGAGGGCTTGTAATGCAATAACCGTATCCTGAAATAGAATGAATGAATACATACGAATAGGTGAAATTGTTAAAAATAAACATGTATTGCTTAATTAATATGCATGGCGGGCCTGTATAAACAAATGTCAACAAAATGAGATCAAGATTAGCTGAATGAAGATATATATCTCGGTCAATATCAACAAAGAGATTTCGGAACTGTATAGGTACCAGAATATAGAAATGTAATAGCAGGTCAGTCAATCCTATGGGAGGGAGGGACAGGAGGGCCGTTGCCCCACCAATAAAAATATTGGGTGCAAACATATTGTTTTGCCCCTCAATAATTCAGGCAGACTAATAATCAACAGGCAGAAGAAACAAAATTCAATATTGTTGTGTACAGATTACTCAGGGCTTCGATCTATTTTAGTTATAAAACTGCATTAATAATTAACCACCTATTATACATTTTATATCCGTGCGTGCCAATGTGAGTGTTTTGTTTGTTTGGGTGCATTTGCGTGTGCGTTCTCTTTCGTTTGTGTGGCTGAATTGCTAACAGACGAGTCCAGTCCTGGAAACAATCCAGGGTTCCGGTTATTGGAAGTTTTTTTTTGCCCCCAACCATACACAAACCAGATAAACGCCACATGTGTAATAATCTGGACACATGAAATAACTTTAAAAACGGCAAAGAACTATTTTTTGTCATATGATTCTGTTTACGTGTTTGAAACTACGATTTTTTCGAATCTGTATAATAATTTTTTTCTCTGTAATTATCTACTATTCCAAATTTTAAAATAGAAGCAACTTATACAGAATCCCGTAATGTATATACTGTTCTATCCATACCTGTTATGACATCATGTATTTACATTAAATATGTAGCCTTTATATCAAAATCGTTGTTTCCTACTTACAGGAATCATGCATAATCATGAGAGAATTTCAGTTTCTCGACATTTTCTGCACCTTAAAAAATCCAATAATAATCCAATAATAAATGAAAAGAAACAATGACAAAATTAAAGTACCATTAACCCTGTGTTTGTTGTTCAATTCCAGTAGGTACTTGTGTAACCATAGTTTACCTGCGTAGATACGAAACCTCCTCCATAATTTTGTTGCTGCGAAAGCCACTTTACGATAGGATGGCTGTAGGATATTTCACTCAAGGCTAGCTGGGCTAAAAGAGCATAACCTGTGGTCTCCACAGAGATAGCTGACGGGCGGTGTCGGTACCAATATGGTCTGTTACCACCGAGAGAAGAATCATCTGTACCCCAGTAACGAACTTCAGTTCCTGATTGATTTAGAAATAGAGATTGCGTCCTTAACCTCTAAGTGTTTCATTGTAACATTTCAGCTTGAACTGGCAGATAATCACTTTTGGTCATAACAGTCAGAATAATTATTCAACTTTAGTAAGGAAATTCAATCTCTTCACAAAATTTGTAAATACCCGTCTTTCCGATTTAGGCCATTGCGCTTATGCAGGGTGAATACACAAATCTGCAAAGGGCACGATTATCAGATATTCCTTACGATCATTTAATTAAATTTTTACTGGGTTTTGCTTGGTTTGTTGGATTTCTACGCCTTAACTTCTAACCTTCTAGAGTAAGGCACTCAATCAGCACTTAGCGTTTTCAGTTTTGGGACGTAATGGATTGTTTACTACCCCCCCCCCCCCCACCCGTTGCTAAACCGTTCAAACACAACTGCGTTAGGCGGTTCCATTTGTCAAGAACAGTCATCCTATACTTATTTCGAAGTAACAGCGTCATCTTTTACAATTTTCTTCTTATTTCTCCTTCAAGTATCTTCCATCCTATATTATGGCTTCATTATTTCGCTATCCAAGGCAAACCAAGGAAAAACTTTTAGAAAATTTCGCATTTGTAAAGAAATGTTGTTACATGACTCCCAACAGTCAATCATGAAATAGGCTACGACACAGCTTCACGTTGGGCTCTTGGCCTTTAAAGTCTTTGGAATGATTCGGTCCGGAAATTGGGTCTCCCGTGCGAGACACCCGTGCTCTTAAAACCAAAACACCACTGAGGTCCGGGTTACTCTCGGGAACCTAACCTAAGTGTCATTTAGTAGCCAGTGTAGCTTTTACACTATAAGAATCACTTATAACGTTTTACCTTCATCGTAGATTGCAATTGATTTCAACCTATTGTTAGCATCAAATGCTCTGCCACTCTCCACTAAAGCTAAGGCATAGGTCACAATAGCAATCACATAAGGTCGTTGAATTGTAGAAAGTTGACCCTCCAGAAACGCAGTTGCTTTAGATATGGATTCGGCAAGTTCCGGGACCTGGTTGGTAACAAATAAAAATTAGAAAGATAAAAAATCCTCAAAAGTTAGCTTTCAATGTTAGTTTTGCTGCATAAAGCCTGCTAAATAAAATCCGTACACAATGTGACCACTGTAAATCTTGCTTGCTCACGATATATGGAGCTCCCTGACCGCAACAAGCAAGGAGACTCATCTATTGTTTTCTATTTTTAGATAAGATTATCAGATCATGATGTGGTCATGTTTCATCTATATAAAATTACATTCCCTGTCACAAATTTAATTCAAAAGTCAATTAAATTATTTTTATTCGGAAACAACCATGAAGAGGTTCAAGATTAGAACAAATAACAACAACCGAACAATTTTTCTACAGGACAAAATTAATCTTTCTCATTCTAGCATAAGATACAGTATCACTGTGAACTGTACGCCCTAATATCAATTTCCCACTTTTCCATATGATGAGCCTTACAGTTTCGGTAATAAGTTTGGTATTGTTCCTTTTCGTTCTTGCTAAATCGGTTTTGATTTCCCATTTGGTACCTACCCCACTACCTTTAATGATCAAATCTCCACTTTGTGACCTTAAAATGTCTGGCAGAGAACTGTCTCATACCGGACTGCATCATTCAACTACCCGGCAAAAGCTGCAAATGGCAGGTGTCTATTGATTACATTTGCTGATGTTACGAAGTGTATTGGGTGGATTGATCTCTAACGATAGAGGTATTTATTATTTAGACCAAAAGTCGTCTGTGAATGATCGTAATCAGAATTTAGTTGAACTAGATGTAAAGAAGACTAAAGTGAGGATTGATTTCAGGAAAGCTAAAGACCAACCTGCAGATGTTATAATTAAAAAAGTGACATTTAATCAATCCCATGGGCGTCGATTTGGGGGACGGGGAAAATGTCTCCTCCACTTTTCTTAGGATGAGAGGGCGCTTGCACATCTGTCCCTCCCAAAATTTTTGTGACATGGAACTGAATGAAAACATAGATATGCTCAGAAAGTATTGACATGGCTCTTGACAAGTTCCAATCCAGTAAGTGGTGTGCCAGGTTTTTTTTTATAACTTCAAAACTTTTCACGCTTTAAGGCACAGTCATCTTTAGTTCTTTGTTACTGTGACGTCCGCTATTTCAAACATATTACACTTACTCAAAATTAAGTTTCCACAAGTATTGCAGTTGTGGTTATTGAGAAAATGAAACGTTTGGGAAGTTCCAACTCTTTTTTCTATATTTCGGAAGATCCTTACTTCAACCCTTCCATGGTGGCAAACATAAATGGACTATTTTGTAAGAAAAATAGAATTTTTCGGTTTTGCCTGGGAGACTTGATGGGTAAGATAAAGAGTGTACTTCTCGGCGAAGACCATGCAGTCGCCCAATCAAATCTCTTGGTTTGCTCTTAAGGAGGCCAGCTTCATTATACAAAGAACGAAATAGTTTACAATTTTCTTTAATAAAAGCAAAAAGCCGAAGTCTTTTAGCAGCAAACGAAGTATTTTCCCAGCTGGGGTATTTGCTGGGGGCCCCAGCTGGGACCCATTCGTGTTTGTCAGGTGTTCCGACGTGGGGCCCAACTGGGCTAGCCTTTCCCAGCTGAAGCCCAGCTGGAGCCCAGCTAGGCTTCAGCTATTGAAACGGGGCCCAGCTGGGCTTCATCTGGGCATCAGCTGGAAAAGACTAGCCCAGTTGGGCCCCCCGTGGAAACACCTGACAAACACGAATGGGTCCCAGCTGGGGGCCCAGCAAGCAACCCAGTTGGGGCCCTGCTGGGCATGTTGGCTGGGTTCAGCTATAAACCACATATTTTTTGAGTTCTGCATAATTTCGGCAACCCATTACATCTATCGTGATAAAGAGTAGCATGTCCCTCAGTCAGATTGCTCGGTCCTATTGCAACACAGACAAGCAGCAACCCTCACTGAAGGTGCATGCAAGTTTCCTTTGGTTAAAGTATACCCCAACTTTACAAAGTACCCCATATCTTGACACATTTGGTACCATTTCACAATAACCCCCCCCCCCCCCCACTTAGTCTTCTCACAAGGAGAAGTTTCAGGTCACCCCGGTCAGTAACTGCCTTCCAAACTATAGAATTTTCATGTCATACTCAAGATCTAGACCTGCTTTTAATAAATACATCAAGTTGACGATAACCTCAATTTTGGGATACCCACCTGTGATGTATGTGATCGATGTAAAATTTCTTTCTTAAAGGGACACATTAAGCAGTTGATATTGACAATTTAACGCGGGTGTTGAGGGCACTAACGCATGACAAAGCCCTTTACAACATTAGTCAAGTTTCATATCCATTAGTATAGCTGGGCCAACGTTACAATTTTCAATGTTTTCTCGTTGTATCCTGGTTTGTAGAGGTTTTGTGCATAATTTGAAAAACAAGATGTTTCATTTAAAGCCCGAATTTTAGAGTAACTCGTTGTTTGAAGAACCGATTCTTTGAATTTTACATGCCTTATTGTCGATTCTGGGTGATACAACACTCTTTACTACAAACGATTTAGCAATAATTTTCATTTTAAAGTTGAAAGCATCATACCTGTAGAAGTCGTCTCGCACATGGGCAAATCTTCAATCAAAAATGAATTTTGCTTAAAACCGGTGGGAGCAGAAACTGTTGAGTTTGTGTTTTGTTCCATCAATGCGAAAAGTTAAAACCTGCCTTGAGTACTGATTTTATTTGCATAGCTTGCATGTTTAAAGTTATGTCCGCCAGAACTACCCATGTCATAAGTAATGTAACATTGTCTCCTCTAGTCGCTTCCATCCTTTTAGGTGTCTATTTTAATTGCTTTCTTGTCATATTTATGCAAAAATAAATTAGAAGGTGATCAAAATCAAACCAAACCTAGAGTGATATTTAGTCATGTGAACAACATTTCACTCCTTTATTTAGTTAAAGAGCAGGGGCCCATTCCACAAAGAGTTACGCACAATCTTAAGTTTGATTCCCCATACTTAAGTTAACAGTAAATCAAACTTAAGATCGTGCGTAACTCTTTGTGGAACGGGCCCCAGGTGTAATAGGCCTAGTTATCTTACCCCAAACAGTACCAATTCTCTCTTACTCGAGCCTCTCACACAATTCATCCTAATCCAGACACAATCTCAGTTTATCACTTCAGGGAGAGTATAGAAAAGTCCAAATATGTGAAATCAAAACACTCTCAATACAGTTCATGGTGCGAATTATAAGCTTAAGTACTCTGCAGTGTTTGAACTAGCTGCTAATCAAAGACCTGAGCCAATAGAGAATCAAAAAATTGTAGTTTGGAACGAGAAGACAGGCCCTTTTAAGCCATATCCAAAACATCACTAACCTCTGCAACACAATGACATTCGCTCATCGCTATGAGGGCAAAGGCTGTCATAGCAGCATCTCCTTGAACCCCTCCCTAGAAGAGAGAGAGAGAGAGGAAAAACAGTTCACACACCGAAGGTCAAAGAAATTAGGCAACATTCATTCAGCTTATTGCTTTTTTATAAATGTTAAATTTCTCTTACCACGGTTGCTTATTATTATTGTGTAAAGCCCTACTTGGGAGACATGTTACAACAGAGGTGACGTCTAAATTAAATACTACCCAGAGAAATGAGAGCTAAACTGTGGTCTTTACTAAATACCCAAGTCATCTGTGATCTAAATTCTTCGGTAACGGGACCTAACAGGTACAGACCAGGGAGGTGTTATTAGACAAATCAAAATGTATACTCTACAAGTTTCCAAAATGATTGGCATAGGGACATACCTGGAACCGTACAGATACGCGAAAACTATTTCAGACTATACTATGTCCTCCTTACAAGATGATTTCAAACATACACGGGTCTGTCCGCTGAGTACACTTCTCGTCACGATTGTCGATTGACAATGCAGTACTATAATTAGTCGTGACGTGTTCTGACTATATTATTGGGTCAAAATTATTAATTTTTTGGTCAAATTTGACCAGGGTATGGTTAAAATTTGAATAGTTTTTGGTTCGATGCATTTTTGACAACTTTTTGAAATTTGGACATGCGTGCCATAAGATATATTTGGCATACATGATGTATCTCAAGTTGCTGTGCACGGAAGGATGTGGATGTGAGTGACGTAATCTAGACGGAAAGTGATGTGACCGCCGAATACACATTGTATACTCATCCTGTGCGGACAGTCCTTTTACTGGGACGGTGCGTGACTATGTTTTAATTCATGATATAGCAATGCACCTATTCAAAACTACTTACAGACATCTCTTTGTGAATGACAGCCAGTCCTTCAACAATTGCTCCATCGTCCCTTTGCGCAGTAGTCAACCACTTAATAGCGCCACAAGATGCCTTAGTATCAACAAACGTGAACTCCGAAGCTTGACAAAATACCTTACCAACAAAAGCTGTCAACCTATAAAATGAAGAAGGAAAATCTGTACAGTCATAAATACGTACAATGAAATTTAAATCATCATGAATATTTCTGTTGTTAATTGTCTAATTTTGTGACTATACATTGAGCTTAATAATTGCCTACCGAATGGCAACCCTCAAAATATCACTTTCTTAAAACTGTAAATTTAAGTTTAAGTTCGTATCAGATGGATGGAGCTGATCCAGGGGTGGCGCCAGCGGGGGACGGGGAGCCATGCCCCCCCCCCCCCGTCGGGGGAAAACTTCCCCACCCCGTCGGGGAAGGTCGATGGTTACGTCGGGGAGGCCTAAAAATAATTAAAAAAATTTTTTACTAAAAACCCTACAAGGACTGAAGTTACTGGATGGGTGATCTTGAACATATTTTTTGTATTGTAATGCTATATTTAATACAAATCGGAATCGCTTTTAAATCGCTTCTTAGCTCTGTTATACCTCATTTCGTGTACCTTTTCCTACCACCCGCACTCCCTCCCCCCCCCCCTTCGGGAAAGAACGGCAATATTTTTCTGGGAGGCCAAAATAAAAACGTAAAAAGGACATAAGTTACTGGATGGATGATCATGAACTATTGTTTTCTTTTGTAACGCAGTTTTAATGCATATCTGAATCAGTTTTAAATCACTTCTTACTAGCTCTTCTGTCCCTCAGCCCATCTTCAATCCGTGCGCGCAAGGTCATGCCCCCGGCTGGGAAGGCTTCTCTCTCCCTGTTGTTGAGAAAATCCAATTTCGTTGGGGAACCGATATCCTCACATCCCACGATTAAAAATGTGGGCCTGATTAACTTTAGTCCATATTCCTCAAGGAAACTCACAATTCCGAATTTCCCTTACAAAAATATGGTTTTCGCCCTGGACGTTCAACTGAACTTGCGCTCTTTGACGTAATAAATAAACCAGACAGGGCACAATAATCTAATATCTTTGGCAGTCTTCCTCGATATATCAAAGGCATTTGGCACCATTAATCGTGATATTATGTTAGAAAAATTACAATCCTATGGCTTCCGTGGCACAGCTTACAACTGGATTAAAAGTTACTTAACAAACTTTTGGAGTCCCTCAAGATTCCATTCTTGGACACTTTTTGTTTATAATCTACGTAAATGATATAAGCCAGATTTCTTCAAACTCGTCAATGGTACTACTTGCTGATGATACAAATATATTTTTTAACTCCAATGACCCACACAAGCTAGAAGAAACTGTCTGCAATGAATTATATTTGTATTCAGACTGGTTTTCCTCTAATAAACTCCCCCTTCATGTAAATAAGACGTAATACATGGTTTTCAATATCAAGAGGAATAACTTCAATTTCAATATACACATTATTAACCAACCACTTGAAGTTTCCAGTAAAATAAAAATTTTCGGTGTTTATTTTGACCCACTCCTTACATGGAGCACCATATTTTCCACCTGTGTTCTAATGTAGCAAAGGATGTCGGCAGTCTTGGCCGACTCAAACATATTCTTCCTCAGAATGTCCTACGTACCCATGCCCTTATTCCCATCTCACATATTGTTGTATTATCTGGTCTAGTACTACCCTCTCCCAAATAAAAATGTTGGTCATTCTTCAGAAAAGAGCTGTTCGCCACATTACCTTTTCAAAGCCTCGTGATCACGCCAGTAATTTGTCCAAAACCGCAAACATCCTAAAGTTACACGACGCTATAAATTTATTTACTGTCACATTCGTATACAAATCAACTCATAATTTTCTTCCTAAACTATTTTCCAATTTTTATTCTCACAATTTTCTTGTACATGGCCACAACACACGCCAGTCAGGTAATTCATATATTCCCACTACATCCTCATCTTACAACAAAAACTCTTTAAGGTATCGTGCAGTCACACTCTGGAATACCATTCCTAATTATTTGCAAAGCAAACCAACCCTTACTTCATTCGGTAGTTACCATACTATGTACATTAACAATGATTATTGATGCTGTATTTCCCTTGTTCTTCCCCTCGGGTAAGGTTGGGTGTCGGCTTATGCTGTTGTGGGTAGGGTATATATGCTCATGGGATGGTTTATGCAATTTTAGTCAGTCAGTTTGTTGTTTGAAAGTAAAGATTTCTTTCTTTTTTTTCTTGTTTTCCTTCCACTCTCATTTTATCTTCTGTCATTTTGTTGAACTATGTCATTGTATATACTTGCGTGGAATGAAATGAAAAACGCTGGGTTGTTCATGTGCATGCAGTGCCCAATGGTCTGCCATCTGGCCTGCCCCGACAGCCGAATTCTAGCAACGGTAATGAAAATTGACCAGGCCGTTTTCAGCTACACGTAATGATAAACACTTACATGAGAATGCCTCCCCTATTAGTCTGACTGAAAATTCATTTGAAACCACCTTGTAACGTGACATATTTTCAAAAAGGTTAGAAGTAGAATTATTAAAAGTCTAGAGTTCGGGCAGTCAGGTAGAAAATTTTGTTAAGTGGACCTTGAAATTTAATACAACGAAGATTCTTATAGAGTCAAAAAATGAGTATGATGCGATTCTGTTGCATAGCTTTCGCCCGCAAAGAGACAAGACCATTACATCTATTTGTAGCAATACCTTTTATCTGTTAATTTTTTATCACTTACAAAGTTGTGTTTTTTTCTATTGAAGTTAAACTGTCATTTTAAAAGGAAAGCTCAAAATAACATCTACTTCATTTCTAGTAACAAGTCTGGTGCTACACTTAGTATTTTTAGCAGGATTACATCTTTCGGACACTTCTGCCGCTTCCAAAATCGCAATTTCTCGTGCGCCTATGTCGATATATAAAATATGGAACTTAAAATATATATGGAAAGCAAAACTTTTGGGGGGAAAAGTTTTCGAATATGGTCTGAGGGCCTTATTCTGCATGAAAATATTCAGCAACCCTAACAAAACTAAATACCACCTCCTACTTGATTTTTCTTATAGGAAGGTCAAAATCTTCCATAAAAATCAAAATCTGTCATAAAATTACAATTTTTCTCCAATGTAAGCTTTAGACTTTAAAGAGTGGTACAATTTAATGAATCTAAATTTTCTTTATACCCTTTTCAAAAACTATTTTTTCTTTTATTATATTTCAAAATTTCTCCAATGTGATAAGCTCTTACTTTTCAAATCTTCGTTTAAAAAGGGAAGAACTTTTCGGGCAAACTTCTAGAATGGTCTAAAGGCCTTAACTCGTACTGCGGACCTCGCAAGATTAAATAGCTAAACCCAAAAGACTGAAAGAATTTTGGCTGTCGCATAAATAAGGTTTTTGTACCATCTGAAAGACAGATTCTTCAATACACAGCCCAAATTTTAAAAGGTCCTTACAAAATCCAAATTTCTTTCAAGAATTTATACTTTTTTTCCAAAATACATTCCAGATTCTTCAGTATTTGTTTAAAAGAAATCCAATACTTTCGGCACGCTACGCGCGCCTCAAATTCTGTCAACCAACGGCCCTCCGGGACAAACTCATTGCCTTTGTCGGGGCCTTGAAATGCTGCCCCCTGTCGGGAACCTCGGCCTCCTGTCGGGCAAATCCTGGCGCCACCCCTAGGCTGATCAATCTAAACCAGCTCAAAGGTTTTCCAACGAGTAGGAAGTTTCAAAGTGGAGTCATACCTTAAGAACCTCAGTAGGCGAAGGTCTTATGACCTTCTATGTCCGAATCATCTTCACATGTACCGTCGCCAACTGAAACGACGATCAAAAGTTATGGGTGATTGCCATACTAGCCAATTCATTAACATATACATCAGAGTTACAATTATGTCAGCCCCAAAATTGTCCTTAGCCTTTTAAATCTAAAAAACAGTAGAAGCTGAAACTACACTTTTAGGGAGGAAACTTCAAATTTCAACAACTCTACAACAAAAATAAATTTCCTTAGTTTGAGTTTACAAAACTCTTTAAGTAACTTCCGACTCGGACCACAGGTATGAGAAATTGTACTAAGCTTGAAAAACACTTCAGTAACCCCTCTACCGTACAAATCTTAAACAATTTTAAAAAACCTCAATCAAGTCACCTCTTAATCTACGATACTTTAAACTTGGTAAATTAAGTTTCCTCAACCTTTGTGGAAACTGAAGTTCTTCTTTTTCGTTCTTTCGTTCTTTTATACAAAGAAGGAATGTACAGCCAGATGACATGAATCCCCAGTCAAGTTCAAACATACACCTATTAATTGTGCTTTAATATTTAAAGAAGTGCAGCATTTGTCTTGGTGGTGTACTAGACATCTTCTTTGTTTAAGTTCACTCAGTAACGGGAACTGAATTGTCTTAATTGATTCGTAAAGGATTGATTCGTAAAGGCTTGATTTAAAAACTTAAGTTGTGGTTGTTGTACCTTCCAATCGATGCAAATTTACCGACGTAGTCAAACAGAAGTGAGCATCGAAATGTACTGCACAGCTTTCAGCAAGCTATGATCACCCCCGATACAATGGTTTGTTTTACTGAACACTTGTAGCGTAATGACATATACAATGAAAAACAATCACTAGGAAGTCTTCAATACAACTTACCAAGTGCTACTCTTCCTATGAACCCAGGCTGAGAATGAACCATCAGGATGACGGAAAGTCAACTCCCGTGCAATTCCTTTACATAGAGATAAAATGTAGAAAATCATTGTAAGAAATATTTTCTGTACAACCACCATTCAAGAGAGTCAACAAATATAAAGCCCCACCTGACAACGTTTACTGCAGATGTTCCAACCGTGGGTGAATAAGGTAAAGCTTCCTAACGGACCACTACTTTTCTTTCACTTAGACTTCTTTAAGAACCGATCCTTTCACCCCAAACTGCAATATTGGTAGGGGTGTACCAACTTCTCAATTGGCTCAGCTCTTAGATTGACTGCTGATTAAAAGAATACAAAGAGCCAAAGCATGTACTACACAGGATGAACTGTACTGAGAGTGTTTTGATTATACACATTGAGCCTTCTTATACTCACCCTAAAGGCAAGAAACTGAGACTGTATCTGGATGAGGATGAATTTTAGATGAAGAACTTTTCTTCCAGACAGAGATTACAATTATACTCAAACCTTCCTTAGCAACTCTAAATAAAAGAAACGAACTGGTAAGCTCTTGTAGACACAGGAACAAACATCTACTGTGTAACTATTCTAATAGGTAATGTATCTTGGCTCGCTGTACACCGTTCGTGCCTGTTCACATCGAACACGGAAAGAACACGTGCTTAAAAACGGACACGTTCAAAAGCAGCGAGCACATACGTATCTAACGTTATTGACATCATTCTACTTCAGGCTTCTGAGGAGTGAGGACCTACATTATTGGCCCTTACGAAACAGTTCTGTAAAGCTATGTTGTAAGAACTTATTGCAACCTTTTCAATATTACAGCTCCCTTCACAGGGTTGAGCACTTTACCAGTGCCTGGTTGACATTACTAATTAATTTTTACTATTACGGTTATATATATATATATATATATATATATATATATATATATATATATATATATATATATATATATATATATATATATATATATATATATATATATATATATATATATATATATATATATATATATATATATATATACTAGTGCTGTTCCAAAAAATTAGGCGCCTGCTCAGGAGGTGAATTGCGAGTTGCTTCATCTGTCATTTGAACAAAGGCCAAACCAACTTGGCTTCATGGCTCAGTGGTTAGAGCGTCCGCACTAGAAAGCGGGAGGTCCCGAGTTCGAATCCCGGTGGAGTCAACATCGTTTTTTCACCTCAGCCAAATTTTCCAGCTTTACCAATTTGATTTATATATTCCACGCAGTTGTCGTCAGCGTTTATTTTCACTTCATCTCTGCTTTCACAGGTTTCTGTATCTCTTCGGAGATCCGCTGGCGAATAAGCAATTGTGTTCAGCTGGATAGCATCAACTTTGATCTTTGGTTGGGTTTGCGTCAAACGAGAACTAGTGCTGTTCCAAAAAATTAGGCGCCTGCTCAGGAGGTGAATTGCGAGTTGCTTCATCTGTCATTTGAACAAAGGCCAAACCAACTTGGCTTCATGGCTCAGTGGTTAGAGCGTCCGCACTAGAAAGCGGGAGGTCCCGAGTTCGAATCCCGGTGGAGTCAACATCGTTTTTTCACCTCAGCCAAATTTTCCAGCTTTACCAATTTGATTTATATATTCCACGCAGTTGTCGTCAGCGTTTATTTTCACTTCATCTCTGCTTTCACAGGTTTCTGTATCTCTTCGGAGATCCGCTGGCGAATAAGCAATTGTGTTCAGCTGGATAGCATCAACTTTGATCTTTGGTTGGGTTTGCGTCAAACGAGAACTAGTGCTGTTCCAAAAAATAGGCGCCTGCTCAGGAGGTGAATTGCGAGTTGCTTCATCTGTCATTTGAACAAAGGCCAAACCAACTTGGCTTCATGGCTCAGTGGTTAGAGCGTCCGCACTAGAAAGCGGGAGGTCCCGAGTTCGAATCCCGGTGGAGTCAACATCGTTTTTTCACCTCAGCCAAATTTTCCAGCTTTACCAATTTGATTTATATATTCCACGCAGTTGTCGTCAGCGTTTATTTTCACTTCATCTCTGCTTTCACAGGTTTCTGTATCTCTTCGGAGATCCGCTGGCGAATAAGCAATTGTGTTCAGCTGGATAGCATCAACTTTGATCTTTGGTTGGGTTTGCGTCAAACGAGAACTAGTGCTGTTCCAAAAATTAGGCGCCTGCTCAGGAGGTGAATTGCGAGTTGCTTCATCTGTCATTTGAACAAAGGCCAAACCAACTTGGCTTCATGGCTCAGTGGTTAGAGCGTCCGCACTAGAAAGCGGGAGGTCCCGAGTTCGAATCCCGGTGGAGTCAACATCGTTTTTTCACCTCAGCCAAATTTTCCAGCTTTATATATATATATATATATATATATATATATATATATATATATATATATATATATATATATATATATATATATATATATATATATATATATATATATATATATATATATATAAAATTTCAAACTAAGTTTACCTGATTCTGTGTTTGAAAGCGCTGTGTTCCTTTCAGCATCCGTTCCACTACCCGTGTTTGTCAGATAACGTAGAACATAAACGTTTGGAGCCAAGCGGATCATTGTCTGTTCTCCGCAACCACTGGGAAGACGAATCCATGAGCCAAGTCCAGAAATTACAGATGTAAGAATAGGCCCCAATGCATTTCCTGACGTTGGAAAGCAAATGGAAGAACAAAAATCAGTACAATTGTTAATATCATTGACTATACAATGTTCAGCCATTTCAGGATTTTGTTACTGAGAACACGAATTCACACGATAGTTTTCGTATTCCTCAAGAGGTCTCACCAAAAATCTTCCGAAAAATACCATTTTTTTAACAAGTACCTTGATAGCATTAAATAAAGTTATCTATAGGTTAAGTCTTGAAAAAAAAAGTTCCAGTTAAAATATTAGAATTCTAGAGTTTCACGGCCAATAGCAAACGTTAAAAGTTTTTAAAGTACGATGACAGCACAATTTTTTTTCACGAGTAGTCACTATGTCAATTTAATTCGACCTGTACCAATTTAATATTTCGATTTCGCAATCTCTGCATACTACAGTCTCCTTTGAATGCCCTCAACACTCTTTACGTACGTATGCAGATTTGCTGACCGCAGACTGCTGTCGGGCTGTAATTCATTACCTTACTAGAGGAAAGAATACATGTGACCTGATGAGACTGCAAAATGTGAATATTCCTTATGTTTATGAGGTTAATCGATATATGTATAACTAAATTGAAATATGTCGAGTGAAATTGGTCGATTCACTGTGGTACCATACCAATTGCTCCCCATACGCTTGGTGCAAAATTGTAAAAGAAGTTTTCGTGCTCAATTGAGAACCTAATAGGTTGAACAAATCATTGATGTCCAACCAGTTTGTTAGCTGCTTGTTGGAGAGAATACCAATGAAAATCAGAAGATGCAGTTAAAATGTTGTTAGAACTCTTGTGCTTATAGATACGTTTGGGCAGGGATTTCTATAAACTCCTTTTTTGTGAAGGGCGCCATGTTTGCCATAAATGTGTAAGAGCTGCGGAGAATCGTTGGTGATATATCATTTAAGTTCGAAGCCATTCAAAATCCATTCCGTCTTTCCTTTGTTCCATACATTCTCACCTGTTATACTGACGAAGCAAGATGTGGAGTCAGGTATGGCAGTTGGTGGCAAATTGATTTCAAAGCAGTTCCTCTGGGTTCCATCATTTACCATAAGGATACCTTTAGAAGAATCAAAGAGAAGAATAAACTGGATTAATAATGATAAAGCTACCCTCACTTTTTCACTTACTCACTTCTTTCTCTTACTTCACTGATTAGTTGTTCGCATTTTTAAGGTACATTTGAGGGTGTTCTGAGGGAACATTTAGAGAATTTTTATACACCCATGATTCACAACTCTGATGAGCATGTCGAACACTTCCGGACGAAAGTCAGAAGGTGCATTTTACAACTGATAACAGCATAACTCTTCAGAAAACTCGTGGAAGTCTCATCTAGCATGTAAGTTATTCAACTTTTCCATGCTCTATCTTGCAAAGCAGTTATTAATCACCTCAGGCCAATTCTCCCATCCTACTTACTTCAAGCCCCTCTCACAACTTCTAAAACTCATCCTCATTCAGTTTATTGCTTCAATGTGAATATATAAGTCCCTAATATGTGATCGGAACGCTCAAAGTACAGTACATGCTATGTGATATGGGTTACAATACTCTGCATTAAGCCATTTCAGCGTGCTGTCAATCAAAGATCTGTGTCAACTGAGAATTTCTCTACACTACTGCTTAAATTGTTTAGGGTGAGAATTGACTGTCCTCTCCCACCATTTGCTTTAGTCTATTCACAAAGAATTTTGACTTTATCAAGACAACAAACCTGCATTATTTAGCAACTAACCCTTTTATACATGTAACAACACCTGCAAATGGATGATGTCGTTTAGTAAACATTCATTTTGAATGATCACCTGAACGAATTGACTTGGTGAAAATGTATAGAGACGTTAGCTTCGTGTTTGACCCTTAATTTCCAGAAAGCCATTACGAGAGGAGCAGCTTGGCTAGATCCATACTGGTGCTCTGTTTGTTTCTGTATCTGTCGTTCTAATTTGCTTTCAAGTTATAAACAGTAAATGTCACACCACAATTCCTAGTTAACTTGACGTAGTGTCCTGTACGTGCTGATGGGTTTAGTAACGCGATGAGTTCATTCTCAATAGAAAAAATGATCTCTTTTGTGGAGGGAGCTATTATTCAAGTTTTGCCCCGAGTATCCTAGTTCATACTCGTACGGTATTGTCATCGTTTCGGTTGCCTGCCATCCATAATTATTAATAGCCAAAACAACCAGTACTGCACTGCAACAGAACAGGCCGTGTGGAAGAAAGGGTAACATAAGGGGAGGGTCATTAAAGACGAATCCGAACAGTGCATGATGGTCTCATTTAGTGAGACATAGCTAAGTGCATTGGCAAATTCTTTGCCTCACTGTACCATAGATGGTTGTGCACTAAATACTCCTTGATTCCCGCAATTTCATTAGATATTAGGGTCTATAATTGTGTGAAAACAATAAAATTGAGACAATTTAAGGCCGATTTCACTAACCTTTCGGATTCGTTTTTATCTGGGGGTTATGCTTCCCCTCTTGTATCAAACGTTGTCCATCATATCAATTTTCTTGAATTTGATAGCCAAAAGGGAAACAGATTTCTTTCCTGAACTGGTCAAAATAAGGTTCTTTATTGCACCCAGATTTATCCCTAAGGTCTTCACTTTCTCGTCATGATTTTCATTTTATACTTTTATCATTTTATGATGTCCCCAAGAACCTTTGCTTACATCACGTGACCCCATCAAAAATTAAAAAGGAATAACAAAAACAAAAAAAAAATACTTTTGGAGGAATATATCCCGGACCGAGCTTTTATTGTTCGGCAAACCTAGTGGATTAACTACATAAAAATAAAAACTATTTCATGAAGCCATCAAAGAATTCATAAAGCGAAACGATACTTCTAGTGCTGCTATAATCGAAGTATTCTTCAGGCGTGCTTTCAGTTACGCAATTCAAAGTAAAATAAATTCTGCAATAGTTTTAGCCTGGCCTATGTGTGAAAAAGTTAGCGTTTTTCTCTATAATTTTATGGTATAAGGGGTGGAGAGGAAAACATTCTGAAAACGTGTGACAGGTAGGGAATAATTTTGTCAAGAATGGCGCCGTCCAAGCAATTTATCTAAATTCAAATAGACAATTCGAGGCCGCTTGAAGTAGCAAAAGCTTGATTTGATAATAGAACAAGACCAAATGCATGATCGATGCTAGGTATTGAAAAATATCATCAACGTACACAGATTACCAAAACTTTGAAATAGAACTAATTTTAGAACGACACCAAAATGACATGGGATCGTGAGACATGATTATATTTACAAAGCAACGCAATGTGATACTCGATGTATTATTTTTCTGGCAGGTCTTTGCATCTTGGCAAAACCAGCCATTTCAATTTTCAAAATTTTATTCTTTACCATCACATTCCAACTCCTCATCCTGTTCTTGGTCTTGACTGTCAGCATCTAATTTTGCTCCCGCTGGATTCAGGATGGTTGAATGCTGGATAGTTTCAACGACGCCCTCAGGCTGAGAAAGAGAGAAATTTTATTGTGAAAGAATTCTTGAAGTTTCAGAATTTCAAGTAGTACTGCCAGGGTAAGAAAACCTAGTAGATAGATTTCAGTAGCGTTTCAACGGGGCGTGGGGGCCATGGCCCTCAAACTTCTGTCAGCCCCCCTTCCGCTCCAAAAATAATTTCAAGAGTATGTTTTAAATGTCAGTTACACCAGTTGAGGAGCTAGGGATTTCGGTCAGAGGGGGTGAAAATGGTCTACCGGGGCGCTTCGAAGGAGTAAATACCCTGAGCCTCAGCACGATCGATGCCACGGCTTTTCAGACTTTCCATTTGATTTTCCGCACCTGGTAAAAGACTCCTTTGTCATGTCTCCTCAGCAAGTTTTTCTTTTAAAACATTTTTAAATATTCTATCCATGGGCCTCCGCAGAACGAAATTGAGGGGGGGGGACAAAATTCTTTTAAGGGGAAAGCTCTAAGCCATCATGAGTTGGCGCGGAGCGCTGGAAATTTTTGGCCCAAAATGCCTCTCAGATCGCTGGAAATGGCATTTCTTCAGCCTATTTAACGCATGTAATTTCACATTCTATTATGAAGGCGGTCATTATATTTTGTGTTATTGTCAGGTCTCGATTTAAGATTTTAATGTAATAATGGGCTACTTTGTGAAGATAAAAATTAAACCTGCTAGAGCCAAATAGCAAGCAATCTTACAGGGGGAAACAGTTATGGAAATTAATCACCGTTAAATGTACATTTTTAGCATCTGCAAATCAAGATAAGTACATGAAATAATATTAATTGACGTAATTTACATCATGTGACCACTCTGAAATAGCCATTAATTAAGTACATTGCAAGAAATAGTCAAGAAAAGGTCTGCTTGGCTCTCTTGATACCGAATTAATCATTAATAAATAAAAGTAGCCTAAACCTAGGCTTCTTAGACAAGTCAATTTTATTTAAATCTGAATTTTCTCTTCAAATCATTTTGAAAAATGTTGTAGAAGCTGTTTTGGTATCTTTATAAACTCTTTTTATTGTCTGTGCTGAAAATTATCCCCGACAACAAGAGGGCTATTTTCGCTACAATTATTGTTGCGCCCTTTGCAACATCTTTTACAGGCCGGGAGGGTGAATGTAATGTCAGTCTGTGTATTTTGTAAGATTATAATCACGCGTGGTGTGGAAGCAATTAACTTAGCACAGCGACAACATTCACTAGCATGGGCGGATACAGGGGAGGGGTACAAGGGGTCCGGGCCCCCTTTTTCGCGAAATAAGACGTGCAAAGGGGTCCGGACCCCCTCTTTTTTCAGGAGAACAAAATATTTTCCAGAGAAAAGACAGTCGTAGTTGTTCTTAATTCCGTATTTCACCAGAAGTAGCCTGCTGAAATGGCGTAATAATTAGAAACTTACGCGAATTTAAACCATCAGCGGTATCCACATTAATACACTTTACAATTAAGTACAACGCACTACATCACATCCGTTACGTTGTCAGTCATAGGTCATTCAACAATACGTACCAGCACGGTGTTTTCTTATTTCGCTATTATAAAAGTATCAAAAGCAATGCAGAACCCAGCTGTTTTGACACTTCCATATAAAAATCTGTATTTCATATTTGGTTAAATTTCAAGGGACATAGTGATATTCTGTCGATCAGATATTAACATAACCATGTGTGCTAAGTATGGTGCATCAATTGAAACACTTGCCCGGTATATTCGTTTTTCCTGTAACTCTGTCTTAAACACAGATAGAAAAACAGACAAAAAGACAAATTTTCATCAATTTCATAGATGAAAATTTGTTGTTTTTCTTATTTTGGTGTGAAACTATTCCCTCTTGTATATATGAAGGTAATATAAACATGACCAAACTGCACCATTGTAAGTGAACTGAAAGCAACGTGTCAGGAGAGGGAACTACTACCGAATCTTCGACCCATGAACGCCTCACTCGTGCATTCGGCACTCACTGGACCCCACCCCTTTTGAATTTTGTATACTTTCCTGTATATACTTTTGTGCTTGTACATGATCACCACTCGTAATCTCGTATAGTGAAGTCACACTCCTAATCTCGTTAATTGCAGCCAGCGCCGTTTCATGTTGCTAGCTAAAGGTACCAAAAAGACCAGTAGGCCTAGATAGGCTACCGTTTTGACATAAGTGAAAGCAATCTTCGAGCTCGTGCGCAGGTAATCATTCTGCCGGTATTCTGGTCGTGTTTTAATAATAACCAGGGCTAGATCTACATAACCACCCCAACAGTGAGTAACCGATTTCTTATAAAAGTTCTGTGAAGAATGAAATATTCACATTATCGAGGGCGCACTTTCCACAATGTACCTCATGGCGGTACAAAGGCTAAGCCAGTTTTGTCAACAAAGCAGAGACACTGAAAATCTTTTTTGTTTTGCTGCCTGTTTTTGAAAAGTTGGTTTAAAATTTGTTTCTGCTAAATTTTTGTTTGCCTTTCCTCGTTATCATGTTATAGCACTGCGTATGCAGGATTCTACGAACAAATGAGACCCTTTGAAAATCTATAACCTTAGCTGATACTAAAGGCAATTCAAGTTTTATATTAATGAATGTTTATCCGCAACTTGAAGAAGTGAAGGCCTGAGAAGTGTAATTTCCAGCGATCTACGACGTATATTTACACTGTAAAAAAAGTTGTAAATTTTACAGTGATATCACCGTCAGCGATATTGCCAACAAAACGCATTTTTTTTACAGTCAATTGTTAACGAAATAACGCAAATCCTGTAGAATTTACAGTGAAGCAGTTGTTAATTTTTAAGTTGTTAAGTTTTTTGGCTGTTCTATGTAGAACAGGCTTCCTCAAATAGCGGCGCGCGCGCCACTTGTGGCGCGCGACGTGATTTGGAGTGGCGCAAAAATTACTGGGAGAATAGTGAAAAATTTAACTTTTCATAACCTTTTTTGACAAGAATTATTCTGTCTCAAAAATAGGTACTGTAAACAAATTTAAAACTTCCCACAGACTGACGTCACATACCGACAAGGATATAATAACGTCCTATTTGTTCCCACATGAAAGTAAAATTACCGTCACTGCTTACATTTATTAAAGTCAGGGCTTTGTCGATTCACCGTTACCGGCGAATCGGCAAAATTTGTAAAGCTTGTGAAAAATTTTGGCTGGGAAAATTGAACAAATTTTGTACCATTTTTCATGTAAGTCCCTTCTGAAAAGCAAAAATTTTCAAAAGGGGGAGGGGGACCCCCCTTATACCCCTCCCCCAGGACGGCGATCAGTGGCGCACTATATCAGTGACTTTTAGCAATGTGGTGCTTCAGAAAATTTAATTGAGGAGTCTGATGTAGAAGTACAGAAAGACCATAAAACTGTTTTGCATTATGATTGTATGTCGCACCCAGCGGAACATATGCATTAGTTTGCTCATGTCCCCTCGTGTCTCGGGCATGAGAACCTTTTTCTTAAGTCCTCCCGACCCTCTGGCAAAGGGCCGTTCGGCGAAACCAAACTTGAAACTGCTTTCCGAAGAAACTATTACGTCCACTGAAGGACAACACTTAACCACCAATTTCACGGCCTTCAGGCCTTAAATCATTGGTCTGTCATGCGTGGCTCCATTCTAGGCTGGATGGAAATTGACCAACCACAAGGCCTTCTTTTTTCAGAAGTTCCCCGACTCTCTGGCAAAGAGCCAGGGGCGAAAACCAAACAATACTCCCGAAGGAGTTCTGCTCCCATAAGGAGCTACGTCCCCAAGGGACAACTCAACCCAACATGACGAACTGAACGACCTGACGTGCAGCGACCGCCCCCCCCCTCCCGACCATATGGCAGCTCCGCCACTGCATGTGACCACTCTGAAATAGCCATTAATTAAGTACATTGCAATAAATAGTCAAGACAAAAGGTCTGCTTCGCTCTCTAGATACCGAATTCGTAATAAATAATAGTAGCCTAAACCTAGGCTTATTACATGCAATTTAATTTTCTGGCTTTTGAGGCCACGAAAGTACAATAAATTAGGATTATCGTGCAGTGTTAGAAATAGCCATTTATCTTGAGAATGGTCACTTGAAGAGAAGCAAAATGGAAACTGCTCGTTAAACTCTTCAACCATTACCACTATGATAACAGTGTTATTTTATTTTAACCTGAATGTTCTCTTCAAATGATTTTGAAAAATGTTGTGGAAGCTTTTTTGGTATCTTTATAAACTCTTTTTATCGTCAATGTTGACAATTATCCCCGACAACAAGATGCCTATTTGCGCTACAATTATTGTTGCGCCCTTTGCAACATCTTTTATTGGCCAGGAGGGTGAATTTAATGTCAGTCTGTGTATTTGTTAAGCTTATAATCACGCTTGGTGTGGAAGCAATTAACTTAGCACAGCGAAAACATTCATTAGTGCGTATAAAACATGAAGGTACGTTTCGGCAAAATCTATCCCTTATATTGCAGAAGATGGCCCTTTTCATCAGAATAAAGTGCAGATAGAGCAGTTACTGATGGCTGTTTGAGTATTTTGTTATCTGGGCCTTAAAACAACTCTATTATTTTATGTCTTTTGCCAAAAATGGTGCAAGAGTAAAGTATGTTTAAACCCTAAAAAGGGCGCCGACAGACGATTTTGGTCCGTCGGGGGGGGGGGGCGACCATATGGCACCTCCGCCACTGAGTTACACCTTGGGTTTGGCCCTCTTTTGGCCCCAAAATGTTTTCAGTCCCCACCCCCAAATTATAAATTTCTAGCTAGGCCATCGGATAGATTTGACAATCAAAGTTGTTTGGAACATATTCATTTCCAGATAACTGATTTACGAGACAGGGGGTCTGTTATTTATTCAAAATTGTACTTTTTGCAATTAATCTTCCATAACATTTGTGTCAGGTACCTGCTACTGTAAGACAGATCGTCTGATATGTGTAACGTTTTGTTGTAAAACGTTTTCATGACTCAACAAGTACGTATGTTTTCTTTTTTTTCTTTCTTTTTTTTCTTTATTATTGTTAACAGGGATTTGTTCCCTTTTTCGTATTATCATTACCATTTATCATGATCATTCAGAGAGCAAACTCCCGTCTTTTGTTCGATACTTGAGAACAATATACTGGCATTGTGCTTGAACGAAGAGATCGAAAATGGAACGAATAGTGTCGAATAATTTCTTTTTCGGTATGTGCAACCAGGGACCAGTAACAGCTCCATGGTGCAACCAACACAAGTGCAGGAGTAGTACGAGTCTGTCGAGCGGGCAACAACGCACCAGGAATTGCGAAGAACTAGCCATCTCATTGCAAGAGATAGTAAGACCCAATACATGAATTTTCAAAAAGAATATAATCTATACAAAAGTCCATGGCATAGAGACCATTGCCAGAAGAAACCTACCACAACCCTCAGCTTTTTAACGACAACATCTGACGATAAAGGTGACAATCCAGCAACTTTTATCGGGAATTCTCCAGTTTCTAGTCCAACTAGTGTGTAAGTAATAGTCACCGCATCATTACCGCTTACTGTGATTTCATTTGTTTGTGACAGTTCGTTAGGTAAACTTTCTGAACAAATTTCATCGGGTACTTCCAAAAACAAATGAACCTTTAACACAAAGGAAAGAGATTATTCATATTTTGATTTCAGTTTGTAAGAAGGAGAAGAATACGTTTCGTTAGTATGATTAAAAAGTGTGGAGGAAATCAAAATATATTCTTTTGTGAAAGTCTTAATTTAATAAACGTAATGACTTGAACGGAAGCATGAAATGACTGTATTCCAGTTTTTCTTTCACTTGTCGAACAAGCCTTACATAAACTAGTGATGCCCTCCAAAGCCTAACATAAACTAGCGATACCGTGTAAATCTGGTCTGGCAATTGACAATATATATTTAAAATGCTGAAACTAAACCTAATACATTTGTGCACCATGAGCACATCTGTGTAATTCGTATTTTGTTAAAGCGGTATCAGAACGTTCACACTCAGGATTCAGGATACTGATTTTAATCATTTTTTTGAAATGTACACGAAGAAATATTTGCGAAGGAACATTCTTAAATTTTAACAAACCTTTCAAGTCATCTGTCTTGAAAGGATTCAAAAGAAATCTGTTGACCACAATAAGTGCTCTTTTGAAATTCATGTAGCCTAAGCGCTCCCAAGTCATAAAGATGATGATAAGATAGCTAATCCTCTAGTCAATATGCTTTCACAGATTTTTGAGCGACAGACTGCCGAGAGCAATTACATTTTATGCATTACATTCTCCCATAAATTCTGCAAGAAAACATTTGTGAAAGACTTACAGCAAGAGCCTGTGGATGGTAATTGAATAGAGTAACTCGAATGTCCACGAACTCCTTTCTAACCACGGAATAGGGCATGTGTAGTTGTATGAACAGTTCAGTGAAGACCAAAATATCCACTGGATTAAGAACACACATTGCCAGGGTATTGTGTAGACCAAATGCCTGCAAAGACCACGTGGTTATGCTCCCGGGCACGGAATATATTTGATCCACAGAAGCCGTTAGTTCCTGGGGACTAAAACGATTTTTGTGTTAGATGGGCTTGTTTACTGAGCGAAACCTTTACGTTTTGCTGCATGGCTAAAGGTTCTGTTGTTTCAACTTGTCAACTTAAATTTACCTTAGCCTACGTTCAACATTAAAAATGAATAAGAAGCCCCACTGCACGTCCAAACGTTCGTTAATTACCTACTCTCCAGGGTTATATACAGACTGGTATTTTAACCAGAACGCCCATACGCTTGGTGGTTCCTTCACCAAATTAATGACCCTGTTGCTAAGGCTTTTCCACCAAACACAAAGTTACGTTTTACGATGGCGTATTATATATGCCCTCTGTGACGACAAATGCCCTTTGAACTCCGTGGCCACACTATTGTGAATGACATTGGTTGTCCATGTTTTGCGTAATAGATTCCTTACAGACACATATGAAGTTTTCCAAATTTTACACTTCTTTTTTAACTTGAAACAATCTTTCACTGGAATTAGAAACATTGATTTCAAGGATTATTTTGAAACATCCATATACCAATCAAGAGATATTGTCCTTGTGATCTACTTTGTTAAAGCCATTTTAAAACATACTACCTCTACTGACTTTAAAAGAATGTTTCCCCTCACCAAACGGAAAACTGTATTTTAAGTAACAAAAACAGTCGTCCCAGACTATCCTTTCATTTCTCTTCCATACATTAAAGATGCATATTCAAGGTACATCGAAAAGTGACTCCTTGTAAATTTTTTCTCAAAATTGAGTGAGAAAAATATTTTCAAGTGGTTCTTAAGATCCATTGATGACAAAGAATAGTCTATTTGCGTGCATTTGCCTTTTAATGTTAGTGTGTCTCGTGTATGTTAACTCAAACTGAATGTCATCAAAATGCCTTTGGAAATCTAGATAAAAACGTCAGGTGGTAAGTACGAATAACGCATCAATAACTCAGGTATGAATAGTATAGTTTGTGTAATTGAGTGAACTCAATAAATACCTCTGATATACATAAAACCAATAGATTTTTTCCGGTTTATATTCCAATATATCGCTAAATGACAAAAAAACTTAAAGAAAATAAAATTTTCGAATGGGATCAGATCCCATATTTTGATAATGTAAAGTCAAGAAAAGATCCAATGAAACATTAACCATTGAGGATTCACTGTGACTCAGCTACTTGCAAGTTTTTCAACTGTACAACCATATCGTGTTTGATATAGTGGAAGAACATCCACCTCTCACACAGGGGATTCAGGTTCCACGCCCAGAGCCCGACAAACTTACCAGAGACCACCGTTTTGCTCGGCATAAGCAAGCGAAAACCAATGATCAAGTGGCCCACAATTAGTAAAAAAGACTGCGGGGTTCACTAGTTGTAACCAGAAGGTTGTAGCCGAATCATATCATCGCTTTGTTTGAGAGACTGTATGCAACCATTAGTGGGGTCAATCAGTCTTAAATCGTCTTTATTTATTGTTTACATGAATTTCAAACCCTCATATAATATTGAGAGAATCAAGATACAATTCAGCGTACAACCATCCTAGCTTATCGACAAGCAATGAAATTGAAAGACTAAAGGTAATGTACCACAGCTTTGTCCGACTGAAATCAGACCATCACACGACCGCTCGGATTCGTCTATGAACCGAGGCGTAAAACCCTCCTTAACTTAGTAACGTACAATACCATATCGTCTTCCACATATCACCTTCCCCTATTGGTTAGAACCTGAGCCGTAAAACCACATCTATCTAACTAATTTCTCTAACTACGGTACTTAACTTTTCTTACTTACTACTAAGTATGACCTTATCATCTTAACCAATGCCCCAGGTTTGGGCCAAGTTAGAGAACAAAATAAAACACTTGAGTCATCCTGACGTTTCTGTAGTGGACTGACTCCAAGTTTTTCGAAAAGCAAAATGACATGTAACTTCTTAAGTTGGATGCACTTTGTATTTTACGATCCATTTTTATCATTTAATTTTTGCCGAACAGCGGGAGCGCCATCTCCATTTTTCAGTTTTTTGATTCGCACGGAACCATCGAGTTATCAGTTTCCCCAATTTTAAGTTCCTCATCACGAAGATGCTTAAACTTGTTGGAAACAATTAACTTTGAAACGGTAGAGAATTTTTAAAACTTTAACATCAATGGACGGATTTCAAAGAACGTTTGATATTTTTTAAGGGAGTACTATTATATTTGTGCTAAGGACAGTTCCCACCGCCATACTTCAAATTAAGAGGCGAAGAATTGTATACCATGAAAGAGCCGAAGGTCACTGAGTGCAATTACTGTTTTGTTGGTTGCGTTAGCACGGTCACACTTTCAAAAGATATGGAAAGGTAATTTTTTCATGTGTTAATGCGGCCGATAGAGGACAACAAAAAAAACGTGAATTTCTTTTGCTTTTTGTTGGCATACTTATTATATCGGAATTTTGACTTAGTTTCTCAGAATTCTGACTTATTTTCTCGGAATTCTAAGACGGTGTTTATGAATTCTGACTTGGTAACTCGGAATTCCGAGACAGTACCTTGGGATTCAGATTTACTAAGTTTAAATTCTAAAATACCATACTAACTAGGTTTTGTTAGATTTAGCTAGTTAAGTTAGATGAGGTTTTACGGCTCAGATTCTAACCATGTTGTGTAAGTCGGGATGGCCACGGCCTTCTCCCAATTGTGGCTCACTGGCTTGTTTTCCCTACTCTATTGCTTATGGTGAGTACCAAGCACAATATCAGTAGTTTTCACTTTTTATAACCGGCTGCAAGTCAGGTGCTTTTACCAATTGACTATGCAGTCGGTTACGAATGGACTTGGTATATGCAGTGGCGTAGCTGGGGGGGGGGGGGCAAGTTGCCCGGGGCGCCACCTCTGGGGGCGCCAAATCGAGATCCCTTTAAAAATGTTGGACCTACCATTTGCATTGATATAGCAATTTCATCTTTTAATAAAATAATTTAGTAATATTGACACAATTAAATATCAATCTAAACTAGAGAAGGGGCAAATGAACGCATAATTCGGCAACAATCCAGCAAGTTTTGCGAGAATTCTCGCTGGCTTACCATACACCCTACAGTTTTCCTGCGTGTTTTATTAGAAAGTCAGAGAATTTCTACAAAGAAAACCATTTTCTGACATAGCGAGCTATTTAATGATGTGATGGATTGTAGAATGCTTTTGAAAGACAGAGAAGGTACCACTATGGACCTGCTAAATGGACCTGCTAAAGTTCATTGTTCAATATGGTGATGACTCTGTTTTCCCAAATTTGCGAGTTGCTAATCAGATTATGCTCACTGTGGCTATTTCCATGGTTAGTTGTGAACGGTCTTTCAGTAAGTTAGAACTTATTCTCCCTTATCTCAGAGCCACCATGGGACAGTCAAGACTAACTGCATTGGCACTCCTCAGCATCGAGTCTGAGGAAACCAATTCATTAGATTTTGATGATGTAATCGATATTCGCAGAAGCAAAAACACGAAAGGTGAACCTGTAATAAACTGCTGTTATAGCTCATCGTCATTTAAATTAATAAATCACGTAAAGTAAATAATTCAAGTAAATCAAAACGTTGTGTCTGTGGTTTTAAACATGAATTATGCAATCACTGAAGTCCTTTGGGTCAGACTTTAACATTTGTTCTTGAGTGGTGTAAGTATTTATACGATACCCCCCGAAGATGGGGGTAGGGGGCCAATTTCGTTTCTTGCCCCGGGCGCCACAAACCCTAGCTAAGCCCCTGGGTATATGTGTTGTAAACTTGCAAATGTGATGCAATATTGAGACATGGGTGGAAAGTGGAAACCAAATTTAAATAGAAAAATACTCACTCCTCAGGTATATGAACGATATCAAAAGCCCATGATTCCCTGAAATCGTTACGGATTAGGACATCACTGGCTTTTGTAACAATGAACCGAGGGTCTGTTAAGTCGACGCCGTCAGACCTACCGATATTTCTTTGTCCAGGATTCCTACAACACTCAAGAAACTCACTTTTCAAAAGTTCTAATAACTCCTCCCAGTTTTGTTCACTCAACGGCTCATAAAGTTCGGGGTTTTTAGCTAAGAGTTGATTCCTGGCACGTCTTGCAAATATTCTAACCCTATCCTCACAGTCAAGCCTCAAAGGTCTTTCTCCTATTTCACAGGCATAGATTCTTGCATTTTCTTCGACTGTAGGGAGTAATTAAAACAGTAAAGGTCTCGTCACATGGAAACAACATGGATGGATTTCTTGGACAAAGTCTCCAAAACGCTGCAACAAATTGCTGTCAAAATCTATCAAATATTGAACTTTCTGCCGGATATCCTATTTTTATAATGTAGTTTTATAACGAGTTCCACTAGTTAAAGTGACCTAAATATACACATTTGGGACATCAAAATATAAATCTACAAAACATGGTCTAAAGCTATCGTTTGTTTATTAACTCCCATCATACACCCTACAGGAAACCTCTGGCATGGGACTGTCTTTCGTGATTTATTTTATTTATTCATTCTGTATATCAATGCATTTCCCACAACTGAAGCCCCGGGACGAAAACCTTTCCTATTCTATTCCAGCTTCATGTTTGCGACTTCAAATTGTGCGCATGTGTAACACGGATTATTTGAGAGGCTGTTGTGGTTACTTTTTTTTTAATGTAATCCTTGTTAGGTGAGGCTACTGATTGAGTACCGTTACAGGCCAGAACGGATTTCCTTTTTTTTAAATACGAGCTATCCTGCATTATTTTATTTGATCTGTGTCAATCGAGAACTTTGGTAGGCTACAAGGTTAAATTATACTTTACGTGGACGAATAGCGTGGCTTTGAATGACAACGTACCTACGTCCGACACAGATCTTTTTCTGCGGTTGCCTTCTACAGATGTTGCACAAACGGGACCTGTAATTCCAAAACGAGGATGAAAGATTTATTGAATAATATATAATATCTCAGGAAGATTATTAACAAAATCATATGCTGTGTAGCAGGGGTGGCGCCAGGGGGGAACGGGGACCATGCCTCCCCCTCCCCCCCCCCCCGGGGAAAGTCCGTGGTTTCGTCGGGGAGGCCTAAAAAAATAACAAAAAACCCCACAGGGACTGAAGTTACTGGATGGGCTATCTAGAACATATTTTTTGCTTTGTAATGCTATTTTAGTACATATCGGAATCGATTTTAAATCACTTCTTAACTCTGTTAAACCTCATTCTATGTACCTTGTCCTATCTCTTCCCCCGTCGGGGAAGGACAGCAATTTTTCTGGCAGGCCTAAACATAAAAAAACGTAAAGAACTGAAGTTACTGGATGGATGACCATGATTCTTTTCTTTTTGAACTATTTTCTTTTTGTAATGCTATTTTAAAGCATATCTGAATCGGTTTCAATCACTTCTTACTAGCTCTTCCATCCCTCATCCCACCTTCAATCCGTGCGCGCAAGGTCATGTCTCCATCGGGGACGGGCAACCCGCCCCCTGTTGTTGAGAAAATCCAGCTTCGTCGGGGAGCCTTCATCTACAGACTCACGATAAAACATGCGGGTCTGTAGTGACTCGAACGACCTTCTTGATCTTGTATTTTAGAAGACCATATTTTTCAAGGAAACTCACAATTCCGAATTCTCCTTACAAAAACAGACGAGGAGTCATTCATGTGCGTTCAGCACCCAATGGTCTGCCATCTGGCCTGGGCGGACCGACCACCCAATCCTTACAAAGGTAATGAATGTCGGCCACGTCGTTTACAGCTACACATAATGATAAACAGTGGTGGGAGGAAATCTCCCCATAAATCTGACTGAGATTTTATTTGAAGTCACCTTGTAACGTGCCATATTTTCATATACATTGGGAGTTAAACCATTTTTAGTCTGGAGTTCGGGCAGTCACGTTAAAAATTTCGTCTATTTAATGGACCTTGCAACTGAATTCAACGAAGGTTCTTCAGTTCTTAATGCAGTCAAAAATATTATAGTATGTTTTTAATTTCGTTGCATGTAGCCTCCACTACATCTAATTTTAGCAGTAACTTTTATTTGGTACTTTTCTGATCATTAGCAAGTTGGGTTTTTTATTTCTATTGAATTGAAACTTTCATTTTAAAGGGAGGCTCAAAATAACGACTGCTTAATTTCTAGTTACAAGTCTGGGAAATGCCATTCCGGCTCTCTTAGGGTTAGATTTTTCAACAATTTTCTGTACGCTCCGAACAGATAGTGTTTTAGTCAACAGATAACTGAACAAAATAATGCGTGTTTGTAAATTATTCTTCGTTTTGGGGCAGTATTATGAAGTGAAAATAATTTTATTGCGAAAAAAATCTGAAAGTTAGGACTTCTTTAACTCTAGATACGAGCCCAGGAAATGCCATTTCGTGCTTTCCGGGAGTCCTCAATTTTTCAAAAAATTCTGTGTGCCCGACTTAGATAATTTTTCGGGCAGTATTACATTTTTCGGACAAAAAACAATTCTGCCCCCTCCCAAACTGACACGCTCCCGTACACCTATGACAATAAATAAAATATAAAACTTCAAAAAATGCGAAGCCAAATTTTTCATCTCAGGAATGCTCCAATATGGTCCGCGGGCCTAAATCTGCACGATGATATTCAGTTACCTCAACAAAACTACAGATCACCCCCTACTTGATTTTCCTCATGAGAACGTCAGATTCCACCATAAAAACCCCAAACTGTCATAAAATTACAATTTTTCTCAAACATTAGCTTTAGATTGTTAAAAGTGGCAAAATTTCGATGGATACTCCATACAAATAACCAAAGCCAACTCTGTTAATCACCTGGCATGACCTAATTTTACTCCTGAAAGGCATGTCACTTAATATAAGAGATCAAATTTTTTCATTATAACCTTACCCCAAAAACAAATTTTCTTCCTTTTAATTCCAAAATTTCTCCATTATAATAAGCTGTTAATTTTCAAAGATTTGTTCAAAAAAGGGAAAAACTTTCCGGGCAATCTTCTAGTCTCGTCTCGAAGCCTTAGTTCGTAGGTCTTGTACGATTCAATGCGTAATCCCAAAAGAATTTCAGGTGTCGCCCATGTAACGTTTTTAATTTTCCCTTTTGAAGAACAGATACTTTAATAAACACACAGAATGTTTTCTAGTACCAACAAAAGCCAAATTTCTTTCAAAAGTTTTAACTTTTACTTCAAATAAACTCCAGATTTTTAGATATTTGATAAAAAGAAAGCCCAAAATTTCGGCGCGCTGCGCGCGCTTCAAATTTTGCCAAGTCACGTTCCATCGGGACAAAACATCGCCTTTGTCGGGGCCTGGAAATTCTGCCATGGCCCCCCTGTCGGACAAATCCTGGCGCCACCCCTGCTGTGTAGAAGGAACATGGAGTCAGTATACTTGGACAAGGAACAAAACTAATTAACTGTAAGTTTTGTCAGTACAATAAGACACAGTCTTCCCTAGGGAGGCAATTCTGTAGTAATTGATGGTAAGAGTAACTCGGGGGGGGGGGGGGCGGGTTTCAGTTCTTTTGACTGGTATTCAATGTTTAGACAACAAACCCGTTTCAACTTCTTTCATGTTTACTGTTACCCTGGCAAATGGGAAAAGTTAACAGACCGACCAAAATGAAAATTAATCTTAATGCAGTGGCGTAGCCAGATGAGTGAGCAAAAGGATTGAAAACAAAACAATTGAGAGGCGAAGTCGGGATAAGAACGAAGAAAAGGGAATATGAAGAAAAACGAAAGAAGAAAAATTGAACGGAATCATATAGAAAAAGAAAAAAATAAAGAGAGAAAGAAAAGACGAACACACCTAAATAAAGAGGTCATTCTTTCAACGAATCAGATTCAACCATTAACGTACCAGTCTTATTTACGAGCAATGTTCTGTCCCATTTCCACCTTAGCCCCATTTCCACCTTAGCTGAACGGGAGTCGGCAAGTTTCTTTAATTTTAAAGTTTTATTAGCGTGTCGACTCACATATTGCGCATTATTTTATCCAGAAGACATTGTTTATAATCGGCTAAATGAAATTATGGAACAATTTCTATTTCATCACCAACGTTTGCACTATCCTATCGTCCAATCAAGTTCCCTAACACTTATCTAAGATGTAGGACCTACCGTAGATGGAGAAACAATGATTTCTTTAACATCTTTGCATAAAGGGCGAGTTCGCGGAATTGTTAAATTTTGAATAGTTCAACATCGCCAAAAGTAACGGTAGCATCGCCAGCTTCATTCTCTAGACCAAAAATCATGACTGACATAAGCTCACAAAAACAACGGAAAGCTCATAGATATAAGCCTTCAGACTGGTCGCATGACTGGCTCTTCAGAGACATGTGACAATATTTCTCTTCAAATGTGAAAATAATTAAGAGTAACTGCTTGGTTGACCTTGAATATGCAATTATGTTTACATTTAGGTGCTAAACACGCCTGACTCCTTCCGAAACATTTTGCTTTAAAACATGTTTAACTGCTGAATATTTAGCGTATGATTGCTAAGAACGTTTTTCCAAGTGAATGAAAAAAGGGAAACTTATAGATTTAGCTTTTGTTTCAAAATAAATTTAGTGCGACTGCTCTAGCCCTTTAATGTATGACTAGTGACGGCATCATGACGGGAGGAACTAAAGGAGAAATACCTCACTGTAAATTAACTGACTTTGTAAATGCTCCTACGAAATAATCATTTCTAGACTCCTTTAGTGTTCCAATGGTCCTTTGTCCTAATATTTTTTCAAAAGAAAGCGTCTACTAGAGTAAAATTTATGCCAGGAAAAACAAAATTACTCACCTTCACGACGAGATACATCTAGATTGAGGTTGGTTAAGACAATCAATCCAGCATTCTAAAAGAGCAAAATGAGTTGCACTTTGCAATATTTGTACAGCAAATACTGATAATAAGTGAATTAACACTTAGTAAGGTTTTCAATGAGCTGGTGTAAGAAAAGTACTTACGTGATTTTATAAACTCTTCAGGACTCTTTTTTCATTTTGATTTCTTTCGTTTAACAGAGCAGGGAAGAAAGGGAACAGAGATGAAAAATTGGAGGTTGCAAAACGAGGTTGGTAAGAGTTGCTGTGTATAGTAGACGGTGAGGGTACCTTTCTTAGTTTCATGAACTCTGTTTAGAAGTCAGTGGCTGTACGGTACGCCAAAGCGGCATGCAAAAGCAAATGGCGGCCTAAGAGACTGCAAGAGCTGAAGGAGTCACACGCACACATACATAGGTGACAATTCAATTACGAATTTAAACTAAAGATCAGTATCATAGTAAAGGAAACCATACAAAGGGATGACATTGAAGGAAGAATCATCAAGGCCGTAAACAATAAAAGTCGTCACCCAAACCTGAATAAGAGGAGTGGACTATTCTGCTTCATGATTGGCTGTTTAGGATCACGTGACTGTATTTTGTTCTCATCAGTATTGTCAAATTTACAAGAGTAACTGCATGGATAACCTCGGACATGCTATAATTAAGTCCTAAAATATTATGAAAGATGCTTTGTGAGTTTCACATAAATTTATTGCGAGATTCAACTGTTGATTCAAAACAAATTTCGTGCGGCTGATCTTGCCGTTTAATATAAAAGTAATAAAAAGTAATAGACCTTCAGCAAAGAGTAGGCTAGATATTTAGTCTCCTTAATATCTAAGAATTTAGCTTTCCTGCTATTGAACTGCAAGACGCATAAATGTATTACGGGGAAAACTTTGAAAAATTGTGTCAAGGTATACAATGCTGATATCGCGGTTTCTTAATTTGAAAATAGTTGAAAATAGAAATTCCAGGAGAATCCTTTTATACGTTTTCCGACATAAGTTTTAACCTCAAGAACTTCAAAGTCTTTGACCATAGGACGTAGTTAGCAAGGATAACTTTACAATGCATAACACATTAAGATTGAACTAAATTTTACATTAAATATGCAATGCTATCTACCTTTAAACACACTTGGATATGAAATTATGCATGTTTCCTAAACCAAACTTTCATGCTCTTTGCGTTTGGTCACCTATGATTAGTCAAATACTGGCAATAACATAGCGCTTCCGATATGTGCAAAATATTCCTGATAGTATACTGTCGTGCAAAGAGCAAAAAAAGCCAACGAGTAGTCCACGAAAATGCAAAGAGCTTCCACAAAACATCATTTCTACTGCATTCTCCATAAAAAGCTTGTACACGCATCTGCGCTTTGTATTAATCAAACTAAGGCTAGGTTAATATCCTGTTCAGAAGGCTTACAATTTAGTAAAGTGGACGTGAACTAGATAATAGAATTAAAGATAATTTTGTCAGAATGTTTAGATTTTTTATTAATCTCTTATCAGCGTCAGTGAAAAGCCTGGCCATCTATTCAATTATTAAGGACCAAATTTCCTCAAGTGATTACCTACCTTAAATACGTGTGCAGGATTTCTGCCACCACCTGGTCCACACCCAGTGTCATGTTCGTCCATTGCTCCATACATCTAAATAAATACAAAGAAACTCTATTCCAAGTTAAGTACATCATATCGCACACTGGTTGCATAAGTTGTTATCAGAAGTATGCAAGACAACAAAATCAGTAGTTAGATGAAGTTTTACGGTTCAGTTCCTTACCAATTGATTTAACTCAGACCGGCCGCGGCTTTTTTTCCATTTGAGGTTCCCTGATATGGCTTGTTTTTCATCTGTCATACACAACAGTATTTCGACAGGATAAAAAATCCGTTTATAAATGAACCACATTGAAACAACGCCGCAACATTTACGAGTAATATGATGTTGTTCAAGATAAGGCCAATATTTAAAGGGGGAGTTGAAGCAAAAGTTTAATTTTTTTATGTGATAGAGGAACTAAATCTACACAGGGTGATGAAATTTTCATTCAAATCGGAAATGTATTTATTGAGATATCGGCACATGAAGTAACTAGATTCGTGTTTCAAAGTGAGCTTGAGAGCGAGCAGAGGTTATATCACTTCCTCACATTGGCAAGGAATGCTTTGTTTCCATTTCTTTTTTCAGGCTGTTGTGTTGACCTTGAAGTTCCTAGACACAGGACGTCAATAAAGAGGATGCTAAGTTTGTAAAGGTCTCATGCAACATTTGCAACCAAACTGTGATAATATGAGTATGTTGAAGAGGACATTGAAAGAAAAACAAAATACTGTCCATTAATGTGAGTAGATGATGTCATATTCGCTTGTCCCAAATTCAGTTTGGTAAAAAATGTGACAAGTTTACTTGCTCATTTCTTGAAAAAACACACATCGGATTTCAATGCAAATCTCACCAAAATACTTAGTTTAGAATAAGTACCCCTATCAACACTTGATATGACCTTAAATCCTCCTTTTAATACCTACACATAGTCGGCGGAAGATTTTTTATTGGGGGAGCACAAGTTTTCGGCGGCCGACATAATGGTGACCCCGTTAGCACAAAACCCCATCCATGTGGAGTCCAGGGGCCCTCTTAAGGGCCCCCGGAAGCCCAGCAATTTTAGTGATTTTAGAGGCTCAAAAATGGTCGAAAATCATATTCAAATAAAGGATTCTAAAATATGAATTTAATTTAGAAGTGGGTGAGATAGAATGGAATCGGAAGTACTTTGGCATTTGATTGAAGAGAAACATGCCTCACGGTAATAGGGACAAAGCCAAAATGTTGAAGCTACTCAAAACTGAAAATGTGATTGATAAATTGCATTTTTAAGAGATCCAAAGTGTTTTGGAGCATTTTATCAATAGAAAGTTTTATTTAAAATCCCGGGACAATACCCGTAGGGTCCAGGGACCCTCAACAGAGCCCCCGGAAGCTCTGACATTTTAGGTTTTTTGGGGGGACTTAATGAAAGCAAAAAAGTACCTTTGTACAGGTATTACTACTAAACTTAAGAGGGACATTATTACTGGGGCAAATGTGTGTCAATTGGGCCAATAAGGCGACTTGGGGCATGCCATTCGCTCAGTATGTTTACAAGGCCCTGATTTGAGAAGAAGAAAGATAATTTGAAAAAGAAAGATAGCTTGCACAAAAGTTTGTTTTAACTGTTTGAAGAGCGAAGGTAAACTCTCTCACAGGTTATCGTTAATGTGGGGGTCCAGGGGGCGAAGTCCCCTGAAGCTTTGCAATTTTTGCACTCTGAAAAGTAATAATTGAGCCAAAGAATAGCCGAAATGTGATTACAAGCAACTGAAATTTGTTTAATTACTTTTAAAAAAATTATTTTGCGACATTCAGTTATTGGGGGGTCCATGCCCCCAAAATCTCATAAAAAATATTGGGAGAGCCAGGCCCCCCTGGCCGCATTTGCTACAGCAATCGTGATATTACGCACGGTCACCCGAACTACCAATTGGCCAAATTGAGGCTTATTGGCACGCAGGAATGAACTTACTTTATCTGGTGTTAGACGATGATAATCTCTCAAAAGAAGCACAGCTTGGTCAACAGCTAATAGAGCAACCGATGTTCCAGGTGTTCCTCTGACTCTAAGAGCAATTTGGGCCTGAGGGTTAACACTCTGTCCGGGCAGTATGGAGTCAGCAAGTACATCTCCTTCAGATGTCATTGGATGGGGTGTTACACGCAGCTGCAAGTATGATCATAGAGTGGAATAATAAAAAAGAAACAAACGCATTTGTAGGAAGACGACATAAAAACGTCCCTGTTTACGTACATGAACTCATTTTTTTTATTAGCATAGCAAATAAGGTACGGTAAGGATAGCAATTACCAATGTGAAATTTACCCTTGCTGGGTCTAAATTTCACTTTGTTAACCGTTCATGTTGCCAGTTAACGCCTCGGGTTGTTATTTTCATTTCTTAGATTGGGTTTCATTCTTCTAGATAGAGAATCCATCGTTTCGTGCGAAGAAAGATTCCAAATAAAGACTTGATACAACAAACCTGTGGTCAGACGTGGAATGATTTTATATGCTTGGCGTGATTCACTAGAAAGTTTTTAATTAAACAACACAATCTTTTGAGATGTACACCACGAAGAGGAAATGTCGTATGCCGCCGCAATGTATCACACGAAGAAAAATTAAGAGCTGAATCAAGCTATATAACATGCATACATATACTCACAGGATTTTCACATCTTCTTTCAAACTCTACCCATATAGAGTCTGATATCACATGACCTCCCTCAATGATGTAATACGCAACAATACGAGCACTTGGAACCGCTTCATATGGTATTGGGATGGAAAGACCATCAACATTTGCGACATTCTTTTTGCCATAGGTCATTAATGTACCTCTTGAAATCATCTGTAAAAGGAAACAAAGGTTTATAAAAAATGTCAAAAGTTTCCTTCCCTTTATTCTACCCCGTAGAAAGACGGTATAGATGCACAAATACTTCTGGTATACAGAATTTGCAAAGAATGGTTGTTGTTTCCTTTCAGACCTAATCCTCCTCATCCCAAACAGTTTCAATTCTTCTAACCTACTTACCTAAGCCCCTCCTACAACTTACTGTCTAGAACTCATCCTCAGCGCCCTCTGCCAGATGCAATGTCAGTTTTTTTGGCTTCGAGGTGAGTATGCATGCCCCAATATGTAATAAATCCACTCTTAGTACAGTGTATGCCGTGTTATATAGGCTACAGCATTCTAAATTTTTTAACTTGCTGTCAATCAAGGACCTGTGCCAATAGAGAATTTGTGTAGAGAGTTTACTGTCTTTAAATATTTAAAACATGTATTAGACATCATTTTATGAACTGGTAATTACATAAACGTAACATTTAAAAGATACAGTGTATTGTACCAAGGAATTGTTCATAATAACATCTCCCTGATTATATCTTTTCGCATTTCCATCCCTTTAATCATGGAGCTATTAGATATGAAGTTTAAGCAGGGAGGTGTTACTAGATAAGACCTCCCTGGTTAAAGTGTCAGGTCCAATTCGATTTTATTACACAATACCTATTGTGAGTGATTTATTCCTTTCGAGGGAAAATATTTTGTTCGTCATGTCCTTCATTTCATCCTCACATTTTGTTTCTGTTAGCCCCAAATAAGAGTATCATCCTTTGATTCTACCGTAATCCTGAAACAAAATAACTGATAGTCGCAAAATACGTTGATCGTGTTCAAGTTTGACGACAAGTATAGATTGTCAGTCTCTTAGTCACTTAGTGCACTTTTAAGTGATCTTGTTCCTTTGTATTTCTAATTTTTTCAACTCATTCGGAGCATTTTTTGAGCAGTACAGAAAGTCTAACTTTTGCACAAAAACGTTTGAAACATTTCCGCATTTTTCTTAGAATAGTGAAGCATAAACCCATGTTTCATGTACCGACGTAAGCTAAGCTAAACCCTTAAATAAACTGTAAAGTCACGTTAAACAACACACTCTAAAAAATATTTAAACGATTTTGTTTAAAAATTAGGATACTCACGAAAATGAGTATTTCTACTCGAATTAAGTGAGTACTTCAACTCAATTTGTGTAAAATTTTGCACAAATTCAGCAATTTGTGTAAACTTTTGCACAAATTCAGTTGAAGTACTCACTTATTTCGAGTAGAAATACTCATCTTCGTGAGTATCCTAATTTTTAAACAAAATCGTTTCAATATTTTTTAGAGTGCAGAATATGTATTGCTTGTGTTGACTACTGGCAATTTATGGTAATTGCTGGAATCATGTCAAGAAGTGCTTGAGAAGTGCTTGAGATCTAACAGACTACAAGAACAATTGTAATCACCCCTGATTCCTTCTATTTGGCCTAAAATTTGCAAGAACTAAACAATCAGCACCTTCAGTTGGCAAACTTGATAGTTTCGAAGGAAAGAAGGGTGCATGCATTACCGTGTTTACTCCATCTGATAAAGCTTCATGGTTAGGGTTATGGTTAGAGCCTATATTTACTTTAAGTTTTAATATCACATCACATTTACTATGTCAACTAGGGGAAACTGGAAGTTAAGATTTTGGGCTGACTTACACTCCTCTGTGTTTCGGACCCTTACTCCAAATCCAGATATGGATTGATATCTGAATATATCTGGTTAAATAAAGCCTTTATATGGCCATATCAAGCCGCATATACAGCCAGATTTAGATGCCTTGATATAATATATCAAGTTTTATATGGCCATATCAAGCCAGATATAACTTGATTCAATCCCTGTCCAGATATGCAAATAAAGTTTGATATGGCCATATCAAGCCAGAAATAAATTGATGAAATGCCTTCCCAGATAAACAAATAAAGTTTGATATGGCCATATCAAGCCAGATATAAATTGATGAAATGCCTTCCCAGATATGCAAATAGAGTTTTATATGGCCATAGCAAGCCAGATATAAATTGATGAAATGCCTTCCCAGATATGGAAATAAAGTTTGATTGGCCATATCAAGCCAGATATAAATTGATGAAATACCTTCCCAGATATACAAATAAAGTTCGATATGGCCACATCAAGCCAGATATAACTGATTAAAATACCATGACAGAATTACATATAAACTTTTAAATAGCCATATTAATACTTTTTGGTTTAATTTGTGTACCTGTCCTACATAAAGACCTTCTCTGGAAGCTGAACAAGTATTAGCAAACCAAAATGAGAATATTCAAACCATATTCCGCCATATTATACTAACATATGCAAATGACTTTCCAATGTAGGCGTGGTCAGGAATTTAGGGCCCTGATTTTCCTTTCGTTGTAATTAAGGATGTAATATGTGAAAAATCATGAAACCTTCAACAAAATTTATGTTGGAATATTGCCCCATTTGATAACTTAAACCAACAATGCGGTGTAAACATTTCAAAGTAGGAATTTCAAAGCAGTTTTTTCTTCACTATTAAGTAATTTAACAACTTCAAATACTTAAGTCAATGTTATGCAATGTGCATTCATCTTTGTTAAAGATGTGCAGATAGCCCTTAACATTATACTGGCTCTTCGCCAGAGAGTCGAGGGGACTTTTAGAAAAAAGATTATGCAGGCTCAGAAGGCTTCTGATACGCTTTGCACAAAGGTAGTGCACTAATAAATTTTGGTCCAGTCATATGTGGTCCAGATATGGGGCATATATGCACCATACTTGTCTCCTTAATATGGGATCAACGTGGTAAATCTTTGTATAAACCAGATATGGCACTGCTTTATATGGGATCAGTATGAAATAACTTTATATAAACCATATATGGTATTGCGTTATATGGTTCATGTATGTTCCAGCCTCCTGATCCAGATAAAATTTTATCTGGCCCATATATGGATTAGATCTGGTTCTGACACAGATCAAAGTTATATCTGCCCAATTTTTTATCTGGCCCAGATATAAATCCCATATCTGGATTTGGAGTAAGGGGAGTTTAATGACGACAACAATTTAGGTCAAGATGCTGGCTCAAAAATTTTATTGCAATTTTGTAAGGCTTTTAATAGGGTCTTACGCTTCCAGTACAACATGACACCCAAAACAAAGTTTCAAAATTTTTCCCTGTGTCGTAATACTGTTTTTAACCAAAGTGCCAACGCGTGAACACACAATAGAACTTACAAAATAATGAAGCACGGGTGCAGCTGTCACTGAATTCAGGAAGACATCAACTTCCAGGTTGTCACTACCAGGCTAAAAAAGAACAGTAAAAGATGATCATCAACAGTTTTTGAAACCATTCCTTCAGTAGTTTGTGAACTCTAATAAAAATGTTTGCGCCACTTATACAATCCTGGTTATATATTTCATAATTTAACCATGGTCACGCTACTTACCAATAAACGGTTGAATGGTAACGAAAAATCTGGTTACAATTCTGGTTTTTAGCCAGATCCTTCGTTACTTTGAATACGAATTCCAGTTTTCAATTAACTTAAAATTGTGTAGTGTTATTTACGCCTGGAGTTTGGTGTAAATTTCACCAAATAATTTTGAATTTTGAAATAATTGTGGGTGTCTCCGTCTGTCGTAATTCTGTGCACCTTGTTTACCTCATGAAAAATCAAAAACAGGGACGGACGGTAACAATTACGTATATTAAGAATCATTAACAAGCGGAATACATACTCTTATATTTTGGTTTGGAGCACGAAGCACAAGATATTCATTTCCAGTTGGACTCTCAAAAGGAGGAATGTTAAACTCCAGTCTGGCATTGTTACCGATTCCGCTGTCCCCTCGCGGTTCTAACTCAGGATCATCAGTCTCGAGCTTTTGGCAAATATGAAGAATATGAAGTTTAATGGTAATCTTTACGAAAGTCATCTCAAAGTGAATGTTGCTTTTTAACTTTAATATATATATATATATATAAATAAGATGAAAAAAAGTAAAAAACAACTCATAATTGACGAAATAGGAATACTGGTTAAAACATTTATTGTTGAAATTTTCGACTTATAGACTTATATAAGTTGCCGAGGACGATCCTAGGTGGATCGAAAATTTCAACAATAAATGTTTGAACCAGTATTCCTATTTCGTCAATTATGAGTTGTTTTTTACATGTTTTCATCTTATTTATTGGAATACACGTGGACCATTTTTCAATTATATATATATATATATATATATATATATATATATATATATATATATATATATATATATATATATATATATATATATATATATATATATATATATATATATATATATATATATATATATATATATATATATATATATATGTATATATATAACATGATAGGTGGCGTGTGTTGGAAAGTAAAGAAACCAAATAACAAAAGAACACAAAAAATGGATACATTCATTTCCAACTAAATTATAAATCCGTGAATACAAAATATTTCGGGCTTAAATGACACAACCTTTCATCAGTTGTACAAAAACACTAGTGCAAAAAAGACTGGATACACGTACTCGTACTGCTTCCTCGCTTAGGTATCAACTGCTTGGGTGCCCATGAACGCCAAATCCCTATTCAGACCCGATTTATGATTGTTAAGTGAGATGATGGTTTGTAACTCCCGGTTGCATCTCTGCTGAGTGCTTTTAAAATTGCCGTACAACAAGGCACACTTTAAATGGGAAAGGTTATGCTGAGGGAGATTAAAGTGTTCGGCAACCGGGAATCCAGGGTTATTCTTTCTGATGTTGAGCTTGTGATTGTTAAAACGAAGTGTGAATTTTGTGCTTGTTTCTCCTATGTACGTAGCTAAGGGACATTTGGTGCAGAAAAGTAAATAAACTACATTACATGAGTCACAATCGAAGTCTCCCAGTTTTAGAGTTATACCTGAAGCATGATGGTAAATGGTGGGGGAAAGCTCTGAATGATTGCAAACTTGGCACCGGAGTTTATTACACTTCCTATTGCCTGTTTTGGGATTGTCTACAGTGGGAAGGGTTTTACGAACTAACGTGGCTGTTTATAAGCAATCATCGGGGGGTCCCTGAAAATTTCAGAAATCGAGGGGTCAGATTTGAGTATTTCCCAAGATTTCTTGATATTGTGGGTAAGGGTGCGATTGGATGGGTGGTATGTGATGACTAAGGGAATGCTGTCACAGTTCGATTTTGTGCGATACCGAAGGAGATTATGCCTCGGTGAAGCAAGAACTTTATGAAAGTAACTGTTGAGGAGTTTATAGGGATATCCTCTGTTGAGAAAGAAGTTAACCAATTCAGTGGCCTTTTCTACAAAAATGTTGTTAGTGGAGCATAAACGGCGGTACCGAAGGAATTGGCTGTAAACAATAGAGTATTTGGTATGACGGGGGTGGAAACTATTGAAGTGGAGATATGTATGTCTGTCTGTAGGTTTTGTGTAGACGGACGTAGTGATCTTACCGTCTCCAACCATTACCAGAACATCTAAGAAGGGCAGAGTCTTAAAGGAATAATCAAAAGTAAATTTGATGGAAGGATGAAAACTGTTAGCAACACAAAAGAATTGTTTAAGATTATCCAGCCCTTTGTCCAAAATCATAAAAATTTCGTCTGTATATCGTACATAGAATAAGGGTTTGTTTGGAGATTGCATCAAAATTCCCCCTTCCACATGATACATAAATATATTGGCATATGACGGTGCCATTTTTGTACCCATAGCCGTCCCATTTACCTGTAAAAAATTAATGTCATTAAACTGAAAGTTATTGTGACTCAAAATGAATCGAATTAAACTCGTTACTTCATAGTACCCAGTGACAGAATTTTTCCTCATTAAATTTGAACAGGCCGTTGTACCTTCCTCATGGGGGATATTTGTGTATAACGAAGTCACGTCCATCGTCATGAGGATGGCATCTCTGGGCAAGGACGTAATTTCATCTAGTCTATATATATATATATATATATATATACTTCACGATCTTTTGATCACCTTAGGCTCCTATATTACTAAATTGTTGTTTGTTTGTATTTATTTCACCTGCGAACGAGGTATTATACTTTCAAACTACTGAAAATTTGAGGTGTTCTGTATGTTGACAGGAATGCAAACATGCATCAATAAGATATCTTAACTTCATTCTTTACGAAAAGGTGTGTAGCTCCTGACCACCTCGGATATTACAAAAGATGCATACAAAACAAAAAATACCGTTTATTGCCTGGATATTACTCAGTGCCGTAACCAGACCTGACTGTCCGGGGGGGGGGGGGGAGCATAGAGGTTTCCCGATTTTGCACTAGTTGAGTTGTGTTAGTTTGTGGGTGTCTTAGGACCTAACGGGAAGTGTTGAGGGGGAGGGGCAACAATTTTGGACCATGTAACTCACCCTACCCCTTTAACCAAAAATACATTTTTATGCTAAATTTTTTTGCTTTTTCTACGAACAAGAACAATTATTCTTAATAAATCTAATTTTTTTTTCTTAAGTGTGAACGCTACTGTATAAGAAACGTACCGAAAATTTGGGTCCTTTTAAATATTTGTAAATATGGAGCTTGTATTGCGTATAATAGATTGAATTCAGGTGTCCTGTAAGGAGATTTGCATTTTGGGGGACTATTGAAGAATCTGCGTTTCCTTTTTGCATAAATCTGAGATAGCATGTCGACAGAAGATCGTGTTATCTCAGGAGAGCGGATTAAGACTTCTCGATGACACTAAGAAAACTCTCGAAACTTTGTTCACTTTTTTGGACAAAAATGAAAGCCTATATTGAAGAAAATTTGAGGGGAACGGCACGGTAGCGGAAAGTACAAAATTTTTAACTGATTGTTTTATGAGCGATCACTAACAGCTTTAAGGGTTGCAATTTAAGGCGCGCGAAGCGAGCGGAAAATTTTTGCCTTCTTTAACCAGAAAGCCAAAAGGCTTAGTGATTCCTTGCTGCTGAAATGTAAGGCCTTTTTTCACATTAACGTTGCTTTGCAATGTTTTTCAATTAACAAGGCTCCATAATTTGCCCACAAAGTACACATGCAATGCATCCAATCTTCCTACATTGAGATTCCCCTTGCCCGTCGGGAACCCAAATGACATTTGACCTCCACCAAAAACTTCTGGGACCATGTATTCACTATGTGCCATCTACATGACAAGTTACAGGACCCTACAAGTGACCTTTCTTGAAAGACTGTGCAGGAAAGCTTGTCAGGCTTTGAACATGCTGACTACAAATGAACTTTGACCTTTGGGAAAATCAATAGGGATCATCTACTAAATATGACCAATCCACACACTAAATATGAGCAGTCACATGTACCGTTCTTGAGATACCGTGTTTACCAAGTTTTGACCTTTTGACCTCACATGACCCCAAATGACCTTTGACCTCCACCAAAAACAATAGGGAACATCTACTCAATATGGCCAACACACTCGCCAAATATAAGCACAGTCACATGTACCGTTCTTGAGATATCATGTTTACGAAGTTTTGACCTTTTGACCTCTCGTGACCCCAAATGACCTTTGACCTCCACCAAAAAAATAGGGATCATCTATTCAATATGGCCAATGCACACACCAAATATGAGATAAGTAACGCTTACTCTTCTTGAGAATCCGTGTTTACAAGCAATTTCTAAGGGATTTACCTATTGACCTCTCGTGACCCCAAATGACCTTTGACCTCCACGAAAATCGATAGGGATCATCTACTCAATATGACCAACCCACACACCAAATATGAGCATAGTCACATACACCGTTCTCGAGTTATCTTGTTTACGAAGTTTTGACCTTTTGACCTGTCGTGACCTCAAATGACCTTTGATCTCCACCAAAAACAACAGGGATCATCTACTCAATATGACCAACCAACACACTAAATACGAGCTTAGTCACATGTACCGTTCTCGAGATATCGTGTTTACGAAGTTTTGACCTTTTGACCTCTCGTGACCCCAAATGACCTTTGATCTCCACGAAAATCAATCGGGATCATCTACTTAATATGGCCAATGCACACACTAAATATGAGATTAGTCACGTTAACCCTTCTTGAGATACCGTGTTTACAAGCAATTTCTAAGAAATTTTACCTATTGACGTCTCGTGACCCCAAATGACCTTTGACCTCCACGAAAATCGATAGGGATCATCTAATTAATATGACCAATCAGCACACCAAATATGAGCATAGTCACATGTACCGTTCTTGAGATATCGTGTTTACAAGGTTTTGACCTTTTGACCCCTGGTGACCCCAAATGACATTTGATCTCCACCAAAAACAATAGGGGCCATCTACTCAATATGACCAACCTACACACCAAATACGAGGTTAGTCACACTAACCCTTCTTGAGATATCGTGTTTACAAGCCAAAGCGTCACATACACACACACACATACACACACACACACACATACACACGACATTACCATCGCATAGATTCCTTGCCTGCCTTCGGCAAGGAATCAAAAATAATTATTTCGGATATGGAATTTTTATTAAGAAGAATTCGGAATTTTATGAAGAAAAACTTGGGAAAATCGCAGTGTATTTGACCGGTGCCTCAAATGGTAAATTTTCGAATTTTTCACTTTTCCGAGCAAGGGCGCAATCGCTCTGCCTCCTGTAGCTACGCCACTGCTCTGCAACATTGAACATTGATAAAATTTGACACTTCAATAACTAAAGAATCCATCAACAAAGACTTCACAACTGACAGGGTTGAAAGGTATCTTACGACAGGTGTGTATGAGAGCATTTGAGTACGGTAGGCCAATGGTTCCCGTGCCAAGAATATGAATATATAATATGAATATGAATATATATATATATATATATATTATATATATATATATATATATATATATATATATATATATATATATATATATATATATATATATATATATATATATATATATATATATATATATATATATATATATATATATATATATATATATATATATATATATATATATATATATATATAATATATCTTCAGTTGGCGCGAAGCTTTCAGAAAATTTTGAAAAATCGCGATCCCTCAGACAGCCGGAATTAGCATGTCTCGGGCTGATAAGTATTAGCTAAGTTTTCCGATATTTTTGCAAATGTGAACACCACAATATCAGTGATGTATTGCGGCGCGCGAAGCGCGCAGAAATTTCTGCCCTTTTGGAACAATAATTTGTTGATATGGAGCTTTTATTGCAGAAAGCTTTGGGTTCTCGGTTTCCTGCCAGGAGGTTTAAAGAGTTGGGGGGATTACTGAAGAATCTGCACTTCCTTCAAATATTGGTGGCAAATGTGAGAATGATTGGTTTTCTAAAGTCCTCCCGACTGTCTGGCAAAGGCCAAAAGAGGAAAGTCTTTCTTCCGATAAAGTGGACCTCCGATATTATTTTGTTAACTTTAGGGGACAAAATGAATGTTATATATTGTTCTAAATGAATTTTCATATATTAACCAAAACAGTGTTCCATGAATGCAGATCAATCTTGCTTTTGATGTCATAGTTGGTCCACTTTCTTCCTTTTTTCATTTTTCCCTTTTTTTCCTTACCCTTTTCTTTCCTTTCCCCTTCTTTTCCGTTTTCCTTCTACCTTTCTTTCCTTTCCTTCCCCTCCTTTTTCTCTTTTTCCTTTTCCTCTTTTTCCTTTCTTTCCCTCCCTTCCTCCCCTTCCCCTTTTTTCTTCCCTTCCCTTTTTTTGCGTCCGGGAGGGGGGCAGTTTGTCCCCCCCCTGCCCCCCGGTGGTTACGCCACTGATATTACTGCATTTCATGTTTAAGCAAATAGACCATATGAGTTGTAACTCGATACCAAAGGGCGCATTAAGTTCTGTCACTCCCGTATCGTATGGGAGAGTCCAGGGGTGAATAAAGTGTACCTCAAGTCAAAAATTCAAATATATATGTATATATTACACAGCCCGAAAAGTGAACTCTAACATGAGTTCATAGGACATTCTTGAATCGAGAAATAAAATGTTAAGTTTATTGAATGTAAATAAACACTCATCTCGAAAAGGTAGAATACGTTTACTTACCACTATTCGGATATTGGTACATTGACGTGGTACGTATAGTCGAAAATTGACTTCTCCTTTGTCGTTTGTGTCAGCCTCCGTTGCTTCAAGTCCATTGTCACCATTTTGTGGGTCTCGTTGTGCTCCCTCTAAGGGCATCTCATTCTGTTGACCTTCAATTGTTGCTAATGCAATTACCTTCACACGAACACCTGGCGCTGGAATTCCATTCATGAATTTTAAATCAGTCTACATGAGAAACATGAAAAACAGAACATAAGTCTGACAAAGAGAGATAGTGTAATGAATAAAAAAAAAACTATTGGAATGGTATATTAGAATCAATTTTACTTTGGAAACTTTCAAAACTTTCACTTTAAACTGAAATGGATAAAGGATGAGGTGGAGGTTTTGGTACGCCTCGATTTGTACTATGAAAGTTAGGCAAACTATAAAAGGGAAGTAGAATATATTTTGTAATGTCTATGTCCATTTATTTTAAGCAGGGTTTTTTCATATCAAGTTATGCCGTGATTATGTGATTATGATTAGGCAGCTTACCTTAACTTCATATGGCAACCCTTTCTTAAAGTAACGTATGGTCCGTTTCCAGGAAAACATGTACGGACTCCTGACAAATTTGGCTGAAGTGTCTGAAGCATTTTCTATGTGGCCTGTTGTATCCTCCACTACCGTCACTTCCACGTAGAGACTTTTGCCAACGTTTTCCTCAAACCAGTTTTCGCCAATGAGATTGGTCTCCATATCCATGTTGGCTTCACCGTGATGGAGCTGTGCAAAAGAAGCCGGAACACGTACTTACCCTTACCATTAACAATTAACAGCGTCGACTTACAGGTGTCCTTTAAGGAACTTATGAGTTTAATAAATCTACGTTTCATTTGTTTAATGGTATATACGGATGTTATCTTCTTACCCTGCCTCAGTCAGCAAGATATGCCTATTGATTTATGAAAGGATCGGTACGTAATAAAATGTTTAGACAACATAAAATATCCGATTCAGAGTGTCTTCTAATTGTGTAGTTACACTTAGGATGACCGGAAAGTTGAGAAATTAGAAGACAATGAATTTACCAATTAATCATTCTCTTATTTTCTATCCCTATCTTCCAACTGACGTTATTGACTTTGTTATAAAACATCCCAAAGTCAGCAAGAGTTGCTTGGGCTGACTTATACACCACCTAGAGGACTTGCGACTCAGACTCGAGCAAAACATGGCTCAAGTATAATTGAATACTATACTATAGTTATAGACAAAACTAAGAAATGATATAGAGCATCTATCAAGATAAAAACCATTTGTCTCCAGGCAATACCGAAGAAGGCATACAAACCTTAACTTTGCTTTTTAGTGTGATTGTGTGAACATAGGGGTGGTATTAGATGACATTCCGACTGAAACATAATCTTTGAAATCTTTGGAGTTAACTAGCTGGAGACAATATTCTAGATTCATTATCTATTTCAATTATCTGTAATTAATGGTCACAAATTTAAAGGTTGACGTTTTCTGAGCTGTATCTTGAAGAAGGCAATTGAAGTTTTTTACATTCTCTTGACACCGTCGCCGTCAATCGCTTGATTTTCTACTTGGGACGCGCGGTTGGACAAAAACTGAGTACGTTCCTTTGTGTTCGCTTTACACGGGTGCCTGGTGTTTGGCCTTTATCTTAAAACTCCCTCACTGCATTTAATTGATTTGGTGTTTTATTTTAAAGCAATCGAATGTGAAACGTGACACTTATTTTTTTTTAATTCTTTCATTCCAGCCATACCGAAGTTCCCTCTGCTTTATAAATTATCGGTTCTTCGTTCTCTTCTTGGACGCCTATCTTTACAAAGCATCTTCCATGGACAGGTTTTCCATAAACATATCTGTTGAAAAAAGATTCACCAAACAGACTATAAATAAGTGATAGGTGATAAACGGTTTGTTTGCGGTCAATAAATTATACTATTAAAGAAAAACAACCTAATCTCAAGCTCAGTATTGTTATAAATATGGAAACAGCATGATAATGTTATAGACTAGTAAGGCCGTGATCTACTTAGACTAGGCTAGGTATGCATCCCCATTTCACTCATGAAATGGTAAATATCTATCCAATCCCATGCAGTAGCGTTCGTAATGGAGGAATGCGGGTGGCCACCTTCTTACGTAAGCTGACCGATCAACAATTGTGGCTTCATATTGACCATCATGCCAAATGCTTAAAATTTTCCACATTTAGCATCATTTTGCTCTTATAGGTTTCCCTAAACAGATGTCTTCCTTACCAAAACGCAGAGCAATTATTTTTTATCCCGTCCAGTGAAACATCCCGGATCCCTCCCCTTTATTGTAACAGTCCCAGCACAACCTCATCTAATTACGAAAGCCAATGGTCATTTGGAAGTAACATTTTGCGTCTAGCCATTTTCGATGACAAATATTTTTGTACTCTCCTGGCCGGACTATAAGTCGGAAACTCACAGTCTGCCCCCACCACCGCCACCACCAGACAATTCCTGGGTTCGTTACTTTCCACCCGTTTGAAGTTGAAATAACACTAAATATTACTGTTAGGAACAAGATATAACCCATATTTAAAATTACCAAATTGTTCGTTTTTCTCAGCCAGTAAGAATCTGCTTATTCTGACTTAACAGGACTACAGGAATCACCTACTGAGTTTACGAGGAAAAATTTCTAAATGCTTCCGTGTAAGAAAAACTACTGGAAGACTAAAAAACAATTTACAATAACTACAATTACAGCTGAGCTTAAAATTAGGATTGGATATAAAATAAGAATCAGAATGTTGGAATTAAGGATAAGCGTGGTAAAGGACTACGGTAAAGTTTTCACACATTTAGGGTACAGGGAAGTTATACTGTACTGTAAGGAAACATTGCTTCGAGATCGTGTTCTGGCTCATACCTGGATTCAACACGTATGGTCACTCTGTCAGCAGTAGGCAATATGTATTTTGGGGGATGGATCTTCACCGAAAATGTTGGCAAAACTGAAAAACAACCAATATGGAGTCAGTTTGTGGTTAAAATTACTCTCGTTTCAAGATTTCCAGCAGAAATTGTGATTTACAGCCTAACACAAAGTACAAGGTATGACGGTGTTAATGTTAGGTGTATCATCTACGGGAATGTTACCGGTACCAAATTAAGTACGCCATGCATTTCAAAGTGTTTAAAATCATCCGATCTGCACAGAGTCCTTCCTTGGGTTGGGATACATATCTTAACAACAGGAGAAAAATTAGGCCAGATGCCCGCACTTTAAAAATCAAATCGACCCCCTGCTTATTAAACCGGGGGTTCTTGTTTTAAAACCAGAAAATGCCCGATTACGGTAAACTGTCAAGCATGTGTCTGGATAACGATGAGTTTTGAACAGCTGTGAAAATTGTTATTAGTAGATAGGTTAGGGGGAATTTGAACTGTCTGTGCATTGTACATTGCTTGTCAGCAATTTTTATTCACCAGCAATTTTTTTTAAACAAATAGAAACGAATATGGTTTTCAGTTTTTATTAGAGAGAAATTAGAATTTCATGAGTTGTCAGAACCACAACGTATACTGGTTTCAAAAATGGTGCTAAAAGTTTCAATATTTTGAGGTACTAGGAAAACTCCAAAGTTTTCAAAACATGGCATTGAAAGCGTGGGTAATTACTTCAGCGGACTACTATCAATGTGAATTTAAATACCCGCTATACTCTATAAGTTGCATAGGTCTTCCGGTGCAAGGTTTTGAAACAAATAATACAGATTTAAATCCCCTTGAATATTTGAAGTCTCTTTTCCCATATTTTCAGACTTACAATTTATTGTTAAGACTTACGGTTTTGATATAGGCTGTCATAAGGCTATATCACGATATTGTAGCTGGTTTTTAAGATAAAAAAGTTTTATATTGAGTTTAAGGCATGTTGCAATTTTACAGACTCTGTTAAAGTTTTCAAGTCGTGTCGACTAAACGAACTCTAATTGTCATAAGACACTTCACTACCATTCATTGCAATTTTATCACGATAAATTAAGCATATATTTTATGTATGAAACGGCACAAAATATTAAGTACGGCTTAAAAATTAAGTACGAAAGTAGTTCAACGTATTTATGAAACAAATTAAAAACTATGCACACATGCGAGGTTGATGAGTATGTCCTACATACAGGTAAAAAGGTGTATCGTTGACCTCCATCTGTCCATGACACGGATTTAATCTTCTTTCATACATGTATACACTGCGTCGCGGGTGAGTTTTAACGCATTACGGGCATATTGGACTAAATTCATCTGCCCAACTTACTCCGTTTCCAGTAGGCCTATTAAATGATGTCTACATGTCTATGAATATCTATATTGCATGACGACGTTTCTACTGTAGCGTTCTTTCTCGATCCTGTGAAGTCAATGGGACTTAATGGTGTGAATTTAAGGTCGGCCAGGGACCTCGGAGACGGGGTGCTTGCGGTTTTCACCCCCACTTTTTTGCCATAGGCAATTTGGACGGCCGTGAATTGCTATTACCGCTTTGGTGATAAGTCCCCACCCTCCCGACTTCAAAACTTGCTCCGCGGCAATCACTCATGTCAAGCAAACCACACACTTAAACGTCGTTGACTTCTCATAGCTGCATGGATATCAGTCATGCTCATGCTTTACTCATTTTTTTTTTTAATTTTTGTTGAATGCTTTGCTTTCAGTTTTGTGTTTGTTTCCATGTGATCGTATATGCAAGTTGTAAATAAAGTAAGTTTGTACCCACTTTGATTAGATCTTGCGAACTTTGTCGACTTTGGTACCCACTTGTAGCCAATTTATGTGCTGGAAAAGTTAGATAGAGTTTCTGGCCCAGTTTCGAAACGATTGGCTAAAATAGAGCCGGCCAAGGTCTTTTTACCAGATGTTGCTCACTTGTTTGTTTTCCTTACTCCTTTGTTTATGCTGAGCACCAAGCTGGAGTAATGCACCTCCTCAAGTCAGCAATTCTACTGATTGAAGTCTACTACATGAACCTTGTATTTTATCTTTGTTTTCCATCTTCCAATGACGCAGGTGTGACGTCAAAGATAAAGTAATGAGATGCATTTATTGACAATAACATATGTGACGGCTAAATAGCTCCTCAATTATCACATTTGTTCCTATCAGTTCGGTATATTGAAGATTTCTTCATTACTCACCATATTCTTTTACCTCAAACTGGACAGTTTGGTTTTCTCTAAGCTGGTAAAAAGAAAAAAGGCAGTTATCTAAAGACTCACATTAAAAAGCAAACCAGTTTTGCATTTTCTGTTAACATTTATTGTATACATTACAAAGGCCACAACATTTCATGCCTAAAAATTATCTTTTGTCTAAGGTTAAGCCCAGTTCACACTACAGCGATGTCAGATTAGATTACTGTCCGATTTTTTTTTTTTTTTTTTTTGTGAGGTTTAGTTAAAATCTCCTTCATCCATTGTCGGAAAGAACCAAAAATGTGCCATCCTGTGAAAATATATGATCGGTATGAGAGGATCATGGAAATGAAATACAAACTACTTACTTCGTAACGTCACATTGGCAAGTAGCCTTTATCGGACCACGCGTATCCGATGTGACGTCACGGAATAAGTGGTATAACTTAGAATTTCGTAGTCCTGCGATACGATTCATATATTTAAACAGGCTGGCAAACTTTTGTTTCTTTACGATCAAAGATGAAAGAGATATTAATGAAAAATCACAAAATCAAAACGAAATCCGATCCGATAAGCTTAAGTAATAGACCTGAACTGCACTTTGAATAAAGGGACAAACACTAAAATGACGACAAAATTACTATAAACAATCTAGCAGTTAACTTTTCTTAACGAAAAAGGGGAATTAAAGTCATTTTGTTCTTTTTTTGTATTCAAAGTGCAAGGCTTTACGGTCATATCGTTGTGGTAATTCTTTATTTTATTTCAGATTGCCACCAAACCATACACCAAAGGGTACTTTCCCATGCAGGTTTTTACAGCAAACGCAAAAAAATTTGAGAAAACTCTAAAAGTTAGCAATAATTTACGATTAGTAAGTCCAGATTATAACTGTGCGTAAATTATTGCGTATTGTATAGGTGATTGACTTACGATTCACTTTTTAATATACAATGGACACAACCCTAAACTCCACCTAGAAGAATATATTTTTGTATGTGTATTTGTAGTTTTGTAAACACAGGTACATGACCAAAAGTGTCATGTTTACACCTTCTGATATGTTGGGTAGTAACATTAGGTTTTACATCTCAGTTTCTGCTGTGAGACCTATGGAATATTGTATCACAGCAATCAACGGATGTTCATCGAATTTTGTAAGATCACGGTGCTACCCATTGTTAAGCCAAGATGCTAGATTGTTTTTTGCTCCCTTTAAAAGAATGTGTAGTATACACTATTTAAGCCTTTTTGTATCCCAATTGATTGTGGAAAACAAATACTGGATTTGCAAATGGATTGACCATACATGTCAGTTATTTCATGTGAAATCAAGTGAAAATATGCCTTGAAAACATCAGAATTTCCCTATCTGCATATAGCATGTTAATCTAAGTAACCTAAACGTAAACGATTAAGGTGAAATTACGGGACTAGCCCTACAAAAATGTCTATATAAAATCGCATTCCATGTAAGTACGATGTCATACTGCTTGGTACTTAATACTAAAATATTTCTGGGTAATTACCATTTATTGATGAAGAAAATACACTTTTTGTACACTGTTATGTTTGTTCCACGGTAGTCAACACAAAACAAACCACCCGTAGACAAGAAGAAAATGTTCTATAAAATGTTGCTTAGAATTTTTAGTCTTTCGGGCAAAATTGCATTTCGGCAGAGAACCTTGTCCCCCTTCCCCAAGCTGAAATAAAACCTTACGTCTGTGCCTGTCTCTACCCCCTGATGGTGACATTCACAGAAATAAAACTAGTGGCAAAATTCTGAATACAACTTGTTAGACATAAATACATGTTAGACTTCAGTGTCATTGTTCAGGCAAAGTGACAGTTGTAAATGCTTGTCTCAAAATATTACCTTCTTTTTAATGGTTGTGCGAAAAGAAACGAGAATAATTACACGATTTTCATGTTTTCGCATTCCGGAAGTGTCATATCCGTCCATCTAAAAGGTTTGTTAAGTCAAAACTTTTGTCGTAGGCTCCGCGCAAAACAATGGTGGTGTTGCGCTAGGATAGTCTTACTGACGCTTTATCCCTCCCCAGTATTTTGTTATTTTCCCACAATTGACCTGACCTCCTTAAGAAGAATCCTTTAACCGCCACGCCTTGACGGTACTATTTTGGATATAGAACTCACCTGTTTGGGGTCACACGCCTGATGTCTTAAGTCTAATTGTTTGTTAACATGATGCTTTACAAAAAGAGCTGGTAATTGTTACTTACGTCTTTGCCATAGTGAACAACAATTTTCCAGTGTCCAAACATCGGTTCTTGATCAAAAAAGAACCTATTTTCAAGTATTCCATTGATAATTTCTTCCTCTTCAAACGTGCTTCTTCTGACAATCACACCTTGAGGGGTGAGGATGTCAACTTGGATCTAGCAGGGGTGAACAAGACGAATGTCTTTCCTAAGAACTATTTCTTTAATGCACCAAATCAACAGATTTGTGCCTAAGAATAAAGCCATTCGATTAAACCTAAAAAGTAACAAATGGGTTCTCAACGTTAACTCGTGTTTCGCTAATTTATTACTTTAACTGTTAATGAAACAAACTCGAATACACGGCATTTGATTTTAAATATACTTTAAAATTGATTTGCGTTAATTTGTTATCAATATGGGTATCTTTGGTTACTATCGGGGTATGGAAACCTGTGACATATTTCCTGGTAATTTTATAGCATTAAAGGCGTAACAGATCTGACGCCGAATCTGAATTAACAACTTGGGTATCGCAGTTCATGAACTGCAATTGGCTCAGGGCACATTTACGTGGTATCTACTTGTGAACATTGCATTGATAATTGTAATAGACAACTTGAAAGAACCTAACTTCTTATGTAACGGTAAAATATTCCAGGCTGATTTTTAAAACAGCACGCGGCAGATTTTACATTTGCTTGCATTAACTTGTCAAGTCAGGTTTTTCATAACTTACCGAGGTCTATGTGATATTTATGAGCTCAGCAGGAATTCTTGTATACAAAATTTGTATTATTTATATGAATGATGATATATTACCACAGGAAGAGGCAACATGGGGATTAAAAAAAACAAAACAGACTGACGGGGTGAAAAGGGGCAAAATAGGGGCGAGGAGGGTAGATGAAGCGTACGTTACGGAATAAATAAAATGAGTTGTCTTTTTATCAAGTGTTGTTGTTTTGGTGTAAGCCCTGAGGAGAATATGACAAGTTCAACAAACCTGCCAACATTTTGTTCCTTGTTATTTCGAAGTGAAATTGTACAATCGAATTATTTAAACTTTTTGTAGATTCGCAGCGGAACAGTCAAATAATTGATTTATTTGTTCACCCAGCTGTATATAAGCATTTTTCTCTATCACGTCTCGACACTTTGACTGCTGTGAAATTCCTAAGTCTACAAGATAAGTCTCACGAAGTAATAAGATTTTGTATAACTTTTGACTTCTATATCTGGACAAGAGCACAAAGCAAATTTTACTTTCGTATAGGAGCTATCCGTAGGATCATGATGGTACTGAGGGCCAAGAAAGTTAATCCTGCTGACGTGGCTAGGAATCATGACTGACTATTCTGCTTTTGTTCTATATGGTACATAGGATGTTATGTTATAATTGAGAGATATTTAAACCATTATCATACGATGAAAAAAAGTATTCTTGTTTCTTATTGTTTACCTTTTGAGAAGATGGGGTCAGGTACTGGTCCAAGCTAATAACACGAATCTTGACTGCACAATAAGAAAGAAAATAAAACCAACAAATTATTTTCATAAAAAAGCCTCTCTAACACGAGAATTACATAAACGATAACTTTGACATATCACAGCACGGCATGTGCCAATTACAATATTTGGGTAGATGCTCACTGTTTATCAAGGTGTTTCTTGATAGGCTGTTGCCATATTGTATTTTATCGATTGTATTCTTTGTTCGGGTTAGGGATTAGGTTAGGGTTTGCGGTTATCATTAGCCAGTTAAGAAAATTCTTGTTAAACAGTGCGCATCGCCCCCAATATTTTTCTTCCAAAAATTTCTTACCCGACTGATTTGGAGTATATATAGGTTTGTCTGTCTGGATAAAGAGAAACCCTTCGTCATAACTTAGTAACACTGGCTTCGTTTCTTCGAAACCCAGCTCAGGGCAGGTAACTGTGACGTATGCATAACGCTGCAGCTCCTCTTCGGTTTCCGGGCTCGGTATTATTTCTGGATCCACGTACAAATATGCGCATTCAGGATCTATTATAAAGAGAAGTGTCTTATTAAGAAAGAAGTGGTCACGACATGTACTGCAAGTTTTCAATTAATGGCGAATTCCAGTGGCGTTTAACTTGGATCTCGTAGGAAAGACAAAAATATCCCACACCATGTCCTCTAAACCCTGTTCAATACCCTTTTTCTAACCCAAGATATCTCACTTTAAAGACTGGCTGTTTTTGTTGAAATAGCTCTACGTACTTTTCAACAAAGCCTCACAGACTGACAGAAGGTTTTAGAACATTGACACATGTCAGATTCCTTTTGTTTTTCTTTGTTATTGAATGTCCTGATTGTCTTTAAAATTTTATACAGTTGAAATGTTTGAATCATATGTAAGGTACAGCAAACAATGTTGCTGAATATTCCCTCCAGCGGCATCATAATTATATATTAATTGAATGCCTTGTCAAATTAATGAGCCGCGATGACCTCACAGATTTCCTATAATGCACTATTTGAAGAAAAAATGCATTTCTTTGAAAATCAGTATCTTCGAAATGCTATATGCTATTGAGATGCAGTTATCACATTCTGAAACTTTTCTGCATATTTTGAAGTCAACGAATTTTGCCTCACGAAAATGCCTTTACGAACGTATGTACTACAGAGTGCAGGCTTAAAGTAATTTGGTTTAGGCCATTTGATTTAGCCATTAGATTAATTCGTTTTAATTTGCGGATTGTGTCGCATTAATTTTCATAACATTTAGATACGCATTTCTTTCTATGACTGGCATAGGTGTTAGGCTGAGGGTCATGAGCATTACCAGTACTTATATGGACTTTTAAGCTTCAATTATACCCATGAAAGTGTCACCGTTTCCATGGCTTAGTTTACCATTAAATTTACCTTCACCAACGGTAACAACGGATTCACTGACGATACCGTCATCTCCATTTTCAAACAGTTTAAGTCTGACTGTCACATCTACTGGTTGTGCCCTGTTATGGAGGCTCACTAAGACCGTCTCTTCATTGCCAATTCGCATCAAGTTTGGAGCAGATGCAATAATGGCTGGGTTACTGTTGGGAAAAAAATGAAATCTACTTGAATATTTGAACTACTTACGTTTTTAAAAATTTCATATTCCCAAACAAAGATAATTTTGCACATTAAAAATCATTAAATATTCATATCTGCTTTTTATGAACAGATGACAATTTAAGGAGGCGGTGTAGTCTGCATAATAAATTCCTTGGAAAAAGGTGTGTAAGGGATCTGTACAATAATGATGTCGTTTGTGTTAGTCCCTGTGTGTATGTATGTTTGTGATGTAGCATACAAACATGTAATCTCAGATAAAATTTACTAGCACTCTTCATATTGGAATATAAATATTTCATGTATAAAAGAATAGTTCCGAGCGAAAAAATGTTTGTTTGTTATGTTGAAGAGACACACATTGTAAGCATTCTGATGAAAAGTTCACTCATTTCCTCATGTTCGGTTCTCGGTTCTCGAGATATTGGCAACTGAAGTTGACACATTTTCTATAAAAAGTAAACTGTAAGAAAACTTCATGGATTCACATTATTGGCCACTGTTTTGTTTGCCTTATTTGGTATCCTGTTATTATGACCTTGGATTGATCATCGATGACATCTTTCCTAGGAGCCATACAAAGTTTTGAAAATTTTCATTGTTCCGTCTGGATGTACTTACGGCTTTAATATATTGGAGTTTAGTTGCATGGCATTGGTGGTAAATTATAAAGAAAAACAAAACACTGGCCAAAAATGTGAATCCAAAATATCACCCATGTTTGCCTCAAGTTCATCCCATATAGAAAATCACATTCAATAAGATAGTTCGGTAATTCGTTGGCGCATGGAATTGTAGGGCACAAGTGGGGTGCACAAAGCCCCTTGGTTTTAGGTGTTCCTTTTTTCGTGCAGTACACGCACACAGCACTAAGCATAAATCTGACTAACCAACCCGAACAAAATTCGAGACTCAGCCCATTTTTAGGCAGATTAAATTGCATATTATGGAACGAGAATGCAATTTAGACACAGTCCACTTAATTCACAGAACCACACTTATGATTCCTCCTCATGATATGGCTGAATTAAAAAAAAATGATGTCATCGAAAATTTTATGTAAGCTCAGATTTTGGAATACGTGTTGTGGGTACGGGATTAATGTTACCCCGACAATTTGGAAGATGTGCGCATGTGCATAGCCACAAAAACGAATAACCAAACTCGCTAATTGATAATATCAAGACAACTGAACATTTGAAATGAATAAACATTTTACCAGAATGCTTAGAATATGCTCCTCTCCAACAAATAAAAGATAATTGTTGTACTGGATTATTTTAAAGGCCTGAAACTTTTTGGTGGAGTTCAAAGGTCATTTCAGGTCACCACAGGTCAAAAACTGAAAATTTTGAAGCACTATATCTAGTTAGGAATGACCGCAAATTTGGTACTGATGTATAGATTTGTCATGCTGGGAGGAAGATCCCTATTGCTTTGTAAAAGGGCAAAAGTCATATCAGAACACCAGATTTAGAATTGCGAAAATCTCACGATACTATTGATAGGCACTCAAACTAAGTAAAACAAAGTCAATTCTGAGCTAAAAAACAACGGTGAATTGGAAACAATCAACAAGGAGAACGAAAATCGCTGTCTTAATGCTCTCATTGAGGCGCTTTAAAAGAGCAAATGCTTTGTTGAATTAAGACCAGGACAAACTTAAGTGCCTCAGTAAACTGCCTGAGGTATTCTGTAACATCCTAACCCCAGAATACCCTCATATATTACAAACCCCACAAGAAATAAGGCACTATTTTTAGTTTCCAGGCACAATTCTAAACATAGGGAAAGTACTGTTGGATAATTTTTGTTACAAAATCTGGAGTGCTCTTCAAAACGATATTTAACTTTCTACATCTCATGCAACTTTTTAAGACAAAGGCAAATCTCATTTGATAGACGACTACTTTGCCTAAGCTTCGTGCCAAATTAGATCCCCTCTTCATTTGCCTAGTTTCTTATGGTTTTAACACATGCATGTTAAGTGTTCTGTATTCTTATTCTTTTTTATCTTTCTTACTTTAAATGTCGCTAGCTACGACAAACATATTACTGTTGATTCAGTGTCCTGTTTATAACTACTTTTCACTGTATGTTAACGTGCTTGTAAACGGAATATACACTGAACTGAGCTGCTTAACCTTCTGCAAACAAGAATATTTCAGCTTTGTTGCATGCATATTTGTATTGTTACCTGTGTGGAAGGTCTTCGTGGCTAATACAGCTGTCTTTCGAATAATTTATGTACTTTTTAAATATTCCGATTATTCATAAATCATCGCGCACTTGTGTCAGATTTTGTCGAAAGCATACAATACAGTACTGTTACCTAACAGGTGGATTACTTATACACAGAAAATAAAGACATAGTTACTTTAAGCAAGGAAAAACTTTGTTGGAAATTGGAAAGAGAATTTTTTATGGTGGAAGGAAAAGAGAGCAAAATAGTGACAATACGTGACTCTGTCCATGATGTAAAGAGGCTTCAATATAGGTCAACAGTTACTTCAATTTTCAAAAACGCTATGCGCTTTAGTGTAGAGTAAACAGTGTATCCTAATTTAAAAACAGTTGCGAATACCCCAAAACTGCAACTGCTCAATGATCGTGATGATATGTGGTTGTCCAAATGTCCACGGTTCTCAGCTGCCAGTGGCCGGGCAGTCACATGATACAAAACGAATACATGCCACACTTTTACCCTGCAGTTTTACAGTTTTACCTAAAAGTTTCATTTCTACGAAAGAAATCATCTAATCTAGTTCCGTGCATCAACTTTGAATACCGTACATCATTCGTTACTTTCAATAACTGATCAATATAGGAAAGGTAAAACAGCAAAAACGGATTGCAGTACTCAGCTTGGAATTTGCTTGACCACAAACTTAACCTTATCAACAGCTAGAAATTTATGTCATATCTTCCTCTGACAACCGACACAAGGTTAACAATGGTAAAAGCCTACACCTCAGGGACCCATTTTTCTGTAATACAGGGAAGTAACCACCGTTTTGATAAAGTAACTGTACAAATAAGGAAAAGGTGAAGAAAATTCCTGCCAATGAAGGCTATAAGCAACTATCCTACGAACATACATTTTGCATATAGCGTCACAGAGCCCAACAACACCTTACTATAGAAGCAAACGTTCATCATCCAGCCTTCACCGGAATATGCCGACAGCTGTTTGTTTTTTTTTTGTTTTTTTTTTGTTTTTTTTTTGTTTTTTTGTTTTTTGTTTTTTTTTGCCGAGGTCATTCTTCGACTAATTCGGGTCAGAATCCGATCCGGAATTGCTGTAGAGCAACCGCGGTTTGAGTCGGGGATGCGTATAAGTCTACTAGGCTACACATGAGATCGAAATCCACGCGAAGCCGAAGCGTGCGTCAATTGTTGTTTCCAAAATATCGTCGTTATTTATGCTCTATATTACAGAAAGACTAGCACCAACTCAATGGGTGGATGGAACATTCACGGTGGGGGGGGGGGGGGGGATTTTGGAGCTTGGTAGGAGAATCTGCAAATTTGACAAAAGTATTGGATCACCCGCCACCATTATGCGATGTAAAGGCTGATGTTTTGGGCCGTAGTGTCCTAGTCTGTCCCCACTTCCCCAACTGTTCACCCCCTGTGTTATGTTGTTATGCTCAGAAAGGACAGTTGTAATTTTCAGCATGTTGTGAGGTTGGGGTTGATAAATACTGTCGGAAGGGAGAAGTGTGGGGAAGACAATTGATTTTTTGTAGCCTAAATACTGTAGTCCATATAGACGTGGAATGCTGCAATTTCTTACAAGTATCGCGAAGAGAAATGGCACAATAAAGTACTATAAAACTAATAATTTCTATGAAGAGCAAAACCTTTCGACGAGTGTAAAATATTCCAAAAGTGTGACAGTAACACTGCAATTAAAAATGAATTTCGTATTGACCTTATCCATGACGTCAAATTGACGTCATGTATGGAGGAAATTAATGTGTAGGTGCCGGCACTACTGCTCTTAATTTGTGTTGCATATATATAGATCGGTGGGCCGCACGCTGCAGAAATCGCCCCGTGTGTAAATAATTCCGCGCGTGTATCCGATTGGTCGAATAATCAACTGTCTGCATTTTTGGTGTTGGTTTTATTATTCATCCAACGGGGGACGAAAATTCTAGTTGTTAAGATTGTTAGTAACAAGCTGTAAAATATGCAGTTAGGCCACATCAGAGTGGCAAGGAACGCATGCTTGTTTTGTTTTCTTATGTTGACAATCAGTAAAATATTCCTGCAGCGACTGTGCTGAAACTCAATAAAATACGTTGTTGAATCGTACCTCAAGTTTTAAATTTCAAAAAAATTTCATTACAAAATATGAAATATGATTTCAAACAGGCCAACTACCATTTTCATAGGGCTCAAATTACAGTTTTTGTATTCCTTTGTTTTTCCGAAAGCTACTGCACCTTGTACGGGTATGTGATAGCCGCTTACTCCTTCGAAGTGATGTAATTAAATAAGCAAACAGGAAGCGTTCAAGGTCATATGAGCAATTTTCATTTCAAATGGGAACAAAGCAGGTAATTTAAGTTAAAACAAGAGAGTTACAAAATATTACGCAATGGACTAATTTTCTTTAAGTAAAATAAATTCCAACAAGTTTAATATCTCAACAATGAAGCAAGCTGTGAAAATGGGATTTGATAAAATTCTTTTTGCAACCTTCAATATCCATATTTAAAATTAATTTTAGTACACTTTAATATCGTTTGCAGCAATTGCTATGTTTGATTATAACTGCGACATTAAGTTCCACGTCTTTGATACTTTGCAAATGACAGAGTAACACACCTGGACTACGAATCGTTTCATTTGTTGCGACGGAGACAACACCAAAGAAGGTAAAATAGACAAGAGGATGAGAAATTCAACACTTCTGACTAGGTCACAAGGTCAAGTGAGCCCGATGACAATCACTTTGCCTGTGCGCGCATGCGCATAGTCACACTAGCCCGATCGGCGAACTGGATTATGTTATTACAGTGTGCAAATTCGATATGGTACATAAGCGGACAACTGCCGCGAAGGCAGAGGTACAACACCACCTTTGAGCCATTAATAGGGTGCATTGTTTTTTGACATATTCCAAGCGATTTATAAAAGAAAGTTATAAATGGAGGCATATTACAAAACGAAACCGAACTATCAGAGAGAGAGAGAGGGGGGGAGAGAGGGGGGGGGCAGAGAGCACCATAAAAATAATGATCATCTACTGTGAATATTGGACACAGCACTTCAACACATTTGGTAACCTAATGTCAGCGTTGACGTATTCGAAGAACAGATTTAAGTTACAGAGCCAAACATGTACTGTTTAGAGGGTAAGTTGATGTACAGAGGACATCCTGAAATAATGGCATGTTTCACATGTGGGATGGTTCACAAAAATACTAGAGAAACCTAGAAAGTAATTTTTTCAACTCACAAAAAAGGAAAAAAAATGATCAATTCCTAACTACCTGCACCCAAGTTTACTTTCAATATAAACAGTGATTTTTCATGGGTTCTCAACTTTTCTAATTCCACTTTCGCAAGGCTACTAGCAAAGGGCAAATAACGTTTACTTCGCCCTTTCTAACATAAAAAGGGCAATGTTTCCCCTTTCCAGATGTTTTCAGAAGTTTTGTTTAGGCCTTTAAAATTGATTTAGGAAAAACCGAAACATATTGTGGTGTAATTTGGTCGGGAGGTAGGATAAACGTATGCACTATTTTACATGATCCCCAGTTCTGAAATTGAATTTTTTCAAACGGGTGAAGGGACACCCATCCTATGATGTCCTTTCCCAGTAGAGGCCAACTGCGATTATTGCCACATGGATGATCGCGCTCAAATTCTTCAAGTGGAGCACACTGTCCGATGAAAATCGAGGGAGTCTAACTTCGGTATATGCTTTACAAATGGTTTGGTTTCAATCAATTCACATGACTATTCGCTGGGATAGAAGTTCTAATCTCACTGAATTTCTTGGTTAATTCCAGATCAAGTTTCAATCCTCTAAAAGTTTCATCTTACATACCACTAGCCCACGGAGAGGACGAAAGTTTTTTCGTTCAGCTCATTGCAGCGAAGTACCAACTAAGGGGGCGGCAACCACAGAGGCGCCACGCAGGCTAACATACCACCTGCCTCACTACATAGGCATATGATGTTATATTAGTTTAGAGATTTGTTTATTTAGCAAATCTCTGGATTCTGCGTCCTACTGAGTGACAGACGTGTTCTTTAGCCCGGAAAATCAAGTTTATGATCAAAATGTATTAAGCGGCGAGAATCTGAAATTTCAAATATTTGATTTTTGTGGCTTACAATACGAGGAGGCCTACTTAACAATTCTGGTCGGTTACTTCATGACTATTAGGACTAATCGGGTATGACTACTCTCCTAATGGAGGCTACCCCTCGAAGCGGACGTACCGGTAGTTTTCAAGTTTTCGTTCCGCTCATGATCACTACAAAAACCAAGAGGCGCTAAGGAGGTGAGGCAGCCTCGGGGCAGCAGAGCCACAACTTCGCTACGCAGGCTAATTTAAGACTTGTAGTCATGCATTCGCGACGGTAAATTTTTAGATATAGCTTGATCATTTTCTGTAAGCTACTTTGAAACAGCCTACATGACAAAGGATTAAAGTTAAAAGAGTACCTGATCAAGTCTTAATTTAAGAGGTTGAAAAATGAATCTTATTAACTCCTATTGTCACAGCCTGTTCCTTTATTGAGCTATTAAATGACGAACTTAATTTAATTAAAACAAAAAATCCATTGCCCTATAATTAGTGACAAAATTCTTATTGTACAACTCACATTACCTGCTATGTTTCCCTTTGAGATTAAAAATGTTTTATGACCTTGAACGCTTCTTGTTTGCTGGCATAGCATGCTTTACAGAATGGGGATCAATTTATTTCATCACCCCGTAAGAAGGGTGATATCACATATTGGTACGAGTACCTTTCAGAAAAACAAAGAATTCCAAAGATTGTAATTTGAGTAGTACAACAAAGTTTTCAAAATATTACGCGGGTGTACCATTTTAAATTGAGCGAATAAACTTCAAAATTTCATATCTCAGTTCAGGAATATCCTGCGACCAAATTTCCTCCGTTGGAATTCATTCATCATTCTCTGTACTATTAACTTTTAAATTTGAGATTTGAGGTAAAATTTAAGCTTACCAGGAAATCATGTATTTTTATGTCTGTTACATTTATGGACAAAACATGGCTGAAATTGCCAACCACTTAGACCAGTGCGTATCTGTCTTCATTAAGTTCGAAAACGGCAAATTATTAAGAACCATCTCCCATCCCTTAATAAGTTAAATTCGAGTTTCCTTCAAGTTGACTTAGTTTGGGCATGGATTTGCTCCCTGGTTTTTCTTGTTTCTAGTAGAAAATATACACCGATTGTGATACACCGATTAAGATTTAGAAACCTAACCCCAAACCCCAACTCATTTTGAAACAAAAGCTTAATGGTCAAGAGCAGTAGCCTCAAACGTAATTTGAAGCAGCAGCTAAATGTAACAGTTTTCATCTTATTTCTCTTCAAAGTATTTTCTATTATATTTTAAGACTTCAATATTGCATTTCCAAGATAAACCAACCACTTACCTCTAGTAAATTCCACATTTGAGGTGAAAAATTGCTGTCACATGACTCTCAACAGCCAATCATGAAACAGGACAGTCTACTACACTGCTCTAATAAGTTGGGGTGACTGCTCTTGCCCTTTAATTTTAGCGAAATAAGAAATTGGTGGGTCGACTCTTGTCTTGTTTTGAAATAAGTGAGTGTGCGCCTACTTCTGCACTTTACCCTTCCCCCAAAAGATAATTGAAATCGGTCTTACCTTGCGACTGATAAAAACTTCAAAGCGATTATAATCGTGTATAATGCTAGCACTGCCATGATGTATTTGTTTAGACGACTCGGTTCTTCTGGAGTCTTCTGCAGAACTTGTTAGAAGACCACCACTTTTATACTTACGAACATTGACCTCGTGACATCGTCACTTCACTGGCACTACCATTTTACACGTGAATGGTTTCCGTTGCTCATTCCGGGTCATGTCTTTTCCTGAAATCCCGCTGTTGTCATGGAGGCTTTGGGTAACATAAAATCAGACCCAAGGTATTCCATTGCCTGGAAAGCATTAATCCCCGGCCAGGGATTTATGCGTACGAGGTACTTACCCTCTGGCACAGGCGTACTAGGTAATCGAATGAATTGAATGAATTTATTAGAAATGATCATATCCTCGCAAAACGAATTGGGAAGGAGTTATTTTAACTACAAATTCATGTTACTTAATCACGAAATGCTCCTCCAAAGGAGAGAAAGGAGACATTTTGAGTTCAAAATGAGCAAATATAGTTATGGCAAACGAGTCATGGAGACGCAAATTTGAAATCACAAATTTGTGTTTTAAGAATGTGATTTTTTATGTCTTTGGCACTTTGAGTGGAAACTACAAACGAATCCGATCAGTGCTTGTGTTAAGGCTGACCGTTAGCAGCCAATAGTGGGGTCCATTTGCCTTAAATCGTCATTTATTGTGTTCATAAATTTGAAACCCCTTATTCTGTAAAATTGAGGGAAAAATATACAATTCAGTGTTCAACCATCTATGATACAGGTAAGCAAGGAAATTTAAAGACTTAAGTCAATGGACCAAAGTTATGGCCGACTAAAGGTGGCAGACCATCACATGTCTGTCAGGATTCGCCTATACAGTGCTTTTCTGGATGTCTCAACCCCACCCCCTTTGGACGGGCGAAAAATTGATACAGTTAATGCCAGCTAGTGTTTAGTCAGCTGAGGAGCAGCCGAAGATCCACGTGTGACTGTTGCTATTGTTGCTCTAAAACACTGGTGATATTTGCGCGGCGGTGGGCGCGGCTCTCCAGTTTTGACGTCAGGTGAAAGCCCTCTATTCTACATCCATTATTGTGGTGGTGATACTGTAAAACTTTCTGTTTAGGTTATCCCCTGGCAGTGGGAACTTCTCCTAGGAATACAACTGTGACAGGGTCTCTATACTTGAATAAATCTATCGAAAAGTATATGCTACATTCCTTCGTTTGTGTGATACCGTCTTCTGACCTTTACGAAATCTATCCATCAAATCGGTTTACTTGTCTCGCATCCAGAAAGCCAGTCTGCTTAGGACAATTAAGAGGACCACATTATAAGCCATGACCATTTAAGAATCCGTACATCCACCAAATTACCATCATGTACACACAAACTCCCATATGTACACATTGGTATCAGGGGTGGCACAAGGATTTGCGCGACAGGGGGACCAAGCTCCCCGACAGGGGGGCCAGCATCTCAAGGCCCCGACAAGGTTTGAGTTAGTCCCGTGGGACGTGACCTTAGAGATTTTAAGGAGCGCGTAACACGTCGAAATTTTTGGTTGTCTTTTCATCAAATATTGAAAAATATGGAGTTAATTTTGAAAAAAATAACAATTTTGTAATTTTTTTTTCAGTTTATGGTGGACATGTAAAATGAAGCCTCCCCGACGAAATTGTATTTTCTCAACAACATGGCATCCTTCCCCGGGCATGACCTTGTGGATTGAAGAAGGGATGTGGGATAGCAGAGCTAGTAAGAAGTGATTGAAAAAGATTCACATATGCGTTTAAATAGCGCACAAAAGAAAATAAAAAATAGTTCATAAAAAAAAACAGTTCATGATCATCCCCGAAGGAAATTACCGTTCTTCCCCGACGGGAGATGAGATAGGACAAGGTACATTGAACGAGGTATAACAGAGCTAAAAGTCGATTCCTATATGCATTAAAAAAGCATTTCAATGTAAAAAATATGTCCAAGATCATCCACCAAGTAACTTCAGTCCTTGTAGGTTTTTTTTTATTATTTTTTTTACTATTTTTAGGCCTCCCTGACGAAACCACCGACCTTCCCCGACGGGGGGGGGGCAGTAATCCCCCACGAGGGGGGCATCGCCCCCGCCACCTCCCCCCCCCCCCCCCTCCGGTTGGCGCCACCCCTGATTGGTATCTAGAAAGGGAGGGGTGTTCAAACTCCAACCAAAAACACAATCGGACAAAACATACCCTAACTTTTGCACCTACTTGGAAATTCATATGACTTTTTTCGTTATATATGGATAACTTTAAAGTCGTAAATGAAGTAAAAAGTTAAGGTTAACTCTCCAAAAGAAACCGTGGACCTGTTCATAAAAATGGAAAGCTGTCATTTCCCACGAGGGACCTGCTATCATTAAGGGGGGTCTTTATTATTATCGTTGTGGACGTTGTCGTTACCTACATGCATTCGAATTGCAGGAATCGGACATTTACGAATGTTGTTACGTAGAAATCGAGTCGAGTCATCTCCCAACATAAAAGGATTGCAAAAAGGAATGGAATTTAAATATTACATGGTCATTGCCAGTCGAAGCAGAGTCCCGAGAATTTACATTAGGCTATTTACATATGAGCTTTGTTTTGCGTAAATACGGTAATGGCAACTAATTATTTCCAGTTCGTAGAAAACAGATCGAGAAGTTGACGAAAGAAACTGCAGGGGAGGGGACTTTATTGGTAAGGACGTGGTTGGCTGGTTGGGTTGAGATGAAATCGCGGGACTAGTTCCGTAAAAAGGAACAATTATAACACTTAAACCTTTATGGCAAAAAGTTGATGTCTACATAAGAATCCTACACCTAGGTTAGAATTTATTTAGCTTGAACATTTTTCCAGGAGGGCAATGAGGATTGAGTTTTGTTTCAAGTATCGACACATAAGTTTGTTTTCGCCAAACGGCCCTTTGCCAGAGAGTCGGGAGGACTTAAGTAAAATTCGACACATATCATTTTATTTAAAAATCGAATTTTCATACTCAAAACCGGTTCTCTGTGGGTCTGAGGTGGGATTGCAGCACCTTGTTCTACTCTACCACTCCCCATTATCATCACAAGAAGTTTAAAATTATAAAGTAGGCTTACTTTATCCTTGAATCCTGGGCTATCCACTTTTTATTTCAAAATTTCGAGTATTCGACCTTCTAAAACTAAACTGAGAGAATAAAATTTCACTTGTCAGAACAAAACATTAAAAGTCAACTCCAAAAGAGTCGAAATTCACTCCAAGGTAAGAGTGCACTATCACTTTTTTGAGTGAATCATGCTATCCTTAGAGAATTGACACTTTATTAGAGTGAATTAAGACTTTTCACTCTATTAGTTTTTCGAGTGTGAGGACACGTTAAAAGCTTTGGAGTCTCCATTATTTTTAATATTTTCTTTACATATTTCTGAGCATTGTTCAGCATATTCAACGACCTTCATCGGTAAATAGTTTATACACCGTTTTTGTGGAAATCTGGAAACCAGCATCATGTCTCTTTTCCTTCCATTTAATGCTAACCACGTATTTTTTACTTCCATCTCACAGAAGGTTGAGACAACCACTGGTTTGAATATCGCCAGACGTCAGGCAGAAGAGGTCCCTGTGAAAAGTAAATTTGCTCAGCCACTATTATATACATGTAGGCTAACTGTTAAGGGAAGGATTTAACAGGCAATTCTGCTATTTTCGGTCACATATTGAAACAAAAAAACTAGAGCATCATTTGGTACCTGCATGACACAGTCCTGACTACGCTACTGGCACAGGTTGTGTCACTTCCTTTGATTCAGAAGGATTTTCTTCTTTGTTTTTAATTTTGTTTTGGTTGACCTCGAAGTTAATTAGGTTAGGATTTACCCATTGGAAATGTAGAACTTGTAGTCCCATACCTCCAATCGCAACATGGGATTGTGGAGGAAAATTCTTGGATGTAAAGTTGAAAAAAAAACAAGAGACCACCCATCAATCCATCAATATGACGATATGACCATATACGTACTTGCTTCAAGTTCAACTTGTGTTGATAATTTTATTGGCCGACTGATATCTTGACACAACACCATAATATTGAATTGGTCATGTAGAATAAGTGCTCCTCAAGCAAAACTTAATTTGGCCTTTCATTTATTGTTTCCTCTAAAGACTCCGAAAACCGGTTTATTCTTAAAGGTCTGGTAGGCGAAAGGTTTTACCCTGTGACAACCGCCAATTTACCCACTTTGATAAAAGACGGCCGTCTCCTCCATGGCTGCCTCCTTCGTGAACATATTTTGGGGTATAACTTTCTTGTATTTTACAATATTAGAAGTATTTCCGCTATTTATTAGTTTATATGCAGTACATTAACATATAGTCTCGGGAAGTGCCATTTCCAGGGAAGGGAGGATTCTCGGCTAAAATTTTTTCTCCGTTTCGGGACCAACATTCAGGCGCTACGTTTAGATAGTAGGCTGTCTACAGGTTTCGATCCCTCCTTGACAGTTTTCTTGCTACGAGCATGAGGTTTGGTTAGGTTAGATGGAGTTTTATGGTCCAGTTTCTAAGCGGTTGATTTAAGTCGAGCCGGTCACGGCCATTTTCCAGTTGTGACTCAGTGGCTTGTTTTTCCTGAGTACCCCATTACCAGATTACTTGTGCTGAGTATAACAAGCACGACTGCAGTAGGCTCCATTTTAAAATTTTTGGCACGATCCGGCCAGGAGTCGAATTCTATCCCTTCCGACTGGAAGTGGGATGCTCTAACACTAAACAATGCCTTGCGCCTTTGGCTAAATGTGCCTCTCGTGCAAGAGATATGTTTGAAACAAAAAGCACGATGCTCACTCAAATACAGGCTCACGCACAAAAGTACATGCTATGAAATGTAGCCATAACTTGGAGACTTCATTCGCCAGTTATACCCCATAGTTCTAGGAAAGAGTACTAGCAGTCCTGGTGTAAAATCCGCATGTGTGGTTTTGCCTTCACGTCCATCTACTAGGTTGAATACAAAGCAGGTTTAACCCTTTACCGTTGTTTGGGTCCTTTTGGACCCATGCGGAGAGCGCGGCTGTATGGAATACCATTTATTCGGGAATTTCAGATATCTCTAATTATGCACTATTTATATATCTAAAATTGAATTAGAGATATCTGAAATAGAATCAGAGATATCTGAAATTGAATTAGAGATATCTGAAATAGAATTAGAAATATCTGAAATTGAGTTAGAGATATCTAAAATTGAATAAGAGATATCTGAAATACTTCGTTATTTCCAGATATCTGCAATTATTTAAAGATATCTGCAATTATTTAGAGATATCTGAAATTGAATTAGAGATATCTCCAATTATTTAGAGATAGGCCTATCAAAAGATATCTGCAATTATTTAGAGATATCTGAAATTGAATTAGTGATATCTGCAAACATTTAGAGATAGGCCTATCTGAAATTGAATTAGAGATATCTGCAGTTATTTAGATATATCTGAAATTGAATTAGAGGTATCTGAAATTAATTAGAGATATCTGAAATTCCCAAATAAATGTTAAAACGGTATTCCATACGGCTGTCACCCATCTTTACTGTTTCACGCGGAGCTCGAAACTGCGAGTAGCTACCCGAAAATTCGGCCAAAACAACGAGAGGGACAATAGTTTAAGGTCACGGGATCAATAACCTACGGAAGTTGATGCGGGCGTGCTACGTCCGCTTTTCCACCCACTTCCGAGGCGGGCAAATATGCCCTGATTGGAGCACAACAGTAAAGGGTTAAACTAAAGTAGCTGCAGCTCGGGTCTGTCCACACACGCAGAGAGAGCGGCATCAGCTTTGCAGTAAACACACTCCACAGGCTTATTTTAATATGGCATTGTATGCAGGTTGAAGTTAAAGCCAGTACAGTCAAGTTATAAGTAAAGCAGGGAATGTCCTCATGAACTTGTTTTGACCTTTCCATAAATTAAGTCAACATTGGGATATAAAGCAAGCGTATTGGTTTATCTTCCTTGGATTAGTTCCCCTCCTCATTAGTCCCCCGGGTTTTCAGGAGGTCGTGTCCCGTAACTCTAACCCCGAAACCTAACCGCCTAAATCGTATCTACATATCCTTTCCCAATAATAAGGTTCTGTAGGTGGGTTTACCAATCAATTATATTCTAGTACTTTCTCCCTTTTCTACTTTGCATACGTTAGCCTAGACATGATGAAAAAAGGCTGCAATATTTTATTTGAAATAAAAGTAATCTACCTGAAAACTGAAAAATTGCTGAAAATTACCCTCATCATAAGTATGGGACTACGAAAATGGTGCATTTGTGTCTTCTAGTGACCAAATAAGCTTGAGCATTTCAAAATATGTTAAAAGTACGGAAGAAATCTGGGAGAGGGTGCCACCAATGGCGTGTTGATGCGGCCTGCCAGCCAGATTTGTCTCCCTTGGCGAACGAGAAGCCGTTAGTTGCCTTATTTTTTCGAAAACTTTTAAATCTGTTCCAAAATAAAAGTTAGGGTTAATTGTTTACGTTGAACACGGGTACTTGGCCTCTTGGAATTAGGAAAAAAAACTGTCATTTTGGATTTAGGGGTGGGGCCTATATTCCAGAACCTGATCCGTCCATTGACAGAATTTGCACCCATTTTCCCTGGGATAAAACTATGATGGAGGCTAATTACCACACTGTGGCATATTTGCAGCTCTTGTGAATCTTATGTTAAGGTGAAACATTATTTTGTCTTCTACTGTTGTATTGTAATGTATTACAATGTGCAGTACATTCTGGTATTATCTTCAGTACTACCGCCTTTCCAAATAAACTGAAACAAACGGTGACAAGTTTAACACACCCCTGGTAAAACATTCCAGGAAAGCTGCTGTTTTCCGTAAACATCTACTGAACTGGCTTCAGAGTGATTGACAATTTCCGTTTTTAGTATCTCTTAAAGGGCGGGACATGCAGTCATTCCCTGGCAACTTAAGGTTGTGTAACAGACTGTCATGTTTCACGATTGGCTCTTGTGGCTCACGTGACAATATTTTTTTCTCTTCAATTGTGAAATTTAAAAGGAGTTACTGCTTGGTTAACCTTGAGTGTGCAATACTGAAGCTCTAAAATATTATAAAATATTCCTTGAAGAGAAATCAGAAGAAAACTGTAATACCTTGAAGTTGCTTCAAAACAAATCGTGGGGTACGGAACTTCCCCTCTCAGTCGATCCATAGCAACATGAATATAAAAATAACTTACTAAAAGCAAGAAGTCATAATAGAAACTCGCGAATAAGGTTCAGTTTCGAAATCGGTGCATTCCTTCATGAGAAAATTCTTCACCTTGAAAATAGGCGTTATGAATTGGTAGATTTTTTAGGATACTAGAGGACCAATACCAACTAACCATGAGATTTCAATCAGGTGCTCGCACAGCCTGCCTTACTGCTAAAAATATCAAGAAATAATGCTCGTTTGCAAATATTGTCATCTTTTTCGTTATTTTTGAAACATGAAGTACCTATTTGATATGATTTGATAAGATATGATTTGATATGATTTGGTTAAATGCAAAAATACGCCACTGAACTGCTAGACTCAGGAATCAAGGTCAAAGTATAAATGCCGCCAACCGTTTGAGGGGCCGAAATCTCTATAATATTTGCAAAGGATTAACTATTTCATGATTGCTGATATACTGCTGTGAAATGTAGGTGGTTTGATGTACTGAAACGTTTATCGTATAGTTAAACATGAATAAAACAAAGTTGTTTGTTTTGGCAAAAGCAGAGGCGATAACCATGGTTTTTCTCAAATTTTAAAGCCTACCATTATAAAGAATAGTGATTTAGCCAATTTTCTAGGTATTACGATTAGCAATCAGTTTTGGAAAAAAATCACATGAACAATGTCACAAAAACCTTTCATAAATGATTTTGTTATGGATAGATTGAGATATGATCTTCCCAGAAAAATTTTGTTCACTTTTTTTTTATTCTCCTAAAGTCCCTCATCTTGTAGTATTTTGCTCTGGAACGACCCCCCCCCCCCCTCAAAAAAAAAAAAAAAAAAAAAAAAACAATTGAAAAAAAAACTTTTACTGACAAAGTCTTGGCCCTCCAAAAGCGGGCGGTCCGTTAATTTCAAATGTTCCACCTTACACCCACATACCTAAGTATTTTTATTCTTACTTTCAAAGGACAACTATAAATACCAGTTAGGCATATCCCTATCTAAACACCACAATGACCAACTTCCCTATATTTGAATTCGTTTTACCTCCCAAGCAGTACCCATCATAATCATCACATAAGGGGAAGAGATAATCTGGTACAACCTTAGACACGAACAATGGTTTCCCACTCTAAATTGAGGAGTCATGGTGTACACCCCTGGAATTCCCTTGACACTAGATTACTAAATTACCTAATGTTAATTTAAAAAAAAAAAACTTCAAAAAACATCTGTTTTCTTTATAACTTTCTTAATGTGCTTTTTATGTATTGTGCACCTTAAATTCCTTATGATTCGCTTACGCTCTTTCTTCATTTCTATACACGTACATATAGTTGCTTGATGAATTACTTATTTTTGCTATATCCTTCAAACAAAAAACTCTGGATGATTGAACTAGACTAGGAAAACCTGTAGCTCTTCTGGTTCCGTATTTTCACTTTGATACTTACGTCAATTATTTATTTGTAATTATTTTCACATAAACTGAGTCTAACACGTCCCATTACGATGTATGGCAAATTCAGTGAAACATGCAAAAAAGGATGAATGCATACTCGATTCAAGGAACTCGCAAAATGTGGTGGAAAGCTGATCTATCGCCTGAAAAATGGACCGGCAAATTTGTTATACTTTCATGGGTAGATACTATCAGCATTAGCATTCACTGAAACCGTATAGGAGGAACGGTACCTTAGGAGAGGGGGAGTGGGGTGGGCAGCTGTAAGATAGACATATGTCATTGAAATCATTTTTGTCAGTGGTTCCCGTATCTAAAAACGGGACAACTGGCAAGCATGTTGAGGTTGGTCGTCGAGGGCTATGAGGACGATCATGATTAAAACGCTTAAAAGCCTGAGATACATCAGCTGTTCCTGTAACTAGATCAAATAATGAAAGAACCATATGCCAGATATGACCCCAATAGCAACAAACATTTAATTTTGGTATCAGAGTAACCATGGTTATTCGTTCGTTATGGGCTCAATGGAGGGCATAGAACAGCACATGAAATAACCGTTTGCTACATACTAAAATGATGGAAGGACAGAGGATTCCGCAAATAAGGAATGACATCGCCATTAATTCATTTATACTATAGTCAGTTTGTTTCTATACGATGACTACCTAGCGACTTAACATATTGTTCGGTGCCACACATACCGTGCGAGCCTGGGAATTATTTCCCAGGGTGGGAATTTCCAAATCATGTCAATGTGCTAATCATCTTCAGGCTGAAAATAAGCCACACTCCAATCCCTCCCTTCCCTATTATCCCTTTACCTCTTTTCGTAATTGCGACACCGGATTATGAAAGAACGTGTCAAGTATCCCTCATTGTAAAAACCCTAGTACCTTACTCTTATACCCCAACCAATGACTTTGAGCCAAATTTAAAATTTTCTGAGATATATTTTTTCCCATTCACAATCCCGGGACTTACAAAAACTGACCGTCTCTACCCCAACCGTGTCTGTGGTTTTTTTTTTCTCAGGTCACTTATGCACCCAATCATACACTCAGGGATCAAGTCTGCCAGTAGTCTGACATTGATCATACAGTCTGTGGGTGGTATATGCGGGAGAGGCAGTTATTTTCTAATAATAGAGTACGAAATAATAACTGCTTATAAGCATTGCTTTGTATTGACTGAAAATTTGCTGTTTTTGGACTTGCGTCAAAGTAACCGTTGCCGCTGAAATTTTTCATTTTGTGAGAGCAGGTTTGCTCTTCTGTCGTGGTCTTTGTCGAGGTATAACCCGGCTCCAAACGGGATCATAAAGTTGGAATATATTTCTACAAATAAGGAGTTAAGCTATTCCGTTCCATGAAAATTCGTGATATTGAATACCAGAATTTTCCCTGAATCTTGACCTGCAAAAGAATGATTATACACAGCTGCAGCGATGGTCAACAAATTTCCGGGCCCATCCATTGCTACAAATGGGCAAAATAAATTTACCCCAAACAACTGCTGATGGGCTGATGCAGTGTCTACAGGGGTCACACTAAAAAGGGGGATCAATACAGGCACTCCTTAAATAACAAATTTCCACTCCTCAGTTTGGGAATGAATTTCAATCTTCATGGAAGGAATTAACACTCTAATGGAGTGAATTCACACTTTCACTTTACGAGAGAGTGAAACTTGGTCACTCTTTGGCTGTCACGGAGAGTGTACGTCTCATACGATATGCAAGCACTGTATCGGTTTTTTAATTAATTTTCCAGGTGAAGTCCCTAATCCCCGCCTTATATACACATTCGGTTACAAATGTGAAGCTGTCACCTTAATTGTAGGGTCAGCATGTACTTTTATTTTGTACATTAACACTTACTGGAATTACGATCCCATGCTCATCCAGACCGCGTGTTTGGTCTAACGGTACACTCTTAAAACGTTGGGTAAAATATCCGTTGGTTAAAGAAGTTTATGAAATGTGTTGGTTAAACTTTGCCCAACTTTGGGGCTAATTGGTGCAATGTTTAAACGCTGGGCAAAGTTTTTGTTGAGTAAAAGTAATTGCTTAAGTGTTGGTCAATCTTTGCTCACATAATGGTTAAATTTCCCCTTCCATGCACGCGAATACTGTTATACCCAACTGACTGGTCAAAATGACGATAACATTTTATTCTACAGTTGAGCATATTTTCCCTTTACCCACTTGTTGGGTAACTTTTTGCCAATTTGTTGGGTATATTGTTGGTTGCAGTGTTGTCACCAAACAACAGTGCACTTGACCCGATTTGTTTCACAATTCTTCTCATAATCAGACCATGGTACCATAACCTGAAAATTCTCTTTGGCATCTTTTATATTGGCCAAACAGCTAAACTCGTACATTACTTTAGACCATGAAAGCGATCTCTATTTCCATAAAATTCTTTAAACAGTACTACGAACTAGAACACATTTGTATGGGATTCCATGATTCGTATCTGGCGCAAAACTGCTATCCAATGAGAGGTCAGGATCTGGGATATTCTCTTTCACGTCCGAATGAGCATTTATATAGTATTATTTGAAACATAACGGCATAACAAGAAACCTGTCTCATAACCATGATAACAGTGTATGACAGCTACGGACCAGCTATTCTCATGCAGCCCTTGTGTTCACATTTATGCATGGATGAAACTACAAGACTTCATCACATCATTAACACATATCATTTTACAGTGCCTTTTAAAAATGATAGTTTTGGACGTACCTATACGAAACTCAGTGACAAACCAAATAGGTTATTAAGCCAGGGTTTTTTAACCGGGACCGATGGGTTGCCATAACCAGGGAGTTGCAGTGGCAGCTCCCTGCCATAACCTACAACCTAACATGTAAAGAAAGCACCAACGTTTAAGGGAAAGATGATTAACATATAACCAACATTTGGTTAATGCATTTGCCCAACAGCTTAATAAAAGAAGTGCCCAACAAGTGGGTATGTTTTAAAATGCTAATTTACCAAACAGTTGGGTAATCTCCTGCCCAACAGTTGGGTTCAAACTTTACCAAATTTGGTTGGTTAAAGTTTTGCCCAACTGTTTAGGTTGTTGAATAGATGCCCAGTGTTGGTCAAAAAGTTGGGCAAAATTTGCCCAATTTTTTTAAGAGTGTAAGAGCATCCGCCTCTCACGCGGAAGGCCCGGCTTCGCTTCCCAGGTTGAGTCATACCACACTCTAAAAAGGAACCTACTGCCGTGGTGCGTGATGCTCAGCATAAGCAATGGAGCAGGGAAAAGGGCCTTGGCCGGCTCGACTTGAACCAATAGGTTGGAAACTGGGCCGTTAAACTCGACCTAACTAACCCATGCACATCCCAGGTGCAACATTTAACGTAATCTATATTCCCAATTGCATAGCACTACCCGCTCAAAAATATTAAAGCACAAGTGCAAAACTGATGAAGGGTAACAAAATTTGGAAAAAAAAGGAAAAGTATCCCATTTGACATGCTTAGTCTTCATCCAGAGCAATACAAGTGCAGACAGTAAAATACTTCGTACTGGTCACTTAATAGATACTCAGATACCTCGGTGCCGCTTAGAGTTTAAATCGGTCCTACATGCAAAAGACTACTCGTCAGGGCGCCTACAGCGATCCTAGTCGTTGGCACTCGTTGCCCGTCTTTTGAAAAGTCTGACAACGCTACACTGGTTGGGTATAGAAGGAGACTGATGCTTGTTGTTTTGGTTTGGTTTTTCTTTTCTGTTAAGTTGACCTCATTGAGAGTTGACAATCTCTTCTTTTCCAACCGACACTTCCCTCAGCGTTATTCAGCAGGGACATCTTGGCAGGCTTGTAAAAAAACAGCAGTTCACAGTAATTACGGAGATGCTTTCGTTAGAATCCAAGAAGGCTGACCAATGACCATTTGATCGTTCGGGCCATAATCATTCAAGTTTTAAAAATCATAATCATTCAAGCCTGAAAAAAAGTCTGTCATGCCGTTTTTCGATGTATCTGCATGATATTCCTTACCGTTCAGGAAAGATTATGTAAATTTGTGGTATAACGTGTAGGCCTATTTTGTTGCTCTTGATCTTAATTGTGCAATACCATGCATTTTACCAGATAGTTAAGATCAACAACTGCAATCACTTTTTTACCCATGCGGCTTTTACCAAGCTGTTCTTTTTTGTGTAAGCATACGTGCATACCCATTGCGGGATATTAGCCTTCAAGGAGATCCGTCATGGCTACCGTAGTTTTTAGGGAAAACTGCGGTTCCCAGTTATGGTACCCGACCACTGGTTCATTACTCCTATTAGCTGCTTCAATGAGCTGCAGATTTGATTACCATTCTGGTACAATAGAAGCCCAACAACTTTGGGGTTCAAATAACAACTTACAACAAATCCTGAAATAATTAGTGCTGGCAAAAAGGGAATCAAATTACTTAAAGTGCACTGAAGGACTACATCCCCTTTCAGCTTATTCTGAGATAAAGTGCTATCAAATTTCAACCTTCATGGTCATTTTCAAATGCTTAAATGGGCATATAATTAGTACTGAGAACAGTTCCTGACCAGATTGTTCTAAGGCTATTTTTTCCGACATGCTGTATACTTTGAGATAACAATGCCCATGATGTGTAAGTATAGGACGTATACAATGCCACTTCGTGTGGAACGAATATCAGAGTTGCAGCTTGTGGAAGCAGGGGATGCGCTTCTCCAGAGGCTTCAAGATGAAACTGAAGAATAACACACTTGCATGAGAAAACCCAGTCTCGTAGGTTCAATTCAGGGACGCCGGCAACACTCAAACATGCGAGTTTGCATCCACGTATTTGCGTGTACGTGTTCTTGTGTACTTGTGTGTGCCGGTATGTGTTCGCTTGTACGTGCTTGCAGCTGCAAGTAAGGTTTTATGTGGTTTTAATTCTGAACTTAGCCTGGCATCTCTTCTTCAAAGCACGCCCTAAAAGGCACATAGCTAAATAAATCAAATTTATGCAAGCCCCAAGAAATGACCTAGTTACGTGTTTAGCTCAGTACTTGTGATTTTAACCTAAAGTATCTCTCTTATTGAAGCAGTAGCTTCATTTATTTTAAGGCATGAAGGTAACGAATATTCAAGTATTCTGATCCCTGAAGATCAGGAAGGGGACCACAGCCAACAGTTTCCGCCTCCAGTTCCTACAATCATGAGTGAGTTCCTCAGTGATGAACGATAATACCCGATTAAAGAAAATCAGCTGAGAATATTGCATTTACTTGTTTGATAAGTCATTTTTACCAGTAGAGACAAAAGGACTTAAAGAGACAGGGGACTTATTTATTTTTGAAACGCATAACTGAAGACAAATTAATTTTACACTGAGGCAAGTAATAAACTGCGTTACTGTAATTAGATCTCGACAAGTCCTGGCACCCCGTTTATTACCTTACGGTGACCAAGCCACTGAATGCAGAATCTAGTAGGATAGGTCTGAAGGAAAAGATTTTGTTCGAGTTCGATAGTGTAGTTGTCTGAAATGCTAGAGAGTACCTTTAAGTACACCTCCGCACACGGCGTGTAATAGCACCACTCCACTTCCGCTCTTAATAACAAGGAATTCCCCAACAGATACCCAGCTGTTTAGTCTACGTCATTCATATTGCGTTCACACTCAATTAATTTAAGTTGTGGTCTTTGAAAAATACATTTGAATTGGGGTTATACGGGCCTATACTATTCTCTGAAGTCAACAAAAAAGTGATTTCTCTCAGAAATTTCTTCCCAAAGCTGCCAACTGTCATAGAAATCCATGTCAATCAGCCAACTTGCTCCCTTGAGTGATTGATCCCACAGATACGTGACACAATCTTACAGCAAAGTATCTAGTCATACATCTTACTGTCTTATTCAACACGTGCAGAGATATTGTCAACTTTTGCGTACTTCTTCCCTTCCATTTAAAATGCTCATTAAACTTAAAGTCTTTGCATGGAATTCTGAGAAGTTAATAAATTGTAAAACTCTTCTTTTCTGGGAGAATCGTTTGTAAAATTAGTCCCCGAGGTCATGAGTATTCTAGAAGGATCAAAATGTATTGTGCAACTGTCAAGTCTTATTTTCAAAGTGCCGCTCGCATAAGAGGATTAAGAGGATCACGAGGTCTGGCCACGAGGGGAGATCACATCTGACCTCAGTCGATCATAGTTTGCACCGAGGTCAGAAAATTCTTGGAGATGGCTTGTGATTTATTGTTGTTAGTTGAAAGTTTTACTTCGAAGAATGCGGGCAGTGAAATCAAGATAATCAGAAAAAGCCCACTGACCAATTTATTCATCTGAACAAGCCGTTCAGATGAAATGAATTGGTGTAATTACGATCACGTGGGTAGCCATGTGGTTGAATCCCTCCTTTATTACCCAAACGTGACAAATTAATGGCAAAATCATAAGCCAAGCCCTTGTCACTCTTAGCTTCTTCACTGCAGTTGAGACACAGACATTGCATCAATAGCGCATCATGGGATCTAGAAAAGCTCGACAATGGTTAAATCAAGAAAGGTGTAACTTTCCATAGTATCTGAATTAATTTACAAACTTTTCTATTGTCTTGATGAAAATCCTGAATCAAAATGTACCTAGTACAGTCAACCTTGAGAAGTCCATAAACTAACAATGAGTGGCATCTATACCGGTTCATTGATAACTGTGACGAACGTCAGCTCCTTGGAACCATCTTTGCATCTTTCACTATCCTTTAAACAGCAGTTACATGCTTCCAGAAAGGATTCTTTTTGGACTGGAGATCCCCTTTGTTCCTTGTAAAAAGATATAGAAGCTCAGTCTGTGGAGGGTTCTCTGGGATTGGAAACTGGATCGTCGGCCTCTATGAATTTCAATGTTCAAAAGTAGGATTTAGTACTCCCAGTTCTACATTTCCATCTGCCAGGGAAAGTTCCGTGTTTAACTGTGAAGCACCATAGCTTGAGTTCCGTTTTCAAGAACCCTTTGCACGAGTACTAGCAGAGAATCTGCTGTCAGTTTGTGGTTAACGAGTTTGATTAGGAAGAAGCACAACATTCACAAATGCAAATCATTGCAAGTTTTTGGTGTCTTCGCCTTTTGAAAAGTCGCGTTTTTATGAAAATCGAAAATTGTTTTCGGATTGTCAGAAAGCAGAGTAAATTGGCGTAGCTAAGGGGTCCTCCTGAGGGTTGAATCCCCATCACCTAGGTTGAAAAAAAAAATAATTCAGTCCCAGGTCTTTTAAACCCAATAGCTGACCACAAACTTTCGCCCAAATGGTAGGGAAACGTATTTCTATTTAGAGGAACAGAAGTTTTCAAAACACTGGTCGAGTGCTGGTCACAGTTGCCTTGGTGAAAACGGTGGGAAGGATTTAGGGCACTTTTCATGCCATACCTTGCCATGGCCCACAGCATATTCCCTGAATATTTTAATGATAATTTAGTAACAGCCTAATTTAGATTGAGTGATCCAAAAATTCCTACTTGCAGAATCACTTTCCAAATCAATGTTTTAAGTAAATAAAGAACGTATGTATTTAGTTACCTATCTCGGCAACTACACAAAATGCATAATAGATGAAGCAGTGGCTTAAATCCTTCAGCTAGATCCAAAAGTGCCATTGCCTGCCCCCTGCTGCTGAAATGCAGTTATTCATCACACCAGACAGATCAAATTCTCCCTAAGGTCTTACTTCTAGCCCCTCTCTAAACGGGTTTTAACTCTTTCGTTTTATCCAGACACAGTCTTTGCTGCTTCGGGGTATATAATGATGATCAGACAAAGCCCTAAGGTGTAATATTAAACACTCTCGACACATCATGTGCAATATAAGTTGCTCTGCATTTTTTTAATTTGATGCTAATTACAAAGCTGTGCTAATTAACAATTTCTGTAGACTACCGGTTCATTTGATGTTTGGGGTGATTACCAACTACCTTCAAACACATCAAACACTCCTGGAAGCTTGTTAAGCCCATTCGTAACCTAGCCATACTGCGGGTCTGTTTCTGCAACGTACAAAACGCCCTAATACGAGAACGTACGGGGAATATTGCACGTATTTCATATAAACTACGAACTTACAACTTTAAACATTGGAAAATTCCGATGGGCAGCTGTTCTAGAAGAAAGAGGGTGGCTTGCCAGTGAGAAGGTGAACGTGGCTTCCTGTGTCCGACGTAATGGCTTTTAACCTTTTAGGGGTATTTCTTAACTCCTGGGAAAATTGATTAGCTTGTATCTAACTGGTTATTCAGCAAATAGTTCATGACCGTGTACAATATCTCATGGTCAGGAATACTTAAAGATGACCTGTCGTCTCTTGAGAATGCAATAAAATCCATGCCCGATTTTGGATGAGTCACAGATTATACTACTAGTCGTAACTTTGTTTGCGAACCGATTTGATACACTTCCGATGAGGTCACATCATCGATAGAATAACGAAAACGTTCGCATTTTCGACTGGTCGACGGTGTATTGAGTCATTCAGCAATCGAAGTTAAGATAAGGGTATTTTGTGACGTGATCCAGAATCCAGCATAATATTCATTGCACTTTTACGAGATTCATGATTTGAATTACCGTTTTCAAACTAAACATGTTGTGCTAAAATCGTGCATGCTTGTTACGGAAAATTTAATAGACAATACTTATCCGCGGCATCCACGACTCTGATTCGCGGTATAGGAATCATATGAAAACTTATGTTCATACCTAGCGCATGTGGGCTCATGCTGTCTTTTAGGGTTTACGTTTTAAGTAATGTTTGGGGTTGTGTTTCAAGTGCTGCCTAAGTTCGATTTGTCATTTCGACACTAATACACATCATTTGCATACCTTTTTGAAAGCATTTACCTTTCAAATTTAGGTATAACAGAGACTAACCACGTGAAACCACCAAATGTGTTTTTGTGAGCTTTGTGTAATAGGTACCAGGGGGGAGAAAATTGGTTTTTACTTTAGACGTAGACCGCGTGTGTTTGGACATTAATTAACGCATTATTTTGGCCGAAATTCCTCAAATTTGTGACGTCACAAATTTGAAATTTTCTAGTATGAAGTATTTTGAACAGAAATTGTCATTTTTTTTATTGCTTTTGCTAAAATGTATCATTTCGAAGTATAACCGATTCAATTTTTGTTCCTTGGGGACGGGTGCGTGCCTTTAGATTTCCCCATAAGGGCCGACCATGTGTACATTCTTTGCGGGTTTACTACAATTGCATAGGAATTCAGGAAAGACTTGGGGCATGAGTTGGGAGCTACAGAGTGCTCTCGCGTTACGTAACAATTGATAAGCCACACCCACTGCCGGGCAAGAATCAGCAGTGTTTCAAAGCAACAGTCACAAGTAGGTTGTCAGCTGGTTCTCAGCTATCACTACTAAAACAGGTTTTGCCAGTGAAAGGGGCGGGGTCGATTACGTATGTGAAAGCAGTCTATTGAAGGCCACTTACAAACAAGCAACCAGTAACTGGGGAGACGTTTGTGTCCAGTAAATGAAGAAAGAAACCAAATTTATTGCATTTCAAGTCTATTGAAAATAGGACATTTATAAGTGAGAATGATAAAGTAACACCAGTTGATAAGCCTAATATAACTTCCCTGAAATTGAATTGATTATGATTTGTTATTTTTAAACCATGAAAATTAAATATCCCAACTATATGTATGACTTTTTTTAAGTTGGACTTATGATAAACATGATACACTAAGATTTTATCTTTATTATGGTTTTATCATAATGTAATTTTCATTTCTATTAATAACTACATTTTGAATTTAACCTCATCGGTTGAGTGGTCAGCTCTTCATAAGTACTCTTAATTGCATTACAATTTGTTAGCTTTTCAATTCTTCATTTCCTTACTCGCTACCTGATTCACATTCGTCATTGAAGTAAGAAAAATATCTTAAAAAGAACTACAATAGTGAAAAACAACATTTCAGAAGTAGATTTCCCATGTTGGAAATTAAACTTCGGGCTCGGAAACGTCTTCTAGATCACATTCGTCGATTGACACCGCTCCTATCACTGGGCTGACTTTCCCCTCAGGACACGGCTGGCAACTAGTTTGTCCTTCCTCTGGTTGAAAGAAGCCTTCTTCACATGGTAGACAGTATGTGTCTGTTTTAAATGTTCCTGCTGCGCAAGGTACTGAAAAGGAGAAGAGATATGTAATAACTTAACTTCTTTTTACTAGCATACGTTTGTCGTCCGTGGCCGACTTTCCAATTACTACCTGCTGCAAGTATCGGAAGGTTACCGCCCGCGAGACCGAAGGCCCGCGACACCGAAAGTCCACGAGACCGAACGCCTGCAATCCCCGCACATAAGGTTTCAAGCCAGCAGAAGAGATGGGGGTCCATGGCGAAAACCTTGCTTAAAGGGGGCTCGAAGTCCAAATCTGTTCCCACTCGTCAGGGCTCCAATAAGGCCAACTCGGCCCCTTCTTCATCTATTTCTTTGGCTTCGACTCCAAGCCGCGCGGACCAAGGCTCTCAGGCCCCGGCGACTATTATCTCACCGACCGAAACAATCTCCTTCACGGACCGTAAACTGAAACCCTATTGGACAGGCAGGTATCCACGGATCCGTTCTCACAGTCAACAGACTGGGGACAACGGCGGGATCTTACCCTTGATTCCACACGGAGGTGATCCTCTCAAAGAGGCAGAGGAAGTTTACGAGCAGCGATACCGGATGCCTCATGCCGGATTTCCGAAAGCAGCTTTCCGAGGTTCTTCCTCAGAATATGAGGAACCTGCCTCCATTGGATCACGGTTGGGCGCCTGGAGTAAACACCGGGAGGCTCGCGGACCTTTTTTCAATTTCGGTCTCGCGGACCTAAGGTCTCGTGGAACTTAACTTGAAGAGCTTACGATCACACTTTACACGAAGTCCCGTAGCTTCCAGTGGAGCATTTACTGGAATGTGCAGACAGCTTTCCGGGTACGAAATAATTCTAAGAGCGTCAAGTTATAAGAGTAATGACTTAGGTAGGCTAAACTAATTTTCTGTATCTTGAAACTTCCCAAAATTCGATCGAGTGGGCAAGTTGAGTCAGTGAAGTAAAGTGATTCCGAATCTATCCCACCTGTTATTGACAGAGAACTCCTGGAAGCTCTTAATATACTTACAGCACAAGGTTTCGTTGTCAGGAGTAATCTGACCCTCAGCGCATATGACGTCACGAATCTCTTCATCATATTCAGGGTTGTACAAATGTCCTCCGGCAGAGATAAGATATGAACCGTCGTCGACATGATTGAGTACACTTGTCGTCAGGCTCTGAAGATTGGAGAAGGCTCTCTGTGCACTCTCTTGGGTCATGACTGTTTTTCAAACAAAAATTGAAAAGAACTAATTACAGCGTTTGATCCTAATTTTAAAATCTGTGCTTGTTTTGGAAAGACACATAAATGTAATTCTGGAAAAAAGTTCTGTATGTGCAGTAACATACTTACTGCAGGTGTATATCATCATACAGAATTAATATACACATCACCACACATCTTTGGTGGTTGGCTCAATAAATTATTATGCAAATACATTTCACCTCTTCATGCTTAATTAAGAAAGGCCAAAGTTCACCCGCAAAGCAAAGAAATATTTCTTTTCTGTTTAAATAAGTCACTTTTTCCGGTTCAAATGACTATTCTCTTAAAAGAAAGTAAATCTCCTGTTTTTGTGAATCGACCGAATATTTTTTATTTTAGACAATTGCTTCGCATGTTAAATCTCAAAAGATACATTGTGAGATTACATCACTGTCCCAGATATTGATCGCATTACAATTTAATGTAATCACGGAGTACTCATTTTCTATAAGGCTTAGCTCAAAATCTAAAATCAAAATCAAAATCTAAAAAAAACTTACTGTCATCGTTACTTGTAAAGTTGTCTCCAGAAACATTAACAGCTTGGAAGAAAGTCATTGACACAGTCACATTATCAGCACTTCTTTTACTTCGTCCCAACGCTAGATTTCTTTTTGTAATATGTGGGACACACCCACTTGTGCGTAAATCTACTAACTGACATTCTTTCCTTTGGACACATCCTTCTCGTTGACTTACAGCTGTTGCTGTCTGAGCGATGTGGTTATTGACTTCCCTTAATCTAGAACCACTCATGGAAGAGCATTGCAGATTCTTGTAAGTTGTTTTCACCCGAACTTGGAATCCCCTTGGCTTTGTTAACCCTTTCAGAGTGAAAAAAAAAACCCAAATGGATAGGTGACACAAGTTTATCTAATGAATATCCATAAATTGCGGTGAAACGCTTACTCCCGTGGGGTGAGGTATTATCTTTGGAAATTTACCTATAAGTGATAACTGGTTGACCCTTTGCCGTTGTTTGGGTCCTTTTGGACCCATGCGGAGAGCTCGACTTTCACACGTCTTTACTGTTTCACGCGGAGCTCGAAACCGCGAGTAGCTACCCGAAAATTTGGCCACAACAACAAGAAAGAGAGACAATAGTTTAAGGTCACGGGGTCAATGGCCTACGGAAACCGATAACACTGAGGAAATTATTATTATAGGCATAACTGATTGGCACTAATTAATTTCAAAATTTACAGAGTTGGCAACACGATGTACCCCACTTAGAAAATGAGCACAGGGGCTACGGGGATGAGAGGAGGTTTGTCCCCTCAGATTCTGTCTTTAACCCCACTTTCCCCAAGGTAGTACAGTTAGGATTTAGGTTTACCAAAATAAATAAATAACATGCATCTTATGATACTTAATTTTTATCCAGAGATATGCTACAACCCAGAGCTTTCTGGGGCTTGGCCCCCTTGACCCCCACCCGCAGGACCGGGCCATTTGTACTCGGTTGTACGCTGCGACCGAAAAGTTTTGATACCAGTATAAAAGATTCATTTAATGAGATGAAGAGTTAAAGTTTGGGGATGTGGCCAACTTGTCATGGTATAGTTTGAGATGAAGGTATCAAGATGCGATATATTGAAACAAACTTAGCGTTCACTAATAGTTTAACTGAGAAGGGGTGATCTTATTTGTTTCAATGTAACACGAGAAAGTTTCTCCTTGGTTTATATTTCATTATGGTATGGTGAATACTCAACTGACAAATATATATTAGTGAATCGTGAATCTCAAATGTCAATTGCATTCCTTGATAATGACATGACCGTATATGTGTGTGGCCATAGTGGTCATAAATATTTATTTTTAAATTACCCCGCGGAGCAAACTATCTTCTCTCAGCTCCTCAGCATCAATGATGGAACAACGAATATGCCTGACAACTTGCTACGTAGGTAAATGTTGAATCGAATTAAGTAAGTCTCTGTATAGCTAATCAGGACGCAGTTTTAAACTTTTGCAGTAAATCATTTAATGCTGACATTAAATTAATTTAATGCCGACATTTATGCAATTTAAAGAAGACATTTAAACGAACTGGTGTCAGAATTAATTACATAAACAAAGCATTAAATTGAATAAATGCTTGTATTCATCATTTACATTTAAATGGAATTTTAAATAGAATTTTTAATTATTCGCTTCGTCATTGGCGGAAACAAACCTAAAACTCAAAGAATATGAAGACAATAACCTTTGCTTATGGAATACAGTACTTGAAAAAGAATGGTAGAGGTCGTCATTAAAAAAGACACAGTCACAACAGGTGAACCAAAGAGGCCTGTCAGTCAAATAGTGGCGTGCACCGTTTTCAAGTACGTATTGTTTGAAAGCAATTTTTGTTGCATATCCTTCTTAAACGGATCTCTGATTAAATCTGCTTCATGTTAGCATGAAATCATTTTCATTTCAGCGGTAAATGATTAAATTCCAACATTTAAAACTGTGACCTGATTGTCTAATACAGTTACACATTTAATGATTTAATCTAATGAATGGGGGCAGTGATTTGATTTAATGTCGGCAATAAACAAGCAATCATGTTTACGTTGTCTTACCATTGACATACCGAAAGTCCACAAAGTCTGTAACTTGTTAATTTTCACTTTTAAGTGATTTTTCTTGAAAACTGGAGGGAGTTATTTTTGCTACTTACTTGAACAACCTGGCACGCGAAGTCGAGGATTGGTAATTGATTCGTGAGTCCAAATATAGTCTGTTGAATTTCCGCACTTGTATGCTCTTAGAGGAGGTAACGAAAATGCGTACCCGCTATGGCAGTGGATACTGCAAGTAGTTTCACCACTTGATGATGTTCTGCACCTTGAATACCCATATTTCGGTCGAACAAATTTCTTGCAAACTAGCATTTCCAAACAAAGATTGAAAAGATCATGAAATTTTATGAAATATTTGGCAAGAATTTTCAGATAAATTCTCGTAAAATGACCCTTTGTGGAAATTTATCTCTCCCTTAACGTGATTTACCCCAAAGGTATCTAGTTAATTGTTTCGCAATAAGTTGAAGCCATCAAACGGTTTATACCTAGGTTTTTTTCGGTACAAAATTTTAACGATATACATAACACGTTTTCGACACCACTATAGGCAATGGCCAGTCCCTTTAAATCTAATTATTTTCCACTGGGGCTCGAAAATAGTTACTGACTATGGTTTTCACTTGCGGCAACACCGAGAGAATGTCACACTTTTTAACGTCGACTATAAACACGGAAGCCCGAAGAACACAAGTCACAGTACATAAATGGTTATTCAATGTACTCCAGCTAATAGCATCAAAAACACACAGGTTCTTAGTCAATTGGAGAGGAAAGACGACCAAGTGAGTGGCACACCTTGAAAAAATTTTCGGTCTATTTAATAATAACAGTGTTAAAATAATGTTAATCACCCACAGAGTCAAATAATTCTTCAACTGCCACGACGACAAACTTCAGAGCTCCGAGAGAGGTTAATCTTTCAGGACACATACAAGGCCCTCTTGGTACCAGCCAGGGCCTATTTCTTACCTGGACATGGTTGAACGTTACAATTTTTCATCTCCGAGTCGTTAGGCCTGCAAGGTGTACCGCCATTTTCTGGCTTGGGGTTAGTGCAATCTCTGGTCCTTCTTTGGGTACCTCTGTTGCACGGCTTACTGCATTGGCTCCAGGAAGACCACTCACTCCACCCTCCATCAACTATATCAGTGTTATAAGCAATGCAAAAGAATTATTACATAATATAAAATGGTATTATAGTAATGAGGTGTTTTTCAAAAGCCTTTACTTCATTCTTGAGTTACTGCATCTAATTGCCCTATCATCGTTTATATATTCTCGTAGAGGTTACTCACCTATGTCGGTTTCGCACACCGATCCCGTAAATCCTGCTGTGCATTCACATGTGAACGAGTCCACTCCGTCAACACAAGTACCGTTGTTTTCACAGTCATTTTCTGAGCATTCGTTATAGTTGACATCGCATGTTCGACCGACGAACCCGCTTTTACACATGCATATAAACTCTTGGAACCCATCGATACATTCGCCACCATTTGCACATGGATAGCTGGCACAATCATTTGTAGCTAAAATTAGAGGTTTTAAATTAAGGTGAAGTGTAAAATAGGATATCTGGGATGACCCTTCTACTAGTAAAATGTACCCAATATTAAGAGCAAGGATTTGATATGCAAAATGGTCTTCCTAACAAATCATTTCCGGATGTTGGATTTAACGGTGACCAAAAGTTTGTCTGATATTTTCCTCATAATGTGAAGTGTAATAAACGTTAGTATATCCACCTTTAGAGATGGTAATCAAATGGTGACCGAAAGATAAGGTAGCTTTGGAATTCGAAGATAAAAATTGCATGCCACTGTTATGCCTCACTGGACAAGACATTGTGTGGTGTGTAGAGATTTCTTTGCATTGATATGCTGGACATATTTTTCTGTTTTCGTTTCTGAAAGACTGCTAAAATGTAACCATAACCAAGTGTTTTATTTCCTCAGATGTGGAAAAACTGTCAAAAATGAATATGTCACAACATTCAATTGAAGAGACATTCTCTATACACGCTGATAAGGTTTTGAGTGAAGCTTCATGTATTCTGTTTTAAGGTCAATTAATATGCGCAGCTCAAAAACTTTAAGTCCTATGTTTTTTATTTTTATATGCTGTAGGTGTTTGATCTACTTCAGGAACAAATAGTGACGGGGCCAGAATGTCAATATGGGGGGGGGACTAAGGGCGAAGGAAATTGTTGGATGCAAAAATTTTCGGGGGCAGCGTTAAGTCAAAGCACCTGTTCATGGTATAGGGGGTGAGGGGGAGGAGTCCCGGGAAGGATCTCAGGTTTCAGCCTAATTCTGGATGGAAACTGAAATCTCAGTTGCGGTAAATGTTTTGGTTAACCCAACCCCTAATTTACCTAACTTAGGGGCAAGTGGAGGAGCAAGGGCTAATTCCCCGGCCCCTTTTGTCCCCCTCCCGTAGCGCCATCACTAGAAGCAAACCATAAAATTAAAAGGGCGACAACAGTTTTAAAACCCTTGTGCATTCAACCATGGTAGCCTAGTGTATGAAAAGGTGTCCTATAGTCGAACGTGGACATTATCCATTCTAACCATTTCTTGGTCACAGCTGATTCCGAATATAACTGCAGTTTCACGGAAGAAAGAGTTAGCTATTTCTAAATTCATACGTACGGTCACACGTTGACGGTTCTTCAATCCAAATTTCACCCAGTTGGCTTTCAAGAAGATCATCCATTACAATGACGCTACCAGGTACACCAGCAAAACACGTCTTAGAGTACTCCTGTACGGTAGACTTGTTCATAGCTTCATTCCAAAGGTTTAGACCGCTGATTTTACCGTTAAATGTTTCCAGGTACCTGTCATCGCTCGCTTAAAGGAATAAAATAATAAAATATGATTACCTTTACTATAACTAGTTGGTTTAGACACCAAAATCATTCCTAGAGCTACTGTAGTAAAACAACATTTTCTCTTTAGCTCATTGTTACGACAAACAGTGGCGAAGCTGCCATACGCCCCCTGACGGACTCAAATGTAATACCGACGCCCTTTTCAGCTTTTAAAGTTCATGAAAATGCCGTAGGCCTAAAAGCCGAAACATAGCAATTTACTGATTTGTCAATGAAAGACCTGATATGCAAAACGAGACTCTGCTACATCTTTCAAAACAAAGACTTAAAACAAAAACAACGACTTTTCTCAGTGTTCCCTTTAAAGTTTAAGAGCGGCACCTGAACTTTCGAGGTAAGGGGTTAATAAAGGATAAAATTCATTTTTCTCTGTAACTGGCAACAGGAATCTCCGAAACTGAGGTAACCTACCTAGATTATAGCATCTACTAAGAGGTGAAAGCTTTAGTCAAGCGGCCTCCGTCACACTAAAATCAATGCCGTGCGCTCACTGAAACTTTTCAATACACCTCGTTAGTTGATCTGCATACCCACATGACACATTCAAAGGCTTCATAAAAAGGGATTTGCCTAAATATGCTAAACTATATGCAGCACAGAAATTGATTTCCTAGAAAAAGGGAATACCTTAACAGGGAAATTTCTCACTAGCAACTATACTTGTCTAAAAAGATCGCCTCAGCCACTAACTGCTTTGCCTCTTAACACAGGGCGTGTCCTCTATATTTTGAGAAAATTAAAACACCACCACCACTCGTTTTCAAAACAACCTTCATCCAAGTATGGCACCTAAAAGCGAGCTTTAATAAATCTCCGAGTTCTATCTGCATGGTGATCAGCAACTTCTCCGTCTGTCTCCCGATTATCTGATTGTTGCCAATGAAATGGCACCAAATCTGAAAGATTTGCTTTCTAATTGAAGGGTTTTCCAGACCCAGAGTCGATAGAAACAGAGGAAAGGTTCAACGATATTTTGTTAGACGCGCTCTTAGCTGCATTACTAACTCTCATTACAAATCCCACCACTGTTAAACTTTCTGCCGTATAGAGTCAAGAACAGAAACCGCTCTAGTCGGTTTATAAAACACCGAGCGGCTAAAATGTCATTTTGAGAACGACTCACATTCCTCCAGAAGAGCGGAATTAAAAGCTTTTGTTTAAATGATGCATATATTTACATGATGGGTGATATTCCCGAAAAATAAAGCATTCCACCGACTAGGTGACATCAGATAGTGAACAGCCTACCCCCCCCCCCCCCCCATTTCACTGAAATTGAAGGTACGACATGTAATGTATTGAGTACAGAAGTATCTAAAGAGACTTGAGCTTGGGTAGGCCTATTTGCACATACCAGTCCCTAAACCTGATAATCAAAGTACAGCAGGGAAGAACCCATCGGCACAATGTGATATATTATAATGCATCTGTGGAATGCTATAACCCAAACGAACCAGCCACTGAGAAATGCAAAGATTCTTAACACGGGCACCTAAGAAAATGTTAAATGCAGAGAGATAAGTTTGTGATCCTATGCAGAGACTGGTATAACCCCCACATGCAACACATTACACAACACCTAAAACTGAGGTGGGCACCCTGAACTGCAGCTGTGAATAACTTTATTCTTAATTTTAAATTATTCGATTTTTGTACGCAAGCTCTGTAGTGCGAGACATTTTGGACCATCTAAGTTGGCTTATATGCTGGCCTATAGGTTGAAGGCTCACTCGGTATCTATCTTTCATAAAGCAGCGCCCCTGAAAGCCATTTTCGCCCCCTTTGATCAAAATCGCTAGCTCCGCCACTGACGACAAGTGCACTTATTTACATGTTTTACACGAAAACCTGTAGAGTCGCTTGCAGTGAAGGTTTACAATATTGTTAACGGGGTAAACATGTAAGCGCTACCTTACGATTAATGTTATTAAAGCTACACTAAGTTCTGACATATTGTAATTCATGCCTATATATCAGGTATATTCCAGCAGGTGGCTTGTCACGAGGGCGTCATAAAATTTTCAAAAAAATTCCCAGACCAGGTCCTCCGAATCCTGTTGCGATAAACCTGACTTCCTATCACAGGATAGCTCACATTATAGATGAGATATCTTTGTTCGAAAATACATACGCTTCTCAAGAAAGCCTCGGAATTTTTTGTAAGGTGGGCACACACTGAGCTTCCTCTCGTTTTCTTTATTACTGAACATCCTGTGTGTCCTTTAAATTTGATACTGTTGGAATGTTTCAATGTCATTGCTTGAAGTCTGCAAGATATAGCATGACAGTATACCAGAGGTAGGGTATAACAAACAATGTTTCTTAATATTTCATTCAGCGGCATGAAAATTATAAATAAATTGAATGCAATGTTAACTTGTTGTACCGCGATGAAATCACAGATTTCCCATTATAAACTGCATTTCAAGAAGTAACTTTCGAAAGCTGTATGGTATTGGAATAAAGGATGTAACGCCTGATAGAGAAATTGATTTCACCATATTCCGTACAGTATACACGCAGCTGTACAGTTAATGAAGTCACGTGACCAGTTCTCTAGCATTCCCGCCTTCTTGAAAGTCTGCGCAAATGAGATTTCGCGGAACTGTGACTGACAAGGGTCACCCCTACGTGTTGAATTATATATAAGTAGGCGTATAATTGGATACAACAACACGGTAAGTGGACTTTTTGACCTTTCCTTCTCTTAGAAATCAAAGATTTTTTAAGTTTTTTCAAACGTATACTGCAAAAATACGTCCCCAAAAAGAGGCAGTCGATTCTTATGTCTCAAATTAGGACCTCAAACTTTGCGAGTACCTGACTCATTGAGGGATGTAAAACGATATTTTTGTATCGACGTTTGAAGATTATAGTATAGGCTTGCTGTTGATACCAAAATTACGTAGTTTAATTTATAAATTGTTTTGTAAACAACTGCTAAACCTGAAGGGACATTTACCATACAATATGTATGTAGTATGTACTATACATATGGTACTGGTACACAGCCAACGTTATATATCCTATAACGTTACTGTTAGTACTATTCCAATACGGCTCACAAAACGTCGACCATAACAAAATAATTAACGACTATATTGTGGGATTTGCAGGACAGGTACCCATTGCATTTACAATTTTAAAAAACTTCCAGTGTTGTTTGCAGACTTGCAGTCTACAAAGTATGAAGCTTCAGTTTTCATGGCATATTCAGTAACATTCAGTGCAATGCTGGCAAGTGGGGGGCTTGCATGTAACTTAGACTAGGCTAGTTGTAAAATAAACCTGGGATTGGGACTGCAGGCCGGGGTGTGTGAACCATGACCAAGTCAGCCTGGATTAAACACACCCTAAATTTAGAGGGTTCAGCTTCAGTCTGGACATATTCACGGGTTATTATTCTTTCTTACCTGATAGTTTCTGTGCCGCAAACAGAAAAACTCACTCCTTTTCAACATTTTCCATAATAGACCTACAGTATAGTGGTATACTGTCACACTGTAATATAGTTCAAGTCATTTATTTCTATAAAGTCACATAGGCTATAGAGCCGGCTTTGTAATTTATACAATTTCTAATCCTTCATAAGCTTACATCATTCAAAAACATATAAAATGCATAGGCCAGCTATATCACTTTTTATTTAGTAACAAGTTCCCACCCCTCAAACTCAATCTTACACTGGCTGACTTGAATTGTCCCAAAGCTCACCTCAATGTGATGCTAAACTGCATTACAGTAAGCCTATTACTGATTAACAGACATTGATTATGACATCCATGATATGTTCACTGGCATCTAGTTTTGTCACACTCTAGTATACCCAACTTTGTTTTAAAATGGGTTCTCATCAATGTGGCACCCAATGAAGTGATAACTGTTAGTTCATTCCTAGATTTGTTACATAATTTTATTTATTTTTGATCATTAAGGAGGTTTTATTGCTTAAAATTCTGTACATACTTGTTTGCTTATTTGTATTTGAAGGTTGAAATAAAGCGTTCCTTCAAAACAAAAAAAAAAAAAAAGAAAGGAGGTCACATAAAGGAGAATCATATTGGGCAACATTTAGGTAGTTTCCTGCACAAAAAACAGACTGTACTGTTACTAACTGTTTGAGCTACTACTAGGCATATCAAACTGGCCTAGGCAGTATAGCAATGATTGGAACATTCCGTCCTCTCTCAAGAGGACAGGATAGTGATGAATTATTATCCTAGCAGTTCAGCCATCATCATGTAATTTTTAGGACCAGTATTCATGTGAAAAGAAATTCACAAGGAATTCACAGTAAGAAATCACATTTGCTAAACCTCAGCTGGACATATTCATTCCATTGCAACCTTATTGGTATTTGCCTTTAATTGCCTTCAGTATTTTTCAATTTTACCCAGAGTTAATGATAAAAATCAAAAGCACTAATTGCTAAACATTGTACTGATGATTTTTTCTGCAAGGCCCTTCCTGTCTAAGCAGGCCCTTTTAGAAAGGTCTTTCATTCAGTTTCTTCCTCAATATGCTGACTGCATGAGTGATGTACTACATGATGCATAGAATTTATTATTTTTTTTCAAAGAATGAACATTGAAGTTGATACAGTTTCCTAGTATAAAGATTTTAAACCAGCTTTTTTGTCAGCCCAACTTTTTTTTTTAAAGTGAGGTGATTTTCACTGTTTTAGTGCAAACAAGATGCAGTTTTGCTCTGTATGTAGAGCTTATTAGTGTAGTTGCTATGATCACTATGACATTTTGTATGTGTATACAGGCATATCACATTCAATACCAGTGCAACACTACTGATTAGTTTAATTTGTAAATGGCATTAAAACAAACAATTTGTTGCAAAAATGTCGGAGGAGCAAGTATCACACCATTTTCTCCGAAATGGGAACAATACTGGTGGGGATGAATTAGGCTGCTGTTGTAACGTTTTACATGTAGGACGACCTTTAACGTTCATTTCGCGAAAGTAGGCCTACTATACTGTTTATATACTCTGGGCGCTACAATCGATTCGTCGTGGAATTTACCGAGTACCTGACTCATTGAGAATATTTTATAGTAAAACGGTACCAATAGATAGAAAACAAGATTTTCTTTTCTATTGAAGTGAAAACTGAGAAGTTTAAAACAACATCGAATAAATGCTGAACGATTTTGCAGAGCATTTGAAACCCATTTTAGACGTTTCATAAAATGGACTAAAATCCTCACTTTTACCCGTAAGTTCACCCAGAACCAGGCACCGAAAGTATTTTATTTACATCTTATTAATTGATTTTCACGGTTTTGACGATTTTTTGGTTCCTAGTTTCTGAGATAATTGACTTTAAAAGTCACGACTTTTAGCTAATTAGTATTCAAATCCTTATGACGTCACCAAACGTCATGCATAAAATGTAAGAGAAGGAAGGGAAGCTCTTTTCGAGCAGTTGCAATTTGACTGCGTAGTCAATGAATATTGTCTTCGGCAAATTGCTTTAAGTTGGTACATTGTTCTGTTACAACTACTTTTGTCACACGTGTGGTTATCCCAGTAAAAAGATAAGAGAGAAATATCAGATATTGCATTTTTGATTTGCTTACATATGTTCTTTGAGTTGCCAATGATGAAGACGCCATTTGCAGGAAAAACAGGATCGATGATGGACTCAAAACGAGTAAAAACAATTATTCCATCAACGAACAGATGAAGAAGAGATGTGGTATGGTCAAAGGTCAATGCAATATGATGCCAGGCCTTATCGTTGACAGATACACCCTGATTTAAAGGATTTCCTGAAAGGAGCAAGAATTTGTTTGTGGCACATATTACATCAGTTTTCATTAGTCAAATGTGTAGCAATGGAAATAATTTCTAACTTGTATATTTTAGCACTACTTAACATTTTCCCATGTCTCTGCAGTGTTTAACATTGCATATATCTGATTTATTTACAGTCTTCTTGTAACCATTTAATATCTCGAGGTAGGGAAGGTAACCATCTTGTTTTGAACGCCTAGCAAAACAAGTTTTTACACTTGTTCTGGGCTTCTTAGGTTTCAAATTTTAGCATGATCTGAACAGTCACATTCTAATTTCAAAACGGATTTTCAAAATTTGCGTTTTTGACATCATTTTTACTGATTAGAGACAATATTTTTTCCCTTCAAGATTCATGTCAATATCGCCGTTGTCGTAATAATCTATTTTTTCTACATGTGTGACAAGACGTTTGTCATTGTCTCAGAGAATGTCAAAAATATTATCTGACTACTTGTCGCATGTGCGACAAAGAGCTAGTCCAGATGACAGTGACGCATTGAGCTATAATCTTATCAAAGGTAAGTTTCAAAAAAGTTTTGCAAAGAGCTGCCTAGATACAGGGGGAAAAATCCATTTTTTGAAAATGTAATGTTTCTGAATAATGTCTCCTATGTTTCAAACTTACCCTTGGATAATTATTGTCAGATGGTTGGGATAAAGCCAAAGTAATGTATGGTAACACACGCTGGTCGATAGCTTCCAAACCGTGCATTAATATATGGGAATCTTTGCTTGTTGTTCGCAACCAAAAAGCCAATGTAAAACTCACAACGTCTTCCTTGCAGTACCTTTTTTCATTACCACAAGCTGGTTTTCATTGGAGGAGAATACCATGCTGTAATCTGCATAACTTATTATCATGTGTGTTTTGCGGTAAGAAATAGCAAAGTAGGAAAAATGTTAATCTTTGTTGATAAGGCGTTATCAAAAAACAATTCATAACTGGATATTATTTACTTTAGTCATGGTAAGACTTCAATATATTTTACTACAGCATGTTATACATACAATTTTCAGCCTGTCAATTTTGAACTTCCCTACA